>CAJQUW010014516.1:0-223905 GCA_907163375.1 Prostheceraeus crozeri
AAAGGTAAAAGGTGACATGTAGAGCTCGAATTGTCGCCGGCGAACTTCGCCAGGGAATATCCCGCAAATATGACTGAACTTTGGCATGATATTCTGCAGCTGACATTCGCCAGTTTTTCGCAAGATTCGTTCCCACAGGGAACGAACCACCATGAATTTTCAGTGTCTTTCTTACTTCATTCCACGATTTACCGCGTTATGACGACTGATCACCGCGCCAAAGGTCATATAAGTTCACGAAATGATGTAAATCGGGATCATAAGATACGTAATCCACATTAGTATGAGTTCTTTGATCTTTTTGTTATAATTAGGCTTAAAGAAATAGGGATCATTAAATATCCTTCTCATATACAGTAGAAACCACAATTTTTTAAAATTATGCACTAGTCTGCTATGCAGGAAAATAATGCCGAAAGTGCAAAGCAGGTATGCGGAGTCGGAGTCCCGGAGTCCTATCAACCCCCGGAGTCGGAGTCCTATCAAAATGATAGGACTCCGCATCCCTGGTGCAAAGTATGGAATTAAAGTCACTTCATCAATATTAGATTGATAGGCATAGAGATCTCATTCAAAATTCAAGAGGAAAATTCAAGATTTCTTTACTAATATATTTTCACTTTGTAGACAAGCTTTTTTCTATAAAGAATCTATATGGGAACGAGTTGTAGAGTTTTGGCAAATCTCTATCAGAAGAAGAATGATTTGAGGTGTCGTTGGGAACTCTTTCAAAAGTCATTATTTCCAAACAGCCTCAAGGTGCCCATCGCAAGCAAACTCACGATTGTACCTAATTACAGAATATATCAAAAATCGATATAAACAACAACACTTTTCGTTCGGAAATGACTTGTGGATACGGATACCTATAGACAAAAGTTTGAAAACTTATGTGATTCAAGGACTTAAATTTCCAAAAATTTCAGGATTTCAAAGATGCACCGGATTTTCAAATCGTCGTTGTGAAGGAGTTAAGACATCCAGTGGACGTACTGTATCTTTCACTCAATACCATCAACTTGATGATCAACAATATTCGGGCACTGTAAATGTTTGACTACGAAAGTCACCACGAAACAAATGATTGTTACCGACTCGGTCCACAAGGCTTAACACTGGTTGCCCCTTTCTTAACACTTAACCACATACATGCACATCCGACTTTGTTTAAGGTGCTAATGAGACTAGAATGGACAACAGCTGTCTGTTAATGACCATATCAGTTGGCTGCTCGACTAGGCGCCGATCTTATGTCAACGTTGCTAGATCTTTAAGAAACATGTAATGGACATAATTCGTGTCTAAAGTCGATGTATTGTAAACTATTTAATGAAAATGATTTCAAATTTAAAAAGAAGATAATAACCTTGAATCTTTAAAAAATGCACCGAGAAGGTGCTGGGACTTAATCACTGTCACCCACTGGAAATAGTCATCTGATGAGGTCATCATATGTATATAGGCCCTGTTGTCATGACAACCTATGTCCACGATGTGGCATTGCTTTTAATGTACCGCTCAAGTTCCTCATTGTCATAGAGTATCGAATTTCTATGCCAGCAACAAGCTTTGCAGACGTCTGCTAACACATCGAAAATTCTTTGGCTGCATGATGCTTGAGCTGCGTTTATGAGTAGCTACATGTATATACTGTGCTTGATAAAAAAACAAATTGAAATTGCAGTTAATTCAATCATTGACAACTTCTTTTTTTTCATATAGAAGAGCTAACACAAGAAAAAGATGTCCATCACATAATTTTGAAACTGGCATATTGAAATAATTCCAGAAAATCATGGTATCTAAATATCAACCGGTAACATTGTCATAAACTTCTGACTCGAGTAGTATTAAGTGATGCCATTGTTATTGTAGCACATGCATGACTATTTCTGATGCGGGTGAATATGGTGCGGTTTGCAGTTCTTAGATTCTAAATATCATGACAAATGTGATTGTGATATGCAGCTCATTCATTCACCTAGTGATTAAAAATTCATAAGAATACCCACGCTAAAGAAGCATTTCTGCTAAAATTGAAATCAATGTCATATTCTTAGAAGAAATGAGGAAAGTAATCCATCACGCCTGATTTTATTGCACTTAATATGCAGATGATAATATTGTAAATACAATTATGTTAAAGTAATATTATCTGCACAGTAATTCGATTCAAACTCACCAGATAATGATGTGGTAATACAAATTACGCCGGGTGTTGTAGATTCCGCAGCAACTGTAGAATCTAAAGACACAATAGAATTTAAAATGAACTTAAACCGTTGTACAATTAGTTGTCAAAAAAACAATATGTTACTGCAGACAGATAATAAATCTGCACCTGGAGACACTACATGGTGGTGAAACCACTCCCCGCTACTTTTCGAGGTGGTCCAAGGGCCGTATGTATTTTAGCCTCTTTGTAACACTCTAGATTTATTTTCATGGAAATAAATCGATTATTTTTGGAAATTTGTACTTTTTAATGTTGAAAATTAAGTTTCTAAAAAATCCCTCAGGTGTCTCTAAAATTGTGACCAGTATTGTATAAATATAGTTTGATCTTGTGATGACGTGTTTACATTCAAAATTTCCTATTTTTACTATCTCATTCGGTAACGAATTGCTATTGACAAAGTGGCTCAATGTGACAATCTTACCTTGGGCGCTTGTAGAAGCAGCTGATCCTTCTGAAAAAGAGCATTGGACCATCAGGACGTGAAAGGCAGATACTCACATCAATTGGAAGATCAAATGCTATTGAATAGCTACATACATGTATGTTAGCATGCATGAATGTTAATCAATTCTAAATCGCTGTTTTTCAGGACAAAAGCAATAGCACCGACTGAGGCCCATTGGCAGTCAATCGTTTGTTGATGTCAGTCAGCGACGCCATTGACTGCTGCTGTCCTCGCGTTGCGCTATCAATGTTGAATGCGTTATAATTTATTCTTTTGTTTTTAGTTACATGTATATGGACATTACAAGCGTTGCATGATGTGTATGCCTTATAGGTGTTTGGGGTATGATTAAGCAGTAGGTGCATTTTGCAGTATATCTGACCTGTTGTGATGTCAGCCGTTGATTGCTCTGCTGTTGTGCCGGCTGCAGTTGTTACTGGTACAGATGTTGTATTTTCACCTGCAATTGAATGTGAGGTAGAGGAGGGTGCTACCTTACGTGACAAGGGCTCGATATTGAGCTCTTCTTCCACTCAATTTTAGATATCATTCACAGCATTCCTAGAGATGAGCTATATGTACGTAGACAGATGCACTTGAAGAATTTCTAGCTTATCTTATGAGTTGGGCAGCAAAGATGTTCAAGTCAGTATCAAGTGACATATTGCTGAGGACGTATAGTTAAAGGATTATGAGGATGGACTCTATGAAGGATTTTATCGCAATGATTACAATTTAGATATGATGAAAATATCCTAGCGAGATCACTAATATCCATGATCGCGTATCAGTTCGTATAAATTTGAAAGTATTGATAAAAAAATCAGCAAAAAAGATGTGTGCAGGCATTGTCTTAGAATTGCAGCAAAAGTTTAGAAAGCACATCAATCTGACATGCAAAAGTGGAACAAACATTATTGGAATATCAAGATTTCATTCTGATAATGCAATGATATCACATAGCGCTTAGTACTCGTACAATGTCACTTCTTCTTTATCAATTCAAAAGTCAAAACGTTTATTTCCAACTTGGAAAACGTAATACAAATATTTGATGAGTGATAAAATGATAAAACGGCTTATGCAATGAATGAGAGATTGAGGATGAGGTGTACAAGTAAGTGAAATGATGATGCGGATCGGAAGAAAAGGCCGTGCGCAAATCATTACGCAAATCATAAGTCAACAATGTCAATTTATCATAAATAATCTGGAATTGAAATACATGTATGTTCAATAATATTCACATTATCTCCTGTCTTGGCAATCTTGTGAATGAATACGTTTTGGTTACTGTATGATTTTGCATATTTTCTGGCTCTTGCTCATATAACAATTACAATTTACTTATAATTTTCATTAATAGGTTTCGGAGAGTCGGTCAATACATAATGCAAGAACATATACATGTACAGATAGCATGCATTTAATCAGATAGAAATGAAGTTATCAATTAAACCACCTGTAACCGAATTGACAATTATGAAATGCAAGTTTCTTATGGCAATGACTGGCTCTCCAATGTTTTCGCTGATTAGTTTCGTAAATAACTGGGTAGAGAATTTGTTTGCAATCTAATTTATCAATTGGCATGAATACTATTGACATCGAATCGATTTTATTTGTGTTCGTTTGCACTTACATTGTTGGAATTCAATCAAAAAAACTTACCGGTTTCCGTATAACAAATTGTAGTTGTTCCTTCCGTTTCTGAAATTCAAAACATACTCATTGAAAGCAAAACTAGAGATCCTCTTTCCGTGACCTTGCAGACTCCGTTTGATTCCTTTTACGCAGCCATAATGTCTTAAATACAGAAGAATAGTTGAAAAATGTGAGACATAGCCTATTGAGTATCAACGAATGATGGAACTGTGCCTTTTGGGTCACAAAATTATGTAAGGGTTCATATGTAGAATACCTTTGATAATGCTAGTATGACTAAAATCAGAAGTACGAGTATACAAGTGTTAACTAGCTAAGCCATCATAAAGAATTGCACCAAATCAAAATCTACAAAGATGTGATCTGCAGGGGTGGACCCCTGCATATAACAACCTTTTCTACTTGCTGTTATTTTTTGGTAGCACTGAAATGAATTACATGTGAAGTAAGTAAACATTATAGACTTTTTAGTTTATTCAGTCTTCAAGTAAATGCTTTAATAATACTTTATCAATGCAAATGAAGTTGATGATGAAGATACTTAAATGAGTGAAGGTAAGACTATTTCTTATGGCATTCTTTTCTATTTCTTACTTGTATTCACAACTGTAGATTATCATTCATTACTATTTAGCATTTAGCTTTACGTGTTAGTCAATGATTCAAATATTCGTTAAAATTAACAGCAAAAATTAGTTTCATGGTGTTTTACAGTCTGAACTGTAAATATCCGTAAAAACACGTTTGCTTTACCTGATATGAACGCATTTTTACTGTTGCGTCATCACTACGTCATGACGTCATCATTTTAACAGATATTTACGGTTTTTTATGTGAACTTTAACGGTTAGTTTGGCTGTTTTTAACGGTGTGCAGTTTAAAATCTACGTAGCTTTTGTGGCTACATTTCACGGTTCATCAGCAGATCAATATCACACTTATCACTTACTTGGATCTAAATTATGGTCTTAGCCGGTGCATTTAAAAAATGATATCAAAGACATAGTTGAAAAAGCATAATTAGAAACAGGGTTTTACAACCATGTTGATACTACACAATTTGAAAATCAGATTTTAAAAAGTAGTTTTTGAAAATTGCCCTTTCTGCCCTTTTGACAATTCACATGTTCAATGAATACTAGAGACCTCAAATCTTTTAAATAAATAGGCTGCTATACTGATTACTTTTGGGCAACGTGTAGCATGTAAGTCAATAAACAACACTGCATGCATTGCATAAGTGCACAATTAATGATTGTCTGATTCATCGCAACGCCCATGTAGACCTACAACCCTGAGTTTTGTGCTCATGTATTATATTCCTATATCTATGGATACTATGGCTATTACAAGTCAAATTCTTTGTGTTCCATGTTTCTTATTCTCTTCATGCATTTTAGAAATGTTACCTTGAAAGCGGTTTCTTGACTGCTAGATACAATCTGTAGTTAATGAACATGATACAATTATAAATATCCAGTGATATGGTGGCATGTACGGTGTTATTTAACAACACTTGGGAACTTTTTTCTAAATCACTCAACCACATACCATAACTTCAGCGATTTAATGATCAAAATCTTACCTGTTGTTGTCCCATATTGAAAAGTCGTCGTCTCTGAAGCAAGATAAAGAGAGATAAGCATTGAATAACATTATTCATGTTTTGTACATGGCTTATATGCCGCCCATACAGGGGAAACAGGCATAACAGCCCTCTTGGGCTCACGGACTACCCTATTTTTCACAGAAAGTGTAATTACATGTATTTTTCATAATGTGAACAGATGCTTGCCAGGAAATTATAAATCGCCAACGGAAGCAATGTAATTTTTTTTCATTGTTCAATTGCGAGATTGAAAACTTTATTTTTTTGGTCTCTTAATCAATTTGTTGCTTTACTGCAATTAAAATCATAGAAATCTATCATAATGAATTATTTAGCTCATGATTATCAAAGATAAGTTAAAAACACGTTTTATGTACTATTTTACTCTGAAACAATGAAAAAGTTAAATGCTGCCATCACTTATAAAAAGTTAAAGTTTTAACTGAAAGTAAACTGAAATGGTGCATAGTACATGTATATCATAAAGGGTGAGTTAAAACCCAACCACATTATTCAATCTAGCGCACGCCAGAAAATCCCATCCACAATTATTTTTGCATGCAATAACACTAAGGCCAATCACATTAATGAAGCATGTGTCGTCCTGAATACCATGTTTCATACATTTAAGTCTTCAAACCATTATAAAAAAATGATTGCAATGAATGGTTTTATCTGGTTCCCTTTTACTAAAGCATATGAATCCTACCAAAGGGTAATGCATTTTCATACCCAAGGTTTGCACACAGGCATGCTATTCACTCTATCTGGCTAATTTCTCAAACAAATGGAAAAGAGAAGTGGAAGCCGCGGATTGTTGAACGGAATCTAAACTTGGGATTCTTTGATTAAAGGCAATTTGTGCCAAAAGAATGATAGAGCTGATAAGCAGTGTTCCGCATCCTTCAGCGATTTAATGATCAAAATCTTACCTCTTGTTATCCCAGGCTCAAAAGTTGTCGCTTCTGAATAAAGATAAAGAGAGATAAGCATTGAATAACTTCATTCATGTTTTGTACATGGCTGATATGCCGCCCATATAGGGGAAACGGGCATAACGGCCCAATTGGGCTCACGGACTACAATACTTTGCACAGAAACTTTTCAACGTATAATGTCAACGTTTCCTTTTGACTCGTTTTATTTAATGGAGATGCTACTTGAAATAATTGCAATATTGATTTAATAGAGGTCTAGGCCCCATGAAAATTGTGTTTTACCACATGTAGTGAATTTCGAAGGATATCTTCAGTAGAGAGAAGCTTGCTAACACTTTAAAATGACTTTGAAAATGAACTTTACTTAAAATTGTGAGATTACGTGAGTGCCCAGATTATTTGACAATCATCAGCGCATCCATCATCGATTACAGAAATGGGAGAATCAATAATGCAAGCATATATGAGCTAATCTCCCAACAAAATTACACTTTTCATGCTGAAAATATCCCACCGATTTACGTACTCGTAAAACAGTGTAGAATGTATTACATCTAACTGCGCCTTGCTGATTTTCAATCATGAAATATTCTATTATTTTAAATTAACTTCCACTGTTTTCATCATCCAATATTTTATCGGCAATACGTAATTCACATAAAGCACTTTCGAATATTTAAATGGAAACATATAGGCCATTGATCCAGCAGCATAATATGGGGTTGCACTGCCATGCCCGGGACATCGATGCGCTGCAGAATCCGACATGGACATGGTTGAGGTCAGTGGCGCTTCATAAAAATCTATAGCTACCTGTCAGTTCCTCAATCCAGTAAAACTGCATTCCTTTTGAGATGAAATTGACTATAGCATATATATATATATATTTTTACTGAGGAGGCATCTCATTATTGACTGATTTCATATGTACCGGTATTTTCATCAACATTTGCTTACACAACGGTCGACATCTATTTTGCCTCCAACCCCAATCTATCTATTGAGCCTCCAAACCCTTGAAATTGACCCACCGAAACCGTGGGGTTCGAACGAACCCAGGTTGAGAACCATTGTTTTAGATACTTATTATCGTAAAACCTAACAGTATAGATTTCCGTTTAGGTACTATTCTGTTTTAGGCGGACAGTCAAAGAACTGCATAAATATTAATTATCTATCAAATTTTGTTCCTGTATATTCTACCTTTTTCAAACTATTTTTCCAGAGTTCCGGTTAGGTATTGGAATTCCAGATGGGATTAGGATTAGGTTGGGATTGGGTCACCAAAAATTAGCCCAATGCCAATAGGGCTCCATCGCATCTTTGCTCCTCAGTCATTTACAATTGAAAGAGAAACGTAAATTACATATTAGTTATAAATGCTTCATTTGTGCTTCAAGAGCATGCACGGACTCTCGATTATGAGGACCGGGACACGCAGTGCATCGAACAAGTTTTGCAGAGAATTTTGTAATTAATGATTTGTTTCAAAGATGTTGCAATTAAGGCTGGGATCGGTTAACCACTCACACTTTCTCTTAGCCGGTTAAAATCGATTACGACGTCAAAGGCCTTTGAGTAGTCGCAGGCTATCAAGTAGTGGCATCTACTATGAATCGGTTCAATATCTATTCAAAAGTCTTATTATTTAGTATTATTTCAGTTGTCAGATTTATCCATAGAAATCCGACTTTTCTCTTCGCGCAAGTTAGTGGAGCTACTATGGACAATAGCTGGTTGTTGATGGTAATTTCAACTTCTGGGTCAGACGTCGATCAAGGTAAGAAGCACATGGATCTACATAAGCAAATGGAATTTTCCGATGTTTGACTCTGCGTAACTTGTAAGACGACTGGAACTACAGCTTAAGTTTTACTGATGTTGGGTGACAATCTACAAATTAAAAATAGCAGTGAGCTCGTGCGCGAAGTTAGGAAGAAAACATCAGTAGTTCTCGGACGAATGCCTCGATGCCATTTGCTCCTGGGTCACACCACACACTTAAACCTACTGAAGTTTTGCGCTGTCACATTTTGACCATCATAGAAATGTGATACTCTTTAATAATGATGGACTAGACGGACATGGACATGGAGAACAATGGAACGTTATAGACATGCTAAGAGAAGACGAAAAGTCAGAGTTCTATGGTGACTACAACAACATATTCTTGTAGTATAGGTACAACACATCCATTGAGAAAGCGATAATGGTGCTAGCAACTGATATAGAACGAGGAAACACTTCCATTTGAGTCATGCTGACGAACAGTACACATTGACCGTGTCAAAATGTGATTTTCATTATGACTCATCATGTATACATGTAGATATCTGAAGATCAGACATTCGAGAACGTGGGAGATGGTTGATGGAAACTCTAATTGTCATTGCGAAAAACAACAAGCATAAAGAACAGTCGGAAAAACGAATCATGTGGCATGCCTTGTGTGTATGTCCGCCGTTATTGAGTATCTTCCATGCAACTTTCATCATGCTGAAGATTTATTCAATAAGAACACGTCTTTGAACTCACCTGAGATAGAAGGCGGCATCATAACATCACCAGGATATAAAAGGCTTTCACATAATCGTATGCTAGATGTTGATAAGACGGCGAGGAAAAAGACCATAGATATTGTTCTCTTCTCCATTTGGCTTTATTGAAACAAGGAAATCTGAAAATAATGAATCATATTTTTCTGAATATCACTTCAAACTTATTGATGTTCAAATTTTATTAAATAATCATTTCGCTTTAGATTTTGAGAAGCGAAAACGAATAATCTAATTTGATTTTGAATTAGCTATACCACATTTTCGAAATTAGCACAGATACAAAAGCGTGTGTTCAAAGGGTCGATGGGTTTGTCAACTCTTGTTGAGACCTGGACTGGTATTAATAATGCGACTTAACTAAGTCGGTGACTGAGTTAAGTCGGCTGACACGGAATCCTTATTAATGATGCCGAGAAAACTTAGTTGCTGACTTAGTCGTTTAGCTCGCAACTTAGACAGGCAGAAAACAAGGAATTATACTTGGTGATAGTGGATACCCCTGTAGAAATTGGCTGATGACTCTAGTCTCCATTCCAAGGGGTCAGAGTGAAGAAAACTACAACACTTCTCATAAAAGAACGAGAGTAACAATTGAGTGTGCTTTTGGAATGCTTAAAAAACGATTCCGTATTCTTCACGATGAGATGCGTGTACCAACAGAAAAGGTTCCAACCTTAATTTTATCGGCAATGATTCTCCATAACATTGCAATAGACATGAATATGCCAGAATTCGAGGATGATGAAGTTGACAGTCAGGAAGATGATCAAGTCGCTGCTGCAAATGATGATCGCACTCGGAGCGGCACAACCATGCGACAGTTTCTGATAGATACTTTTTTCTCCTAAAATGTTCAATGTATCACAATCTGGGAATGTATATCATCATAGTATTCAATGATACAGTTGGTGTGTTACTAATTGAATTTATACTTTTGATGTATTTGTCACACATTTAATGAACTACGCACGGAAAAATGATAAAGGACATTATGAATTCTACATACGATAGACAGAAGTTATGTAAAATGAATTTATCTTCGTAAAACTAATCATAGGGGACTCTAGTCACAAGTGGACATTATATTAAGTCTTAATATCATAATAAATCGTCAATGAGAGAGCTATCATTTGAAAGCTATATAGGCATTCCGTATTCAACAATCAATAATTTTTTAATAATATCTAGTCTGCAATAGGCCTTCTTTCATGAAACAAAATAAGATTAGTGAAAGATTTAAGAATATACATACATACAATAAGTTTAGATTTTCATGGCAATAAAAATTCTTTTTCATATGCATGTGTGTATGATAAAAGGAAAAAACAATATTCAATTCCACATGTTCAAGCTTATTAATTACAAAAGTGATTCACATAATACGATAAGAGTTTCCATTGTCAAAACTATGTTTGGTTCAGTTTGGGTTGCAGCATTTAAAAAGATCCGTTTCTTCCGCTTTAGATTCTGCATTTCCAGAAGCAGCTTACGCCGTTCTAATTGTAGATTACCTTTTTGCAGCCGCAGTACTTGGATCTGTAATTTCGATACCTGTGACGCAGTCGTACATGCAGATCCTGCAAGTCGTCTTTTAGAGGGATGCTGACTAATGACTTGAGATGACGATTCTATGGAGCCGTCAATACCTTTGGTAGAAGGGTTATTGCGCAGGGATTTCCCAAACTCCTCTTCATCCTCAGCAACCTGAAAAGATGCATATAGTAAAAATACAGGCCTAACTTTCGATTGGTTACAGTAAGTGGTACCATTAAGTTACAATAATTTTGTTTTTTATACTTAAGTTTTTACATTATACATAATATTGACCTACAAATGCAATCACAACTTGATTGAGAATATCCAGATCTGTTAAATTGATGAACTGAGTTAGTAAAGATAACATTACATGACATTTATATCAAACGTTCGTACCAGGGTTCCTACGTCAGGGAAAAAATTAGGGAAATTGAAATTTTTTCCAGACCACGGAAATTTGTCACACTCCCTTTCATCAGGAAAATTTTGTCAGGGTGTTTCGGAAATCCTGGGCACTTTGCATAAAAATTTTTATATCATGATCTTTATCTATATTTACCATCGTATAAGTGCCCTGACAGTCGCAAAACTTCATATTGATGTAAACATGTTATATAGCCGATGTATTCATGTACACCTGCAGATCTTAGTAAACTTATATAATTAGGGCTACTATCATTTTAACCACTAAATCGGGAAATGAAAAAGCCTTTTTTTCTTTGATAAAGGTAAACTTATATAAGCAAATAATAGACATTTAACAAGAAAATAATGAGAGCATAGTCAAAGTACAAGTTATCGATCATGTTCAAACTGTTGGCCTTCCTTGGCAATGCACGCTCGAAATCGGGAAGAAACGGACTGGCAAACTTTATGACACAGTTCTGGAGTTATGTTGTGAACTTCTTCGATGATGAAGCTCCTTAAGTCTGGAAGACTCCTAGGTCGACGTGCAAAAACTCTATCTTTGAGGAAGCCCCATAAAAAAATCACAAGGTGTAAGGTCCGGAGAACGTGGGGCCCACTCCACATGACCTCGACGACCAATCCATCTTTCTTTAAAGTGCTGGTCCAGGTGTCTCGTGACTGATGTGGCGTAATGTGCCGGACAACCATCTTGTATGAACTACATATTGTCATCATTGATGGAGAAGACATGTTCACGAAGCAAGTCAAGATATTTCTCACCGTTGAGATTTCTATCGATGAATAGAGGACCAACTATTCCACTCGAACGAATGCCACACCATACCATTACGCCTGGGGCCTGACCATTACTTTCAACAGTGCACTGAGGGTTTTGTGTCGACCAGATTACACAGTTGTGTCGATTGACTGTTCCAGAAAGTTTGAATTGTGCTTCATCAGACCATAAGATGTTATTCGCGAACTCCGGATCTCTATCCATCATACCCAGTAAGATGTCGCAAGTTTCAACTCTGCGATCAAAGTCGTCTTCGGACAATTCATTTATCAAGCGTGGAATATACGGCTTGTACTTCAGTTCCTTGAGAAGTCTGTAAGTGGACGAATGGCTTAGATGACAAGCATTTGACAATTTCCGGCTTGACATAGGCTCGGCACCATTGTCAACAAGCAGCTCAACCAACACTGCCTTGTTTTCATCGGTCGTGATAGACCGTGGTCTACCGGTAGGGTTTTTCGGTTGAACACTACCAGTTTTATCAAACTGTTTATTGATGCGTCCAATCGTTCTACGCAGGGTTTATTCTAACGTGCAGCCAGGCACAAAATATGCATTCACCAATTTTTTTGTGCAGTCACCAAAGTAATTTTGTGCAGTTACCAAACTTAGATTTATCTCGTCAAAAACTTCAGATGTTATTCTTCATTTTTTAATTTTTGAAGTATTTTCTTGTTTTTGCTAAAATTAGATTCAAATTGGATAGATATTTCCGGCATCTGAAAGATGAATTTAAGTATGCTCACTTATATATACTCTATGAAGAAAAGTACTTGTTTTAATGAAAAAAATTGCCAAGGTCATTTGCTGTAATGAACTTTTCGAAGTTTTTAAATTTGCATTTGATTTGTGTTGAATTGTAAGGAAAATTTTACGCGTTTGTCATCGTTTCCTCTGCAGGTAAATAGTAAATACATACAATCTGCAACAATGCAAACTTGTGGATAGCTAAAATTTGGCTTACACTAGGCCTACATGTATGGTTGATTACCTGTTTAAATTATTGTAGGCCCCTATTGTAGAATTTGCTGATGAGATACAAGTTAGGCTTAGGCCTAAGTAGGCCTATGGGTAGTCACAAAATACGCGAATTATTGTCTATAAGGGGTCTATATCTATAGGGCAGCGCTAGCCTACCTCGTCAGACCACCCCTCGCTACTGGGCCTGGGCATACATGTATATATGGCAGCATTTACGTAAGTACGCATCTACATTTCTTTCAGTGAATACGGACCACTGCGTGACTACTTGTAATACGCTCGTACAACCTAACTTTTTTCGGTGCTATGAAGAGAATAAATACAAGCAATGAAAAGTAAATTTAAAACACGTTTAACTGTTAGATTATATACATATTAACTGATTGCGATAATTTTTATATTTCAGAGAGAAAAAGAAGTTGAAACAAAGCTATTTGAATAAGTTTCTACAAAAATCAAACCATTCTTCTGAATCTCCGTCTGCAGACCTGTCTCAAGATACCATTGGCCTACAATCCAATACCAGTACTTCTCCGAAACCTTCGTCTACCAACCTGTCTGAAGATGCCGCTGCAGCTATTCAAATCAACATACTTCCTGAATCTTTGGTAAAAAGCGGTCATCCTCAATGCTCCCAACCTGATACTTCCAGCTCTCAAACGAAAGACATTTTTTCGGATGAATCTGTTTTCCGACACACAAGAAAAAATGGACGCCACTACATAAAATGCAAACCATGCCCACAATTTCCTGATATCGTGAAAAAATTCACTGATCACAGCTGATTTCCACAGATAATCACTGCAGATGGGGCAATCTTCCGAAAGGAAACTGCAGCAAACCATTTAGCCCAACCGTACCATAGGGAATGTGTGAAAGCGTGCAGGATCAACACTCTCTCAAACGTTGAGAAATCACATGCCACCGCTATTGGAAAGACTATTTCTAAAATGAATGCCGATTTGGCTGATAAAATCGGACGTCTCATGTTGCATACTTACTCAGACGCAAAAAAATTGACCCACAGCGAGTTTTCTTTCCCTGCGAGAGTTGTGACTTGTGAAATTGCGAATCAGTTTTCATATTCGAAACAACATCTGCCTGCGACAGAAACCATTGATTTCCAATATCTTACTCCCAGCAGCCACAAGGAATTTTTAACATTTATAGTGCAGAGTGACAGCAGTGAACTTTCCGATAAACTCACGAACGAAACATTGGCCATATCCTTACGATGTGATGGAACAGTAGATCGTACCCAGATTGACAAGATCTACGTCATGGCCAAAGTGATTACAAAAGAAGGTGAGAGCGAACTGTACTTTCTGGGTGCTAGTGAGCCCAAAGTTCGTGGTGCAAATGGTGTTCTTCAAGCACTGAAGCAAGCCTGCTCTAATACATTGGGACCGAATGGCGCACAACAAATTCTATCGAGATCGACATCCCTTGTAACCGATGGTGCTTCAGTCAATACCGGTGAGAAAGGAGGTTTGTGGACGCTTTTCAGGCAGGAATACAGAGACTCGAACAGCGAGCAACCGCTCCCATTGTTCAACGTTTGGTGCGCAGTGCATCGGTCCAATTTGGCGTGGAAATCAACAAGCGACATTATGCCTGAGGTGAAAAAGATGTTTCAAGTTATCATTTCGATATCCACCTACTTCCATTCCTCTGGCATCAGAACACGAGAACTGAAGGCTGTTGCCGAGGAAACGAAGTGTCCGCTACTCCATTTGCCCAAACTTTTCGAAGTGAGATGGTCTGAATTTTCGTATGCTCTACTGAATGCAGTGCTTGTTTCCTGGAAGGTACTTGTCGAGTACATGAAATCGTCGTATGACTCCGAATGTCGCGGATTTTTGAAATTCCTCTTGACTGAAGACAACCTTCTTCTTTTGTCCTTTCTTGCGGATTGTTTGTTCGTTTTCAAACGGTACCAAAAAAATCTTCAAAGCAATGACATAACACTTGTTGATATGGAACAGGCAACCAAAACAACACAAGTCCGATTGGAAGCCATGCGGGAGACTCCGTTGGTTGGAGGTTGGGTTGAGGCCCTCCAGAGCCAGGTACAAAAGCTGCCCGATGATATGGTTCAATTGAAAAGTATCAAGCTCAACACAAATCGCATGAGAAGAGGAAAAGAACATCATCTCCATGTGTCCCAAGAAAGATCGGTTGATGCGACAATAAACGAGATCAGTACAAGCTTGGTTGAATTTTTGAATCAGAGATTCAGTGTCGATAAAGAAATGCTGGATACGATCAAGCCCTTCGTACAACTGCAGCCCTCGGCAAATATCCCGAAGATCCACAATTTGTTGGGCACTGATCTTGATTTGGCAACACTGGCACTTGAGTATGAAGAAATTTTGTCGACAGATGACATCGATTCCTTACGCCAGTTGTCTCTTGCTGGTCTTGTGTCTCGCTTCGCGTCCTCATCCTTTAAGAATGTGCTGATCATACTGGCACGTATTTTTGCGGCAAAACCTCACTCTGCAGATGTGGAACGGCTAATAAGCACCAGCAACACCCTGAAGAATGCGATACGCAGCAGATTATCAGTGGATTCAGAAAACGAATATCTTTACATTCATCACAACATGCCGCCGCTGGCACTCTGGAATCCTCGGAAGGCTGTCCATGCCTGGATATCAAGCAGACAGCATCGTGTGAAAGACACTCCAAAAGCTCCTCAGCAGGCCTGGTTCCGAGGCATTTTGGCTGAAGGCGGTCGAGTTGACAATGAGGATGACACAAAACTTGAGTCTGCAGTGAACAAAAAGCGAAAGTTTTGACTTTGTGCCTCGTTTTGAAATTCAGTTGTTCTTGTTGCTCTTGTTTTAATCAGTAAATGATTTTTTTACTACAACATCAATTTTTGCAGCAATATGTAAGTGCAGGACTCCCCTATTGTAGAAGTCCTATGGTAGAACCTGTTTGGAATTACATGTACAATAATACATTATAGGCCTAAATGTGATGTTAGGCTTTTAAGACATATGAAAAGTTGTATTCATTTTTAGACATATGAAAAGCAGTAACAAATATAATGAATAATAAATAATCACATGCATCATCATTCACTCGAACATTATTGTTCCTAAATAAATTGTAGAAATTTATACGCAAATCCCGATGTAACGAGCTCTGAAAGCGTAATGAACTAAACTTGCTCGTTACTATAACCATTGATATACGCTCATAATAGCTCTTACGCTCATAGCAGCTTATTAATAAGAGAATAATTTTGGCAGAACTACATGTAAATCAAATACATGTACTATAGTTTTATAACTGTGTGCTCGCTATAGGCCTACATTGTATACCGTATAATACAGTTCTACACTGTATTGTATTATTAGACCTACTGGAAACCTTCAAACGGTAGGCCTACTAATGAGTCCTTTTTGGTAGACGAAAGTTGGACTTTTTATGCACAAAGTTATTCAGTACAGGCCTATGCTTTGATAATGTAGGCCTTTGAATTGTGCCTAATCTGTCTCGTGCACAGGCTTAGACGTGTAGGCCTATATGTAATTGGGGTACAATGGTATGCATGTAAATGCTACAGATCTTTATTGATACACAAAATCATACATGTACATGTGTATATGATACATCTTATCTGTGCAGTCACCAAAAAAGCTTAGAATAAACACTGGTTCTACGATCGATTGCATTCTCTCCATATTGACGTAAAAGTTGTCTTTCAACCTCAACAGCATTTTGAGAAAGAGAATATAAACGTACAGCCATAATCTTCTGCTCAAGTCTGTCATCTTCACCCATAACGCGCGTATTTTAAAACTCTTACTTACTAACAGTGCAAAATGAAGAAATCGATATATCAGTGAACGAATATCAGTTTGAATTTATGCGGAAAACAATGTAATAACATTTGAAATCATAGAAATTGAGTATGCATGCAAACTTACTGTGACTTGAGGTCAAGTATTCAATTCAAGTATTGAAATTGATTATGGAATGAATAGCCTATCTAACATAACCATAGCTCAAAATCAACTAAAACAGCGGTATAAAATGCAAAACTATGAACAGTCATATTTGCTGATTGTCTGAGCAAATTAGCAGCGAATTCTAATGGAGGCGGAGTCCCTCACTTTTGCATAGACATAGTGTGACTCCTACTTCTATAGATTCAAATGGACCTCGTTCGAATGGCTGCATAAATGGGAATTATGATTCATCAAGTTGTGCCCAGCATTTCTGAAACACCCTGTATATATATATATATATATATACAAGGTGTTTCAAAAGTAGGCTAACAGTTGATTTTGCCCTAGGAAATCTATGTTGACCGTTCTATTGGCGATTTACACCTGAATCAGTCGATGGATATCCATGATCAGTCCAACATGAGCCATAGACTTCGAATTAATTGCTACTATCATTTAGAAGTCTATGCAGTAGCATTCCATTGGCAAAGGAATTTTGAAATCTATCATGGACAAGATATAGCACCAATCTGACATTACGTACATGGATATGTTCAATTAATTTGATTTGAATCAAACACTGTTAGTTTGACTTGAAGTGAATTAAACAAGCTTGAAGCTTTTTTGAATTTGTTGCTTCTGTCATGTCAGGTAATCTAAAAGATGATCAGAGAAAATGGATTTTGAAATCCTTTTGGAAAAACAAGAATGCTGAAAAGGTGCGAATGGAATGGAGAGATGCCTTTCACAGCAATCCTCCATCAAGATTTGCTATTTATCGCATTCGAGATAAATTTGAAAAGACCGGTTCGGTAGAGAATGCACCGAAGTCAGGACGCCCTCGATCAGTTTCAATAACATCAAACGAGGAGCTAGTGGCCCAAACATTTGTTCAAAGTCCGAAGAAGTCAACAAGAAGAGCCTCATTGGAGTTGGACATTTCTCTAAGCTCTACTTGGAGACTGATGAGGAAAGTTGAGTTGAAACCATACCGACCCAGACTGTTGCAGCACCTTCTACCGGATGATGCTGAACGACGCTTGCAGTTTGCTGTGCTCATGTTGTCGGAAATTCGGGAGAACCCAGATTTGCTTGACAAGATAGTTTGGTCTGACGAAGCCAGTTTCAAACTATCAGGTCACGTAAATAGACATAACTGTGTCTACTGGTTCCCTGAAAATCCGCACATGGTATCAACAAATGAGCTGAACCAGCCTGGCTTAACCGTCTGGGCCGGTATGTCAAGCAACGGTGTGATTGGGCCAGTATTTTTTGAAAGAACTGTGACGGCTGAGGTGTACCTTCAAATGCTCCAATCCTTTGCGATTCCTGAGATGCAGTCATTGAACAACTTCAATGAGCTGTACTTTCAGCAGGATGGTGCACCAGCGCATTTTGCAGTGAGTGTCAGAAGCTATCTGAATGACAATTTTCCAGGAAAGTGGATCGGGAGATGTGGTAGCATCCTTTGGCCTCCTCGCTCTCCCGATCTAACTCCGATGGACTTTTTCTTTTGGGGCGTTGTAAAGGAGAAAGTGTACGGACGAAAACCTCACACACTTTCTCAACTCCGCTCCTACATCACAGATGCCTGTCAAGAGATCAGTGATGACAGGAACTTATGCAGAACTGTGTGCCACAGTGTGGCCGAAAGACTACAAGAATGTGCCGATGTCCATGGTGGACATTTTGAGCATTTGCGTTCGTGAATTTTTGCAACTTTAAGTTGATTAATTTTTTGATATGTTGAATAGGCCTTGGTTATTCATTTGTTCATTTTTTTGTTAGGAAACCAAGCAAACAAAATGGTAGTTGTTTTAATGTTAATACCTTTATTAATTTCAGCCTCCTCTAGGCCATCGTCAGAAGCTTCTGACGATGGTCTAAGAGGAGGCTGGAATTAACAAAGGTGAAGGACATTTGGATGTGAGCTGTTCTTCCTTCTTCGCCTCCCTGTCTTGTGTTGACGACAGCGTCTTCGTGCACCAGGCTGAGGGGCGCGGAGGACATTCGAATGTCAGCTGTTCTTCCTTCTCCGCAGTAACACTGAAACAACTACTATCTTGTTTACATGGTTTCCTAATAATTTTTTTTTGATAGATGTTGGATAGTTATTCGACTTCTCATGATCGGTATAGATTCAAATTGGGTTGTAGTGAAATATGTAGGCATGAAAACACTGGAGATCATGAGATATTTTAATATGATTTACGCGATGTCAAAGAGTATTGAATTTTTGCCCCTTACGAATACAAGGCATATTAGCTATCTGTGGCATCGTGAAAAAGATTATTATGACATAGCTTATTAATCTATAGCATTAAGACATAGCTTTTCAAGGCCAATTTCTACTGTTAGCCTACTTTTGAAACACCTTGTATATATATATATATATATATATATATATATATATATATACACACTTATAAGCTTATACTCGTATAGGCAACTGAGTTTTAAACGCTGATACCTTAAATTTTCCGTTTTAGGCCTAACTGTCAAAATGTGTTGCGAGTTAAACGAATATTACTGTAGGTATGCAGATATTTACCGGTAATCATCTGCATACATAATTATGATTCTCATATCATAATTATATCATATTATATCATAATAATATTTACCGGCATAATACATAATTCTGGCAAGATGCATTTTTCATTTTTAAAGTATTGGATGGACGTTATTGAACCATAGACCGATCAAATTTTACAATCGTTAAGATTTTATCATGTGTGTACGGTAGACAGGTCCTTAACGCTATTCTCTAACAAAATATTTTATAGAACATTTGCCCGTAATGATGAATAAGTGGTAAAATCAATTTACTTAGTATCAGGGAAAGGTCAGGGAAATATCAGGGTAGTTTGAAACTCAGAATGCGTAGGAACCCTGTCTTACATGTAGATGTCATTATCTAATACTTTGTACAATTAATTACTCGTACATTACTGAAAGATAGACTGCTAGGTTGAAAATGAATTGGTCTTTAATTAGCGTTTAGGTCATGCAATTCCAGAAAGGACCCATCAAATGCTTTACATACTTCATAAATAGGAGGTCCTCCACCAGTCATACACGCAGATTTGTTTTCCTTTGCCACTCGTTCCTTCACTTTCTGCTTCATGTTTTCGAATTTTTTCATTATTTCCACAACTGTCTGTTGGCAATTACCGGTTGAATTGACCCTTTCTGTAATTTTGGCCCATGCACAATCCTTGTCCTTCCTTGTCACACTATTAGAAAATGGAGCCTCAATTATCTCTTTATGATCGAGGTAGCCCTCTTTAATTGCCGATTCTTCACTTTGTGAGAACGTTGGTCTTCTCTTTTTCGGGGACATTCTCGAACGATTTAAAAGTTTTGAAAGTTGAGGTGACTTGGAATCGTACTGTCACAGCAAGATGAATTTTTATTGGCGTACCAAGGGAATTTCGTGACGCAGTTTGAGTCACTCACAGTTCGATGAATAAAAAAAGCTGTGTATGAGTGCATGGACTTTCAAAACTTCACACAAAACGTTGACAGCGACTTAGTTTCTCGTCTAAGTTAAGTCAGCATTATAAATACGATTTTGACTCGGTGACTTAGTTAAGTCAGTATTATTAAATTAGCACAGATACAAAAGCGTGTGTTCAAAGGGTCGATGGGTTTGTCAACTCTTGCTGAGACTGCGTCAGAAATGAAATAATACAATGGAGAATACTCAGAGAACAAGAAGATATAGATTAACATATGTGGCCAAATTCTTTTTCGTCGTCCTCCGGTTGCTTGAATGTCATTGCCCTATAGAGACCTGCTAATTAGCCATGATATAATTATTGCTCAAACATGGGTCTATATAAAAGCTTTGCCATTATTTTGATCGAATTTTGCCAAAATGCCGGTTGGTCGTCACCAGAGTGAGTGCCGCTAAATTGAACTATTTCATGAAATATTTCACGATTTTCGTGAACTTGAACTGAACGCCGTTCAAAATTTTCGTGAACTTGTCATTCACTCGTCGTCACGTAGCAAGTATCAGTCACCGCAGAATTAAAGCACATAGGGTAATAAAATGCGAATAGGACGCCTAACCTTCATTTTCGAAGCTGATGCACACATTTCCGTGTGAAGTATTATGAATTTTGGATAAGCAATCGAATGTTTAACGATCTCTTCAATGGAAGTCAGCCGTACAAACAATATGACAATAGGCAAGAGCTTTCACGGACTATTTTTCAAATCATTATTTTGAATGAATCATTGAAAACACCTATTAAGTGAGCGTTTCACTATGAACGTATTATCGCAATTTTTTCTTAAATGGAAATCAAAATTAAATAGAAAATCAACCGAGATCTCGACTTTCGAGAGTATATTTTGTTATTATACATGCACTTAAAAGATGAAAATGCTCGCTGTACAATATTAGCACTATTACCATGCCCACATATTAAATGCCATCTGAAAGGTTAAGCTGCCTTTATAATGACTGATAACTGTGGTTATCAGCCTCCAAGCATGCTAGCTGTGCTCAACATCGATGCCTATGAATTGCTCCAAGTCAATAAGTATTGCATTGTCACAATCTTACATTCTTGCGCAGTATATTATCCTGATTCCAACAACTATTATCATCATATTCAGATACAGCATTGATTTTCATAAATGATTCTTTTCAATAGCTTGGATTTAGACGCAATTTCAGTAGGCTATAAATGTTGCATGATTAATAAATAGCATCTGCATAAGCAAGCTTGCGCCAAAATACGATCATCCAAACAAATATTTCGACAACAGAGAATTTGATATGCAAAATGAGCAGATGGCGCGCCGCATGAAGAACAAAGAATCATGACCTCAAGAGTACGAACTTCTTGTCCTCTTTGTGGGAATAGAGCTTTTGTGTCAATGGCAGTCAGGAATATTTGCGTGGACGGTGTGCAAAATAATGTGTTATTTGAAGTGGACTACGAAAACCGCTCTCTTCAATCTTAGTTTCATGCTGAACACAAATTGTGAATTTGAAATGATTTTCGCCATATTTTACTTGGCGGAACATTTAAAAAAAACATTTCTTTCGGACGACATAGTCGGTCCGTGATGTCGCCATCGCGACATCGTTATCCATGTAGACGGAAATGTTTTTCAATTGCAGCATCTCACGTTTC
The DNA here is from genome assembly GCA_907163375.1 of Prostheceraeus crozeri. Classification (NCBI taxonomy): domain Eukaryota; kingdom Metazoa; phylum Platyhelminthes; order Polycladida; family Euryleptidae; genus Prostheceraeus; species Prostheceraeus crozeri. The sequence goes on from CAJQUW010014516.1 coordinate 22,291, forward strand.
TCGATTACTCAGTTATTTCATTCAGGTTGTTTTCGCTAACATCACTACTAACCCTTGCCGCACTGGGGGCGTCTTTGTTGCCCCTCCTATTTTGGCTGATTTCGGTATATATTCACTTCTGATGCATAAGTGAATATTGCGGCATCAATTCTTGATGAAATAAGTTGAGATTACATCAAGGATTCTTCCTATTAATGTAGAGATATTCGCAAATGCAAAATCTTAGAATTTGAAATTATCTGCTTTTTATGCATGCTTGTTGAAATTCAAATTTCATATATGATTTTTCATTATTTTTGCACCCTTTGGTTCTGCATCTGATCAGCAATTATTGAAATTTTTCAGAATCATATTTTAGCTTGAGTGTCTCAATAAAAGTCGCCGAATTGGGTTGATTCTTAACCTGCAAAAACTAAATACTAAAATGTGCGATTTTATTATATTTGAGCTGAACTAAGAGCTCGAATCATTTGACGTTTGACCTCATCTAATACAGTGATGTAATCTTAGCATGATTAATAATTATCGTTTTATTAATCATCTTAACCAGATCCTTTGACTATTGTGTGGTTTATTAGTTTTTGTTGTCATTTTCCATTTCAATAATGATCTAATGGAAATTTGTTAAAAATTGGCGGATTTTTTACCTTTGACCTTCACCTCAGCCCAGGGATGACCTTAAAAATAAAACTGATGCTTTTTCTCTGAATCCCCTTTCAATGCCTATTTGATTGATATGTGGCATGGTAAAATTGGTGCGATATTGGGAGATCGGCAGGGGGCAAAATTCGCCCCCCTTGTGGCGCATTCGGAAAACACCCAGGTGAGGTGAGGGTTGCACCATGGAATTCTCCCTACTTTCTAGGCCCACCTGCCATTCCACCCAGTTTTTGTCAAGAATCTGGGAATTCAATTCATCTCCTAGGTTTGTGCTAGATATTTTTAGCTCAAATTAGCAGAATTAATTTTGTGCGTAAATAGGCCTTGGCCAGACATTATACGTGTATTTTGTGGTTCTGGGCATGACCTTAAACTACGTTCACTATGTAAGTCTCTCTGCTTGCTCCGTTGAGCTATGATATGATTCCAAGTTATACATGTATCTATGTCATAATGTTGTAACTCTAAAGATGGGATGTGGATTCATCCCTAAGCATGTCGGTAAATATATTTAGAGAAGAGCATTTTCCAATACTTGGCCCCTCCCAATCAGCAAATAGAATTATTTTCTCTTGATATTTTGAAGAAAATAATTTTGGGAAGGATCATTCTTATCGCATTTACGTAAATAAGGATCGTTCATCCTGATTCATCGTATAGATCAAAATGAAATACTTCTGCTATTATGAATGTAGACGGAATTGCAAAATTAAATTGGCTACTGTCAGACACGAGGCTTCTTTAGAAGCCCCCCTCGTGTTTTGCATTCGTAAATAATCATGTTCTTGTGCCGTTAATGCGCCATGAACGTGACGCTCTTAAAATTTTTGGTGTCATCCTCCTTGAGTGTCATTCGCAAAACTGAAGTATATCACCATTCGGCAAGTGTCTGATCTTTACACAAAAGAATTGATGATGCGACAGGAAGCAATTCTCAGCTGCGAAGATTTTGTTCTGCACTTATATGTAGCCTAATGTTTTCAATGCCTCCGGCTTTCACGAGGTCGAAATGATATTTCAATGCGCCTTGCTCTTGGCACCACCATGAAAAATGGCTTGCCGGTTGGGGATCGAACCCAGTCTTCGAATTGCAAGCCATTTTTCATGGTGGTGCCAAGAGCAAGGAGCATTGAAATATCATTTCGACCTCGTAAAAGCCGGAGGCATTAAAAACATTAGATCGATTGTCCGAGGTCGCCTGGAAGCGGTTGCTATTGTTATATGTAGCCTACTAAATTGTTCTAATGAGTGCCAATATAGTCTCGATTTGTGCCGTAGATACAGTTTCACGTGCAGATAGGACTACGCAATTGCAATTGGCCCTACAATCAGACTACTGTGCAGTGATTACGCAATTGCAATTAGCTCTACAATCAGACTACTGTACGGTGATCGGTATTTGTAATCAAGCCTTCTGAATAATTGACCCAACTCTGATGTAGGCCCACATGTAAACTCGAATTCGAGATCGCAGTATTTGGAATATATTGAACTTGAGATCTCGAGATTGAGAGACGAGATCGAAATTGAACTCACTATAGATGAGAGCATGCTCCATTTAACTCTTGCTTTTGGATTGGTGTTCCAATATTTATTTGTCATCGCATGCATTAGTTTCTTTCTGTCTCACGAGTGATGTGGTTCAGAACACATGGCTCAGAGCAATTTCATTTCAAATTCACAATTTTTGCTTTCAGTTTGAAAGCATGATCGGTGGGATGTCAGCATTTATCACTTCTCATAACACAATCTTTTTGGCCCGTCCACATAAATACGTTAGTCTAGCAGGATACTCATGAGGTTAGAGAGTTTTGTCTTTCATACTGAGCACCATTGCACAGTTCTCTCCGCCAACTCCAAAGTTCATGTCTGAATAAATGCATCTTGCCTATGTAACTACTGTTTGAGTGCTTGCTAATCAACAAAATCAGAGCACAAACTCACGAGCTATATCATCATTTATGATTTTCAATTCAAGGGTGAACCGCCATTGCAGTAATGCCAAACAAAGAGAGCTACAATAATTATTCGCTATCTCATCACACGCGTCATGCATTGATGATCAATATAGTCCGGCAGCCGGAACGAGGCCGAAAATGAGACTTTCACAGAATGATGCGCACCCTATACCTACCACGAATTTGTGCGTCTGCCGAGTTGTAACTGGTTGTCGGATAGAATCAAGGAAAAAATACTTGTTAATCCAATGGGACGCGGATTGCATGCAGTTTTTGCCAAAAGTGAAATGCTCAATGTTTTCTCTTATCAGCTGAAAAGCACTAAGTCTAGAGCTATAATTTTTGACATGGAATATCTTCAGGTCATTTCCTATAATATGTATATGATATTATCGTGCTTCTTATCGGCGATGTATACGAGAATATGGTTCAACATGGATAAAGAGGGCCAGCATGTTGGTGCTTGCTGACATTAGGAGGTTTACCAAATCTGAATGTGTGCAGCTTCATAGATAAATGTTCATGAACATGATAAGATTCGACCTGAAGACATTCCATGTCAAAAACTATGGCTCTTGGCATAGTACATTCAGTTGATATGAGAAAACATTGAGCATTTTATTTTTGCCAACAACTGCAATATGCGTCCGATTGAATTTGCATGTTCTTTTCTTTGATCCTGTCTGACAAGAAGAGGCACTAGCTAGAACTGAATAGGGTGTAAACATTCTGCAAAAGTCTAAATTTTGGCCTCGTTCCCTACAGAAACTCGTTCTAGCTGCCGGACTAATAACCTCAGTTGTCGTTGTGTTGATAATTATCGATAAAGCCATGCCAATTGTTGCATTTCTGTTCAACAAATGAGTGAGATGATCGCCATTCAACGAAGTTCGACACTTTTTTTGAAGACATTTATACTCCATTATAAGGCTATGTATTAAAGTACTTTAAACTTTCAACCTGTCACTATGACTTCAAATGTTTGTTTTGAGTGGGCAGCTGGTGAATGATGCAGCAATTTGACACAATGAAATCTCAAGATCATTTAATTGCCTAATATATGTGGGCATTAATTATGGGGTCTGTTTAAAAACTCACTTTATTGTCAGACGGATAGTCGATAGAAAATGCCAGCACCATAATTTATCCAAACATGACTCAGATCTCCTTTTTAACTGTGAACCTAATGAGGACCCATACTTCATGGCTTAACAACAAAAGATGTGAGATAATTACTAGATTTTGTGAAAATTAATTTTTGAATGAAATGTCGGACGGAAGCGATAAATTTGCAACTTTTTTTCTTTCTCATTTATGCGAATATTCAATCGAGAATATGTCAAAATATACATGAGTACAAATACAATACCCATACTTTTGATCACTACGAATCTTTTGGCGTGTCATTTGAAGATGATTCAATGCTCAAAAATCTTCTAAAATTGCGATTAAAGAAATGTTTATCGAAATAAAAAAATAAAAGATTTCAAATTTTTCTAAATCAATCATTTTTTGTTATCTTATCATATCTCTGACCTTTCGCCATGCTTATTTGGTTTATTTTTGCTCTGACTTATCTTTGAATCCTAATTTAATGTTTTCTTCCGTCCGACCCTAAAGAAGAATATTTTCAAAATATCTGTTCCTTCAACTGATTCGGTAAAAAGAGCCTTTCCTTTGCCATTTTTCTTGAAGTGCGTTTGATTTAACTTTGTTCAAATTTTTTGCTATTATTTTATAATATTACTAAAATGATTATACTATCTGATAGAGTAGTTTACATGATGTCGCTTTTGCTTATAATACCGCGCAAATAAAAGTTCCATAAACGCTCGTCAATATTTACTGAACTTTTTAAAATGTTTAGAAGGCCGACACCAGTCCTCCTTTTCCTGTCAATCGTACGCAACTGCACAAATAGGGTACACATGCATTTCGATTTAATGAATATACATTCCATGTAATCTTTTGATTTGCAAAAACGATAAAAAATGCAACGAAAGCCGCGTATATTACGAATAAAACACTATTATTTGTAAACTGAGGATACGAATTTCCCCAAATCAATTAAGACTAAAAAAAGACTAAATTAAACTAATCAATTAAGTTTTTGTCCATATAAATGAAATTCATGGTTGTAAAAGTCTAGCTTGCCGACTTCATCTTTTATTCGAAGAAACAAGCCTCATTATGCCAATACAGGCAGATTGGACATTTTGACCATCATTCTCCATTTATAAATATATTCTCTTAAACCAATTTTCTATTTCAATTTCACAGCAGCACTCATGTCCACAAACCAGTTGACCATGTGAGATGCACCACTGTTTGTGAAGCGGTTAATTGTCATTTGCTAGGTGAAAGAATTCTATCGTCATTGGCACGGCTTTTTCGAGTAAATTTGTTCATTTTCAACGTTTATTTGATGACCGGTCCTTCGTTGATATCTTCGGGAGCAGTAGGCAGATCGCCAGCGGGCAGGTATATAGCATTTATGGATGCCAGAAATTGACGTATAGAGATAGCAAAATCCATACGTGACTTTATTGTAGTTTTTGACCAGACCAAACTTTTCGGAAAATTACATTTTTCTGCAACCCCACCAATGCCATCCACTTTGCCGTGGCTTCTTTCGATGTAAGACGACCGAATATAAGGTCACTGAGAGGTCCTTCAGCAAATCAAAAAAATGAGCATCAAACAATTGACACAGATGATTTTAGGTCAATCACGCAAGTTTCCGCCAGCCATCTTGACTTTAGTGTCGGACGGAAAGAAAACAAAGATTGCCTATACAGGTGACAAGAAACTGTATATCTGTTGCATTGCATCGACTCAGACACAGCATCCTTCAATAGTATAGTGCAGGGCTTTTCAAACATTTTTCGCCCCCCCCCCAATTATTAACTAATGCCTCGCGCCCCACTGTAAACTTGTCGACGCCACACGACGTGAATTCCGATGTTCGGCATATCGAATATCGGCATTGATCATAATTTACCACATTCTCATATTTTTACATTTGCGACAAAGTACGAGGGCGTACCAAAAGTTCGTGACGTTTTTCTCTCCTATCTATAGACGTCCATTTTGGCGCAAGTGCATATCTGGATATTATTTCTTATAGTTCTGATAATTGCTTTTCACAAGAAAACATTTAACTTCTATTTGTACAAATATTTATTGGCAGAATTAAAGGCGAATCAAAACTCTTTTTTCGATCTGGTCATCTAATGCACTTATCCCATCTCTTCTTAAGTTTCTTCATTCCTTCTTCAAGCCAATATTGCGGAAATTTCCCGAATGAAGTTTTCGGTGCTCTCTTTATCTCTTTCACCATTGAATCGAATACCCTCGATTGCCTACTTCATCGGACCGATGAGATGAAAGTCACTAGAGGTCAAGTCAGGAGAAAACAGTGGGCGAGGAAGCAGCTGCCACTTCATCTGCTTAATTATGGTCATCGCTTTCGCTCCTTGGTCTCCTGCGTTATGCTGCAGACATGAAGGACGTCGCGAAATCTTTTCCTGTCTTTTTTACGGCAAAAGCTTGCTGTGAGGGGCTTCTGTAGTATTCGGGGTTAATTGTGTGATCAGGAGGGCAGTAGTCAACATGAATCACACCTTCGCAATCCCAAAAATCTGTCACCTGGAACTTGCCTGCAGAAGCTGTCTTGCCGTGATCCGATGGCTGATCATCTCGCATTATCCATTGCATTCATTTTTCTTTTCGTCTATGTTATGGCATGAAGTTTGGCAGCAGAGTTCCATAAACCGTGATGAATCTCCTTCCAGAAGACCAAGAACAGCAGAGGAGTTGGTGACCCGAGCGCGTTTCTGTTCTGCAGTCAGCAGCCTTGATACTCAACGAGCCGAAACATTGGACAATTCAAGGTGGTCATGGAAGATACGCTCAATAGTCCCACGCGACAGACATTTCCTCCAGTTCATCAAATGTTGGGCGTCTGTCAGACTGGATCAGCTGCAAACCAAATCTTTGTTTTCTTCGCTGGTTTGACTGGATGGATGGCCACAGCGCTCACCGTCTTCCAATGACTTCCTCCCTTTGGGAAAATTTGCTTAATAGTTACTCTTGCACTGAGCATTGTCTCGAAGACTGTTTTTAGACGCTCAGTCGATCGGGTTGGTGTTTCCCTTGGACAGAAAGAGCAGACAAGATCTTCAGTTGCGATTTGTGAAGTCCGCCATGCTGACAAAAGTAAAATTGCTTCACCTACAGAATTAGACAAGTTGTCTCTTCTTCCGTTTGACTAGAAGGGAAACATTGGAACATGTTACGTAAATGAAATGACACGATCTGCTGACTATATACCACAGCAATCGAACAATGAGCAGCCAGTTCAACATTGAACACGCCAAATTGTGCAAAGTTTCAGTGACTTATCAACCAGATCACACAGCTAAGAGACACAGTCGATGTCAAGTTCTACAGAGAAGTTTGTGAACGTTTTTAATGCGCCTGCTAACTTTCTTAAAAATGATCGGAGGGCCCAACATTATCGAGAAAACTTTTGCGCAATGATCTGAATTCTTCGAATCTGAAGGAGTCGTGGCGATCGGAGCATTTTGAAGGAATTCAGAGCAATCGGCAAGCGACGCACGACTATTTTTCCTATCTATGCAAGGTATTGAAAATTTCTTCTTGCCCACCTATTGAGTTCCTGCATGTGCCATCTGTTTGAATCAGTTTGCACTTCTAGCAAAGTGATACGATTAAACAATCTAATTCTGTGGCTTCACCCATAGAAATAAACTGTTTATCTGAAGTCCGCTAGAATGGAAATTGACTCAAGGTCGCGGCACATCCGAGGGAACTAAGTTGGGGCATGAACCACCAATTAAAAGCTTCGATTTACTCATGTGACTGTTCCAACCCAATGATACAGACGTTGGCAGGTGCATCTAAGTGAAAATGCGTGCGATTTATGTGCCGTTATTGTGCATTGCATGTAGCTTAATTTCCATTCTAGAGGTTTTATTGTTGTCAATTTCTATGGCTTCACCAGTCACCGGCTTCAGTTCGTGTCTCTATAGGCTACCGATCAACTGACAATACCTCACATGCAATGCAAATGATTGATGCAACAATCACTGATCAAAGAAAAAAGTTGAATTAAAATCACAGCAATCAAACTACACGAATTTTTGGTATGCCCCTCGTATCATCTCCGCAGATGCATCTAACAAAAGTGTGTATGGTGAAGTGAAAAGAAAGCAGTATCCGGAATGGAACTTTAGTCCATTTATTAAAACGTTCGTACAGAAGAGTTGCGCCTCATTGAGAAAAATGAGCCTGTTTGGACAACTTTCTAAAATCAGGCTTCTTCGAAGAGCGCTGCAACCGAAGATCTGAAGAAGCATTGAAGCGGATGCGGAAATTGCTTTTCAGATATGCGAGACGATAAGCAGTCTTTGCAGAAGCCATTGCGTCGCGTCCCACGCTTTGGGAAACCCTGGTGTAGTGGATATTTAACAAAGCAGATGTTGTAAATTTTTTGGTGAGGAATGCATTTGTAGAAGCGCATTTCTTTAATTTTTCAACTCAAGAGAAAGATAGGTTCGGATTTCAGAATTCATTGCTAATATAGGGATAGGTCCGCCCAGAATTTTAATGCTCATATACCGCTCCTTATCATAAAGAGATTTCTTGTGATTGTTGCACGCTGTAAAATAAGCAAGACTTCTTTCCGTCCGACGCTAAAATAACTCGAAAAATCCTGAATAAGTCACTTCGTATTTTTTTCTACAGTCATGACTAAGTCAATTAAATATTATTTCATGGAAACATAGTGTATTTCCAACCTGAAAGTCACAGTTTTGGAAAATTTGTGTAAGTATGAAATTCCGATACTCATGACTACTTTTTAAACATGCCCTATAGCACATTGGATAACCTTATATCACAGGTCAATGTTAAACGCAACATTGATTTTCACGTCAACTAATTTATATTTTTTAATTACACGTTTTATTTATGAAACTAGCAGTTATTGCAATGGTGCATGCACACGGACATTGGACAACAAACAAACTTCATGACTCCGACAACGGTCACATAGCTATGTTATGACATCGGAAATGAAAGAACGCCTACACATTACATACAAATTTAACTGAACTAAAGGTAAAATGTGTACATGCAAATTTGTAAGAAAAATTATAGATACACGCAAAAAATATGAAGGGGGAAAGAATAATAATAGAAACTAAATGATACAAATAATGACAAATTCAAGAAAAAAAATTTATACATTGTATTTTTTGTTTTTCCTTGCTGTTATTTATCTATTAGTCTATGAGTTTAATGAAATTTTTTCATGGATTTGTAATTTTTTATATTTTTTAGCTTTTTGTATTACCGTGTTCTTTTTTCCTTCTCATTTTTTGCATGGATCTATAATTTCTTTTACAAATTTGCATGTACAAATTTTTACCTTTAGTTCAGTTAAATTTGTATGTAATGTGCAGACGTTCTTTTATTTCCGATATCACAACGTAATCATGTGAGCATTCAATATTGCTTTGTCGGAGTCGTGAAGTTTGCTCATTGTTTAATGTCCGTGTGCATGTGCCGTTAGAACAACTGTAAGTCTCATAAAAAAGAAGTGCAGTCCGGCCGTCGAAAGTTCCAGGTAATATTGATACATTCAAATTGATTTTCAACAGGCGAAGTTCTCCGAAAAAAATGGTAGACATGATTATCACACCTGAAAGTATATTTTCATCAATTCAAAAAATGTCAGCATGCAGCAAAAAAAGTTTAATACAAAAGTATTCAGTTTTTAGCTTAGATGCCTAGATTACGTTCCTGCGGTCCAAGAGAATATCTGATCCGTTTCTAAAAAGCTATATTTTTGCAAATTATTCCGAAGTTCATGTTCTAGCGACTTGGCGATTTGGATATATAAGGAGTTTGAAACTAATTAGATGAAAGAATGAAAGTTTGATAACAAATAGCGGAAAACAAGTTTGCTAACAAAAAACGGAAATTAAGCTGATTATCAAGGAAATTGATGAATCATATTATAATGAAGACTTCGTTGAAAAGTTGAGATCTCATTCTGCTTCTTTGCTCAAATTTCAAGTTTGCTAACCTAGCAAATCTACTTAATAGCTCTTTTCCACCAAGATAAATGGATCTGTAAAGTTATGACTCCAAATGTCCAAATTGTTGACCAGCAGGCTGGATTCTATGGTCAATAAAAGTCACTGTGCAAAATTGAGTTCTGCATTGTTGATATGATAATACTCAATGCAGGTGGAATTCAACTGCGATTCAATTTTCATACGAATATGATTTTATGATTCACTAAATTTATGTTTCATTTCTTATGTGAATCTAAGATTGTAACCTTGGTTTTCGGTCGACTTTGGGTAACTGATACAAAACTTGGGGCCTCTATTGCAATGCTGCATATATAGAAATCAAATTATAGAAATTGACACTTGGATTTAAATCTTAGGAGAACTACATGATAAGAGCACAAAGCTCTGATTTTTTATCAAACTTCCAGTCAATTCACAGAATATTTCAAAAATGAAATACTTCGGGTGTCCAATAAGTTTTGAGACTATGCGTGTAGTTCTCTTTGCATGAGCATTAGCAACCAATAAAAACGTAGTATTTATGCACTAGCGTTCTATCGATTTTCCGATATCGTTTTGAGCCAAATTACGCACGCTTTAAGCATTCAGTGCTATCCGAGCAGAAGTTTCTTGTCTTTGTGCAACGCGTCGTCAGATTCAACGTTAAAGACTGAAATTGTTTTCTCTTCCACACATGTCTGCCAACAAAAAGCACCACCGATTTTATGCTTACACTCGAGGGAGATTAGGCATAAGTGGTCAAAGAATATTTGAGGAGTTCCAACAGGTTTATGGAGAAGACGCCCCTAGCCGAGCAACTGTTTTTCGGTGGGTTAACTTTCAGACATCGGTGGACCATGAAGGCCAGAGTCTCACTTTTGGAGATGCAGCCAGAAGTGGTCGTCCTTCGTCGGTGCGAGTACCGGAAGTGGTGAATGCCGTACGTGAGTTAGTCGAAGATGACCCCAAAATATCGACAAGAGAGATATCCGAATGGCTTGATGTCCCCAAATCATCTGCGCACAAAATCTTGACTGAAGATCTCTCACTTCGTTGTGTGACTTCTGTTTGGGTTCCACATGAGCTTTCAGATGAACATAAAGAACTTCGTGTGAATTGTGCGAAGAACTTCCGTAAAGTTTTTCATCGTGAAGGCCTAAACACCATGTTCAATAAACTCGCTGTGCAAGATGAAACGTGGATACGTTTCAAAGGAGAGTGTCGGAAGTCCCGCAACAAATGCTGGTTGAGGAAGTAGCAGGATCGACCTCAGGTGGTCAAATCCAGCATTTCGAACGAGAAAACACTTCTTCTTGCTGCCTTCACACCAAACAAGTGCTTTTGCTTCGACACAACTGCCCCTCGAGAGACCATTGACTCTCAGCGCATTATTGACTTTGTTCGTCACACTGGCGATTTGTGGCGGTCCCTTCCTTCAAAGCCTATCCGACTCAACGAGCTGCTTTGGCAGTGGGACAATGCTCGTCCCCACACTTGGGCTGTGGTACGTGAGCACATGAAGAAGCGAGATGTTACTCTTCTTTTCCAACCACCCTACAGTCCAGACTTCAACCTCTGTGACAGGTTTCTGTTCACTTGGTTGAAGAGGGGCATGGAAAATCGAATTTTTGTGGACCACCTCCAAGTCAAAGAGGCCACGTTGCACAGGGCACGGTCACTCAACGAAGATGACCTTCACAATGAGGTACATCGACTTCTGGATCACTTCCAAGCTGTGATTGATGTAGGAGGTTCATATGTAACTTAATGAATATATTTTTTGATCATTGGAAATAAATTTGTTTTTAATAGAAAAAAATCTCAAAACTTATTGGACCCCGAAGTACTCATGATTATTAACTGTTTCATTTTGGGCTTGACAATAACGCGCATTGAAAGTTCGTACATATTGTATTTGCTGTAAGCTTCTATGTATTTTGTTGTATTTGTACATATTGAATTTTTAAATTTTTATATATTTCATATATTTTACATCTTCGCACCACTAAACTGTCTGCGAAAGCCGACATTAATACAACAGTGAATTCATTCTAATTTTCTATTCTAAATATGTTTAACCATGCGCTCACTAAGCAGCTAATTTACTAAGTCTGTTTATAGGCCTATTTCTGAATGGTAAAATGAAAACAATTGCTTTGTTATGAGCAATGTGTAATTCAGCCATAATTAAATCAAAGATCTTCAATTACTCAGTGCATCAGTGTTGGTTAAATTAAAGGAAAGCTTCATAACCTAATACATGTACTTCGGCTACTAATTACAATTATTGTAATACATAACCGCTTCCCACTAATACCACACATCTCATGGACCCAATAGGAACTTTTTAAGATTTTTTTATGAATCTTTTGTCAGCATAAAATACAAAAAATTATTTGATTCTACTCAATTCTTAAAACTTGGACTTGGGTTTTGGGTCTTGACCCAAGTTTTGGTGCAAAACTTTGGCTACGTGACCTTCAAAGAGGTTTTTTGTGCTTCATAGGCACATTTCTTATCCAACACATCGATTACCTTTCAAGTATCAATAAAATTACCTTTTTGTCATAAAAAGGCAAAAATAGGTTGCACTACCTCTCCATTCCCTCTTGTGTTACTATAATGATTAGTCAATTCCGTATTAGTTTCTCCAAAACTGCAAATATTTGCACATCTCATATGTGGTACTGAGTCACAACTCGTTCATTTAATAAAATCAAACTGCATGCATATTGGGGATGCTGACTTCCTACTTTACCTAATAGGGTATACTTACTCTACGGCGCAAGGTGCACTTGTATGAATAAAATATGAGTTACTTACTGTACTCTATGGATCTAAATATCCTCACACAGCCTGTCCTGATTTACAGATCGGCCTGAATTTTCAGACTCGGCCCAGAACTATTCATTCAGACCCATTCGATTCGTAATTAATACATCAGCCACATATAAGACAAACAGTATTGCGTGTAGCCTACATGTGCACATTGCACATAGCTGATTTTCTCAGTATTTTGATTTGGTAAACTTGAAAAAATGAATTTCAGCTTGATTTCCGTATTAAGCTAAGAATGGTCTGCATACACGTATGTTGATAGTGAAATTGGAATTAAATATGTGAATACAGTTTTAAGATATCATAACAAAATTAATAATATAAGGCCGTTTATATCTGCATATAAATATTCATGATATCCATTCTAACTGCATTACTTTAATTCATGTGATTCATGATGTGACTAAATCCATCTAGATGCTATTCGTGCTGTTATTTAATGTCCTATCTTTCCTCTCTTTTCCATTGTCCTATCATTTTTCTACGTCATTTCTTTGTTGCAAGAAAAATGCATTTGAATGCCACATAGGCCTATCGTCAGATCATGAAAGCTAAATCTTAAAATTCTTATAAGTTCTTTGTACATGTAATTCATAGTAACTTCATCACTCCATTCTGTGCATTATGCAATCATCATCATGACATGCACTTTCATAACTGGCATTACCTGGCATCCTTATCACAAATCCCATGTTTCCACGTGGTCTTGTAGGATATTCAACTTTAACTGTATTTTACAATAAGTGTATTACTGTGAATCTAACAAACTTTTTATCTCTATCTCTTGATAATAGTGCTACTTATGTGTTAGCTACTTCTTTCTGTTATTAAGTATCATATTTTATATGTATAATTGTAATAGTAGTTAAATTATCATCACCTCATCGTTAAAACTATTCATGTCATCGTTATCTTTCTCAGCGTGCCCATGTGTTCTTGTTTAAAACGTTTTATTATCTGAGTTTGTCTAGAACGTCGGCGGCTATGCTGCGCGCGCCATAGTTAAATAACTAACCACCTAATCTCGATTGTCTAAAGATGTCGGACGTGATGCGAACTTGGTGTTAACATGAATTAAGAAGAATTACATTGTGGTGACTTGTGTTTTTTTTCCTTTGGAGTCAGATTGAACAATAATAACAAAAATTGACTACAATTGATGAGCCCGACGATCACCCAACCCTTGACGTTCAGCCCAAACAATATTGCAAGTCACATTCCCGTCGCATCGAATCAGAATGACTACAACACCAACGGCATCTGTGAGTTCAGCCCCAGTGACAGTGAAAGCACCTAAATTTGACAAGGACAATGCTCAGGCATGGTTCGCCATTCTTGATGCCCAGTTTATTTTATGTGGAATCATCGTTGCCTCTATCAAGTTCTACCATGCATTGTCTTCGCTACCTCCTGATCTTGTTGGTAAATTAGACACTGCCGTACTCAATGGTTCCAGTTATTCTGATCTCAAATCCGCAATTATACAAGAAACTCAAAAATCGAAGCTTGAATTATTCAATCACCTCCTTGATAGCGTCCCTATGGGTAAGCCCAGTTTGTATGTAAAAGACATGCGTCGTACTGCCGAATCCTTGAAACTCGTCGACTATGAAGATCTCCTAAAACATCGTTTGATTTCTTCGCAATCTCCCGAAATTGCTGCCGTTCTCATGTCGCAATCCAATCATTTGAGTGCTTCTCAGCTTGGTGACCTCGCAGATCAAATGTTGACACTACGTGTTCGTCCGACTCCGGTTAACAGTGTTCAAACCCGAGTAAGTACGAATTATCACGAACTTGGTAGACCTAAATCACCCTATGCTGCAAAGCATTTAGGACTAACGCCTTTCCGACATGATCAACGTCAAGTTAGCTGCAGAGCACACATCTTCTACGGACCCAAAGTCAAATCATGCAAGCCTTGGTGTAAATGGCCGAGTTCTAAGCCTACTGTTGAACATTCCGTATCTACGCATCCTAGACGTGCTCCTAGCCCGATTCCACCGGAACATTTAAACTGAATTCCGCCCCAGTAAACGCAGCACTATCTCGGAGCGGAAGTGAACTAGCTGCACTCCTATACCATACTGACATTGTATTCCTGCGCCCTTTTCCACGCAAGCAATTATCTTTACTTGTGGACAGTGTTTCTGCTGTGAGTATTTTACCTCAATCATTCGCGCCATTTGCTTCTATTCAGTGTACCTTTCCCTTGAAGGCTGCCAATCGTAGTAGCATCACCGTGTGTGGTATTTGTCAAGCTGAATTTTCACTAATGAGACGAGTATTTCAATGGAACTTTATTGTTGCCGATGTCGAAGAACCAATTTTAGGCAATGACTGTATCTATGATCACGCTTTCCTTATTGATCCACGAAATAGACGCCTTGTCGATCCGAATGGATTATCATGCAAATTATCTCCTGTTCCTGATGCAGATCTGGCTGTGTTGTCCTCTTCAATTCATATTCGAATTCAACAAGACAGTGCACTTGATGATCTTCTCAACGAATTTTCATGTGTTTTTGGACTTATTGATTATAATCACATACCTAGCCATGGTGTTGTTCATCGCATCCAAACAACTGGACACCCTGTACAGTATACTGTCGACCACGTCCTCTTCCTCAAGCTAAACTTGCAGCTGCTAAACAAGTGTTCGATACTATGCAATCACAAGGTTTAATCCGACAATCCTCAAGTGCCTGGTCTAGCCATTACATATGGTACCGAAGAATTCTCCCGATTTGTGGCGACCAGTTGGTGATTATCGTGATCTTAACAAATCTACTGTCCCCGACAGATACCCTGTGCCTCATTTACAGCAGTTGCTCTCTTCTCTTTATGGTGCATGTATTTTTACAAAACTTGATTTAGTGAAAGCATTTTATCAAATTCCTATGTCTGATGATGATATTTGTAAAAACCGCTCTAAAGGTCCCTTGGGGTCTTTATGAATTTTTACGTATGCCAAATGGACTACGTAATGCCGCACAGACCTTTCAACGTTTGATGGATCGATTATTTAATATTGGTCATTTCAAATATGTTAAATGCTATATTGATGACATTTTAATCGCATCTAACAGTATGAGTGAACATGTTTTGCATGTTTAGGAAGTTTTATCCATTTTGCGTACAAATAATCTTCGTGTGAGTTTTGGTAAATGTTCGTTTGCTCAGTCTGAATTGCAATTTTTCGGTCACACATTGTCAGCTGATGGTCTACGTATTCCCTCTGACAAGATAAATGACATTTTGCAGTTAGATACCCCTGTTTCTTATACCCATTTGCGTCGTATGTTAGGCCTATTCAATTTTTATCGCAGATTTGTACATAACTTCTCAACAATAGTGCTACCCATCCAATGCCTGTTAACTGAAACTCAACCTAAAGGTCGAGGTAAGCCTTCTCCATGGAATTGGAGCAATGAACACAGACAAGCATTCGATTCAATCAAGAAAGCACTTGCCTTAACCTATCCAGATCCTAATTCTCATGCATTCACTGTAACAACCGACGCCTCTATGACTGCAATAGGAAGTGCATTACATCAGACAATAGAAGACGAATCCAGACCTATCGCTTTTTTCTCCGCTAAATTGACAGCTACCGAACAGAGATACTCCACTTTCGATCGCGAATTGCTAGCTATATACCGATCAATACAACATTTCCAAAAGTACATTGAAGGACAAAATGTAACGATATTTACCGATCAGAAACCGATAGTTTCTGCTTTCAAGTCAAAACAGTCTCTGAAGAATTCTTGCCCTCGGCGTGACAGACATTTTGCTTATATTCTCGAATCATGTGATGACGTTATTCATGTTGCCGGATCAGACAATGTAGTTGCCGATACCTTATCCCGCCCAGTCTCAGCAATTTCAGTCACCCTTACTGACCTACCTGCGATCGCCGAAGCTCAACAGAATGATTCCCATCTCTCAAGTCTACGTGAAAAGCATCCGCATCGATTCAAAGCCTACCCTACCGGTAGTCAACAGATCTATTGTGATGTTAGTAGTCCATACCCAAGACCTTATATCAGCAATGTAAGACAACGAACTGAAATAATCCGAGAATTTCATGAACTGTGCCATCCTAGCTGGAAAAGGATCTCCTCGCTTATCAAGTCTAGATATTGCTGGCCTGAAATGGATAGAACCATAAAAGAATTTTGCAAGCATTGTGAAACATGCCAGAGAAACAAAGTTACTACTCATATCCGATCTCCTCCAACAAAATTCTGCCTTCCCTCAGCTCGATTCGAATCAGTTCATATAGACTTAGTCGGCCCACTACCCTCCAGTGGTCCACACAGTTTCCGATACTTGCTGACAATGATTGATCGAGAAACAAGGTGGTTGGAGGCTGCTCCTCTAGTTGACATCACTACCGAAACGATAGCAACAGCCTTCTTAGAAACATGGATTAGTCGTTTTGGTGTACCTTTGCATGTCATTACCGACAGAGGATCCCAATTTGAATCTGAATTATTCCAACGACTCAGTAACAAGATTGGATTTGTACGATTGAGAACAACGGCATATCATCCTCAAGCAAACGGATACATTGAAAGAAGACATAGAATGATAAAGCAAGCTCTACGTGGAACTTCAACTAATTGGACAAGTTATCTACCCTCGATTCTCATGGCTTTACGATTACTGCCATCAAACAACGGAATATCTCCCTTCTATGCAGTAACTGGCAAACAAGCTATGACACCCATTCCTCAAGAACCCTTGCCTGTAGATGATCAATTCCTTACACAAAATCAAAAAGCACATTGAAAAAGAATTACAAAAAAGTTCTGATAGATCCAACCCTATATTACCGCCTTCTGTGGAAACTCCTACTCAATTAGTCAACGCCACTCATGTTTGGCTTCGTGTGGATAGAGTCAGGAAACCATTAGAAGCGCCTTATCAAGGTCCATATTTTCTCAAGAAGATAACCGGAAAAACAGCTCATATTGTGATGAACGAAAATGAACAAACTGTATCTATTGACCGACTCAAACGTGCTACAATCCGACCTAAAGCAGAACTCAACTGTGACTCTTCAAACCGAACTGTGAACTCTCAAACCAAACCTCATGATTCTCAACTCCCTGAAATCTCCGAATCTCAACCTGATGTCATAAACTCACTACCTTCTCAAACTAAAGACAGCATTCTTAACCCGAATTCCAACAGTCCTTTTTCTGATCTCCCACAGACTACACGTTTAGGTCGCAAAGTCCGCTTTTCTGGTGATCCTCAACTCTATTATTTTACACCGTAGCTCCGCTTTAAAAAGGGGAGCTGTGTAGGATATTCAACTTTAACTGTATTTTACAATAAGTGTATTACTGTGAATCTAACAAACTTTTTATCTCTTGATAATAGTGCTACCTATGTGTTAGCTACTTCTTTCTGTTATTAAGTATCATATTTTATATGTATAATTGTAATAGTAGTTAAATTATCATCACCTCATCGTTAAAACTATTCATGTCATCGTTATCTTTCTCAGCGTGCCCATGTGTTCTTGTTTAAAACGTTTTATTATCTGAGTTTGTCTAGAACGTCGGCGGCTATGCTGCGCGCGCCATAGTTAAATAACTAACCACCTAATCTCGATTGTCTAAAGATGTCGGACGTGATGCGAACTTGGTGTTAACATGAATTGAGAAGAATTACATTGTGGTGACTTGTGTTTTTTCCTTTGGAGTCAGATTGAACAATAATAACAAAAATTAACTACAGTCTCTGTTGAGAAATTAGCGTTTCGCTATTTTGTTAATTTTCTGTTTTGCTAGTAGATAGCCAAACGATAGATATTCAATGCGCATGTTCACAGATAATAAATTTGATAGACTAATCAATTGACCTATTTCAAATTGTTAAGATTATTGACATCCGTCGACACTATTGATAAGTCTTAGGCTACTGAACTTAAATACCACTAACTTTTTAATTTTGTAGCTCTCATTTTTTGGTATCCTAAAATATGAAAAAATGGTCGAATTTCATAATTTACACTCATATGGATGTTTTATTTTATCGTTTTTCATTGATCACAATGACATTTGCTGTTTATTTGAGTTGATTCAGGCCTATGTGTGCAAAAATCTAATTGACAAGTATATGTATTCAAATAAACCTGTATAGGCTCTATGTCATTAGCATTACGAAATGTCCTATTGACAATATTCTGATATATTCACGTTCACATCTTCACAAGTGCAAATAGACTTTTCAGAACCTTCAGCCTCAGCACACTTACAGCAGTGTGCCTGCCAAACAATGGTCTTAGCATGGCAGCTTATTCGGATGAATACGGTAGTTGCTTTGTGCAACTTGCATTATTTCTTAACATTTTCAACGTCATTGACTGAATCTTTTTAGTATCACCTGAACATGAATTTACAGGATTAAAGTGTTGGCATAGAATTAGATTGCTTTAATCTTTCAGCTTACTAGAAGTGCAGACTAATTCAAAACGATGGCAGTAAGTGGGCCAAAAGGATTTCCAAATACACTACCTTATAGAGATAGGAAAAGTCGTGCGTCGCTTGCGGATTGCTGTAAATTCCTTATTGTTTTCCAATTATTGTCGCTTTAGACTATTCCTACTTTTTACTTAATAAGAGAAAACACCAAAATCTCATTTTCACCGAAATTTTCAATCTGACCCTCATTGGATTTTTTTGTTCTTTCCTTGATCCTGTCTGACAGGAAGAAGAACAAGTAGAACTCATCAAGCAATTCGTAGAAGCCATAGGGTGCTCACCACTCTGTGAAGATCTCATTTTCGGTATCGTTCCCTGCAGAAGCTCGTGCTGCCAGCCGTGTGTCCACCACACCATGGTTAGCGATATCCGAAGCTATTCATCCTGGCATGCTCTCAGACAAATGCGTGCACGTTGCTTGTATTTCTTCATGTCGATGTCACATTTTCACAAGCGAAGATGTTTCACTTGAAGTCATACTTTGAAGTTATTTCACTGTGAAAATGAGCTTCGATCGTCATCGATCTCTATTTCACCATGCCCCATCTATTGTCAATTGGACTGAGATCAACTGATTGGGCAGGTCATGAGATTGAGGTTGCCTATCGAGACAGGCTTTAGTTCTTCTTTTGGTTATGAGAGAGGCATTGTCATGCTGAAAAACACCTGTGTCACCTGGAAGCCATTTAAGCATTTGTTGAGTCACTCGTCCTTCAATAATGTGTATGATGCAATAAGCGCTGTTCATGTTGCCTTCAACAACGCGTATTTGTCCGGCTGCAAGCCTACCAGGAAAAAGACGAGTAGAACATGACAATGGTTGGAAAATTCGTTGTCAACCCGCAATATTTGTCAGTCAGATGATAACCATCAACAATAGCAACGAAGACGCATTTGCCATACCCCGCGTACACCGTCTGGCTGATCTACGGTATGTGGCTACTCTATACCACCTTCCAATTTTCCGTTGTCCATTCGCAATGATCGATTGCCTACTTCAATCTGCGTTCGCATTTGATTGAGGTCCGTCATCACGTCGCTATACTGTCAGAATACGGATTTTAAGTGACAAGAATTTCAAATTCTACTGATTCTAGCTATCAATGTAAATTAACAAAGTAATCCACCGATGGATTGTAAACAACCATCGATAAGTGACGATTTAGAGCAACTGATGAGATGTGTTGAGCTTTATCTATCTTTTGATGCTTGATGCAAACTTGCTGAGCGATCGGCATATCCACACAGAATTAAATTCATCTGCGCGTGTCTTCGGTTTCCTAGAATGGAAGAATCACATCTAACATTCATATCGACATGGCACATCACATAATTAGACCACTTTCTCCTTCTCGAATGGATAATTGAATGGCAAACAATAAGCTGTCAGCAAAGGACACCAGAGCCAGTGAGAGAGGCGTGTGTGCTGTGATATCACCTCGCACACACCACAAAGAATCTGAAATCTAAATAAATGTTCAATTATTGATTCCTCTTCTTCCTAATCTGCTTAATTTTTTTTCTACAGCACTGACCGCACGCTGTATTGGAATATATTCAACCAATATACGAGTATATACCTCAAAATTGTAATATTGTTTTCCAATGTTTTTGGAAATAAACAACTTTTGACTTTTGAGAAATGCCGAGGAAAGGATGTGAAAACATCAAGTGAACTAATTTTTGTACGCTGCTACTTTCTTTAATAATGATCGGAAGGGCCAACATTATGGAGAAAACTTGTGCGCAATGATCTGAATTCTTTGAATCTGAAGGAATTGTGACAATCGAAGCATTTTGCTGGCACTCACATTAATCCGCAAGCGACGCACGACTTTTTTCCTATCTCTGTAAGGTATAAGGAATTCGTTTTTGCCCACTTAATAGATTCCTCTATGTGCCGTCAATTTCGTATTAATCACACTTCTAGCAAACCGAAGCAGATAAACAAAATATTTAATTCTGTGCATATCCATGACTTTACAATTTTCAGTGCAAAAGAAATTGGATCATGACATAAAAGTGCTACTAAAAGGTCACATCAAGAACTTATTCGAAGTTAAGAAAACTTTTCAATAGTGAAGTAGGATTATAGTTTATTACACGGCAATTACCAGCTAACACGAAATATTACCGCAGATAGATGCGAGAAAGGATAATTAATTATAGAACCTTCCTAAAAAAGGATGACAGAATTTCAGTATCTAGTTGGAAACGTTTTAAAGTAAACTTACTGATTTTCGCTTACAACTTTTTCAAATGAAAATGGAGTAGCCTAATGGGCGCAATGAACATATCTTATATAGATCTCCAACAGCAACATACAAACAATAGTCCCTTTGCGTAGGAACCCATGCACGTCTTTTTCTGTTTCTTTGAAATGTGAGTGTTGTCATTTTATTGAACATGTATCCAATAACTACACAGTCATGGGCTCCTATTCGCCGAAATGAAAAGTGCGGACCATTGTTTTTTTCAATGATTGCATCAATGAATACCCAATGGAAAAATATTGGCTATCAAAATGGGGCCCTCTGTGATTGACAAATTTTCAGCTTTGAAACGTATTGTTGTGAATCCACTGGAATGGTATAATTATACCATTTCTGGATGCTCTTTCTCGTCTGTGTTAGTGACAGTGAAGTCACTATGTGCTACTTATGCACTAATTTATGCAATATCTATGTGCTTGTGATTACTTCGATATCCTAGTGACGACGCATAAACGATATAATCACTTTGAACGGATAAGTTAGTATACAATAAAAAGACACGTGCATGTATTTTTCGCTTCTTCGAAACAATGATGTTGTTGCTTTGCTTCAGATGCATAGATTTATAATTACATGTTGCAGAGACAGATGCTAGTATTCTCAGTTATAAAAAACGGGTGCTGACTTCCTACTTTACCTAATAGGGTATACTTACTCTACGGCGCAAGGTGCACTTGTATGAATAAAATATGAGTTACTTACTGTACTCTATGGATCTAAATATCCTCACACAGCCTGTCCTGATTTACAGATCGGCCTGAATTTTCAGACTCGGCCCAGAACTATTCATTTAGACCCATTCGATTCGTAATTAATACATCAGCCACATATATGACAAACAGTATTGCGTGTAGCCTACATGTGCACATTGCACATAGCTGATTTTCTCAGTATTTTGATTTGGTAAACTTGAAAAAATGAATTTCAGCTTGATTTCCGTGTTAAGCTAAGAATGGTCTGCATACACGTATGTTGATAGTGAAATTGGAATTAAATATGTGAATACAGTTTTAAGATATCATAACAAAATTAATAATATAAGGCCGTTTATATCTGCATTTAAATATTCATGATATCCATTCTAACTGCATTACTTTAATTCATGTGATTCATGATGTGACTAAATCCATCTAGATGCTATTCGTGCTGTTATTTAATGTCCTATCTTTCCTCTCTTTTCCATTGTCCTATCATTTTTCTACGTCATTTCTTTGTTGCAAGAAAAATGCATTTGAATGCCACATAGGCCTATCGTCAGATCATGAAAGCTAAATCTTAAAATTCTTATAAGTTCTTTGTACATGTAATTCATTGTAACTTCATCACTCCATTCTGTGCATTATGCAATCATCATCATGACATGCACTTTCATAACTTGCATTACTCAGCATCCTTATCACAAATCCCATGTTTCCACGTGGCCTTGTAGGATATTCAACTTTAACTGTATTTTACAATAAGTGTATTACTGTGAATCTAACAAACTTTTTATCTCTATCTCTTGATAATAGTGCTACTTATGTGTTAGCTACTTCTTTCTGTTATTAAGTATCATATTTTATATGTATAATTGTAATAGTAGTTAAATTATCATCACCTCATCGTTAAAACTATTCATGTCATCGTTATCTTTCTCAGCGTGCCCATGTGTTCTTGTTTAAAACGTTTTATTATCTGAGTTTGTCTAGAACGTCGGCGGCTATGCTGCGCGCGCCATAGTTAAATAATGGAATAGAAATATAACGCCATAGAAATCACCTAATCTCGATTGTCTAAAGATGTCGGACGTGATGCGAACTTGGTGTTAACATGAATTAAGAAGAATTACATTGTGGTGACTTGTGTTTTTTTTCCTTTGGAGTCAGATTGAACAATAATAACAAAAATTGACTACAATTGATGAGCCCGACGATCACCCAACCCTTGACGTTCAGCCCAAACAATATTGCAAGTCACATTCCCGTCGCATCGAATCAGAATGACTACAACACCAACGGCATCTGTGAGTTCAGCCCCAGTGACAGTGAAAGCACCTAAATTTGACAAGGACAATGCTCAGGCATGGTTCGCCATTCTTGATGCCCAGTTTATTTTATGTGGAATCATCGTTGCCTCTATCAAGTTCTACCATGCATTGTCTTCGCTACCTCCTGATCTTGTTGGTAAATTAGACACTGCCGTACTCAATGGTTCCAGTTATTCTGATCTCAAATCCGCAATTATACAAGAAACTCAAAAATCGAAGCTTGAATTATTCAATCACCTCCTTGATAGCGTCCCTATGGGTAAGCCAGTTTGTATGTAAAAGACATGCGTCGTACTGCCGAATCCTTGAAACTCGTCGACTATGAAGATCTCCTAAAACATCGTTTGATTTCTTCGCAATCTCCCGAAATTGCTGCCGTTCTCATGTCGCAATCCAATCATTTGAGTGCTTCTCAGCTTGGTGACCTCGCAGATCAAATGTTGACACTACGTGTTCGTCCGACTCCGGTTAACAGTGTTCAAACCCGAGTAAGTACGAATTATCACGAACTTGGTAGACCTAAATCACCCTATGCTGCAAAGCATTTAGGACTAACGCCTTTCCGACATGATCAACGTCAAGTTAGCTGCAGAGCACACATCTTCTACGGACCCAAAGTCAAATCATGCAAGCCTTGGTGTAAATGGCCGAGTTCTAAGCCTACTGTTAAACATTCCGTATCTACGCATCCTAGACGTGCTCCTAGCCGATTCCACCGGAACATTTAAACTGAATTCCGCCCCAGTAAACGCAGCACTATCTCGGAGCGGAAGTGAACTAGCTGCACTCCTATACCATACTGACATTGTATTCCTGCGCCCTTTTCCACGCAAGCAATTATCTTTACTTGTGGACAGTGTTTCTGCTGTGAGTATTTTACCTCAATCATTCGCGCCATTTGCTTCTATTCAGTGTACCTTTCCCTTGAAGGCTGCCAATCGTAGTAGCATCACCGTGTGTGGTATTTGTCAAGCTGAATTTTCACTAATGAGACGAGTATTTCAATGGAACTTTATTGTTGCCGATGTCGAAGAACCAATTTTAGGCAATGACTGTATCTATGATCACGCTTTCCTTATTGATCCACGAAATAGACGCCTTGTCGATCCGAATGGATTATCATGCAAATTATCTCCTGTTCCTGATGCAGATCTGGCTGTGTTGTCCTCTTCAATTCATATTCGAATTCAACAAGACAGTGCACTTGATGATCTTCTCAACGAATTTTCATGTGTTTTTGGACTTATTGATTATAATCACATACCTAGCCATGGTGTTGTTCATCGCATCCAAACAACTGGACACCCTGTACAGTATACTGTCGACCACGTCCTCTTCCTCAAGCTAAACTTGCAGCTGCTAAACAAGTGTTCGATACTATGCAATCACAAGGTTTAATCCGACAATCCTCAAGTGCCTGGTCTAGCCATTACATATGGTACCGAAGAATTCTCCCGATTTGTGGCGACCAGTTGGTGATTATCGTGATCTTAACAAATCTACTGTCCCCGACAGATACCCTGTGCCTCATTTACAGCAGTTGCTCTCTTCTCTTTATGGTGCATGTATTTTTACAAAACTTGATTTAGTGAAAGCATTTTATCAAATTCCTATGTCTGATGATGATATTTGTAAAAACTGCTCTAAAGGTCCCTTCCCGAGTAATATCATCGCTGTCAGTTTAACAAATACTTACCAAGTACTTGGCATAAAAGTCCTAAACATTTAAGAAATCTTTAAGAAATATTTATCAAACCTAGTACATTTCCTAAACTTTTACTAAATATTTAGCAAACTTTCCAAACTTCCACAAAATATTTGGCAAATTTTCTGAACTTTTACGAAATGTTTAGCAAATACTTTGTAAATTTTCCAAACTTTTACAAAACATTTAGCAAACTATTTCTAACTTTTATAATATGTTTAGTAAACAATAATAGGCAAATTTAATCCTACTTCATAGGCGATTACGAAACATTTGCATATTTGAATTCATGAAAAATATCTTCTTGTATGAAATGTTTTATATTTATCAAACAGAAAACCAAAACAGTCATGATTCGTCAAAAGGATAGCTAGTAAAACGCTCTGCTCGAATTGTTTATGCTCAAAATGGTTCAAAATCCGTACGGCATATAAAACTGCATGACTGGAATAAAATGACTGATCTTACTAAAATTATACTTTGTACGATAACATTCATAGAGATTACAAAATCTGAGCCCTGCTCCCCAAAGTAAACAGCAAAAGGAATGGATATCCTTCGAAAATACAATTTTTCATACGTATTTGCAAATGAACAAAGTTTTGCCACCATGTAGGATAACGTTTATATAGTAGCACACATCGAACGATCTGATACAAATAATTTTTATGAATATCACTTTTATCAACATAAAGGAAATTTCTCTATCCGGATTTGATCATTCTTCATTTGAAAATCCTTCCAACCAGAAAGCATGCCCACAGCCCGAATACGTATTTCACTTCATCTGAAACACTGCCATTTCGAGTCAAACACCGTCGCGCCGCTATCAGTTACATTTTTTAGAATAGAGGTGACATCACGGAAAATTTACAGTTCAACGGAGAAGCAGTCACTACCTAATGAAGCTTGAAGCGATGATACGTGGTCACTGAAAAAAACATCTTCGCGGTTGGACCACAACACGGTTGTCCGAATCTGATGATCGCCGGGACGCTGCGAGTATGAGAGATTTATGGATAAAGAATAATTCCAGTAGTTTTCGGGGTCAATTAGCTCACAAGACAAGACGGAAAAGCAGCCCAATGTAGGTCAGGTATTGAGCCATCGATGCACAGATAAGACGAGTCTGCACAGCCTCAGCAATCAACACCTGTAAAAAAGAAGACAAATCTTGTGCTGATGTGCAGAGCAGAATTATCATACTTAACGTATCTTAATTGACATTCTATGGGTAGGCCTACTTAAAGTTTAGAAGAGAAATCATTTATAGCAATTTTAGGTGTTACTACAGTATAGACTATTAAGAAAACTGCTTTTGGATCATTTCATCTCTGACAATGTGGGAAGCGATATTCTTAGGAACTTTGATAGCAAATGAAGATATTCAAGAGTGGTTGAATTGTGATCATTAACAATTTATCAATTATTTTTTTTAATCAATACCTTTAGTATTTATCAATAATTTAATTTTGATATTCAAGTACCGGTAACTGCTTTTACAAAAATGCAATCTGCAAATTGAAACAGACCCTTACCGAGATGTAGCCTTGTCAACCGTTCATGCGATGAAGATATTCAGGAATGCTTGAATTTTTATTATAGTATTTAATACCGCACATGTAATTTGATGTTGATGTTTTATTATATTTTAAACAATTTGTTTGAAATCAATCTGCAAACACATACACACGTCATGTCATCTTGTCTACCACTTACATCTGACAGCATCTCTGCAGATAATTCATGGTGAGCCTACAACTAACATGTGACCATAATAGCTAGGCCTACGATGATATTGAAAAGTGCGAAGTATCTGAAAGAAAAACACACAGGTAGGGCAACTCTGCAGACCAGATAGGATATCAACATGGTACACTGGCAATCAGTGATATCAACATCATCATCTCATCTTCAAATACATTTCGGTAAATATTAGGCACATACTTGTCATATCACATGCAAAAAGACAAAACTCTAAAACAAATATTTCGGCTATTACAGGTGAGC
This sequence comes from Prostheceraeus crozeri, assembly GCA_907163375.1. Lineage (NCBI taxonomy): Eukaryota > Metazoa > Platyhelminthes > Polycladida > Euryleptidae > Prostheceraeus > Prostheceraeus crozeri. The sequence goes on from CAJQUW010014516.1 coordinate 49,367, forward strand.
GTGACTCGCCAAAACTTAGAATTTCACAACTTAATAAGGCCATTTCGCTGCTCCTCAACTCATTCTTTTGCTAACCTAACTTCCGATCTATTGGATGGATTTTCTTGATATTTTATATCCTAACTAGGCACATACTTGTCATATCACATGCAAAAAGACAAAACTCTAAAACAATTATTTCGGCTATTACAGGTGAGCGTGACTCGCCAAAACTTAGAATTTCACAACTTAATAAGGCCATTTCGCTGCTCCTCAACTCATTCTTTTGCTAACCTAACTTCCGATCTATTGGATGGATTTTCTTGATATTTTATATCCTAACTAGGCACATACTTGTCATATCACATGCAAAAAGACGAAATCACATGCGTAAGGCGAAATATTGGCAATTTATCTAATAAATATTTGGTATCCGCTGAATATCTTGCTTTTTTAAATTAAAATGGTTTTAATGCGCCAATTAAGTTCTTTCGTGCTCATAGTTTCTAAGGTTTTTAGCATGCAACTATTTTGTCTCAACATAACCAGATGTTTGTGCTATTTTCAATGTAAGAAGACAGAAATTACGAATTTAAAAACAATGTATTTCCATTTCAACATATTCCAATTTGATTATGATTCTTTTGACGACACAATCAGCTTTTGATCGATTTTTCAACGAGAAACGTCATCGTGAAAACTGATGTACATGCACATTCTCATATTAAATTCAACGTGAATAAGCCTTGGGCATGTGACATCATTTGTGTGATGGAAAACCCAAGTAAAACGATGTGTTTCTTGATAGCTATAATATTTATATGTACAAATAAATATTATAGTTATCAAGAAACACATCGCTTTACTTGGGTTTTCGATTACACAAATGAATTCAAAGTATTGGTAGGACTCCTAAAATGTGATAAGTATGCTAAGAGGAACTAAGAGGAATTGAGATGTTTTGCTATAAGTAAATTAACTTAAGTATGACGCTAGTAGCTCTTTAGTATTTGTAAAATTAAGAGCAGATACAGCAGTAGTCAATAATAGAAATGTCTCTACGTGTTCATGGTCAATAAACCCAAATCCATGACCAAATCTCTCCTTTAATTTTGTTTTCGGGATTTCCAAATATACATGTACCTAGACTTGCAGTTAAATGCTGAAACTAAGTTGACAAAATAAATTTAGAAACATTTAGAAGCTTACCCTTTTTCTGTAGTTTGATCCAAGAGGTGCATTTTTAATTCTGATGCAAAAATCAAAGGAACTTGATGGCTTCATTGAGTGGAAGAGCTCACTGACTACATGCGAGTGTTCATTTTCGAGTTGTGCTCCATGTTGTGCATGATAGCTTAGCAAGATGATGAAAAAACGTAGACGATCAGAAAACCGACGATGAATAAATAAAGGTGTGTAAGTAGAAATATCCTCTTGATGCGCTGACTTTTGTAGTATTAAGCAGTTAACGTAAACACGAGTTCGATAGACCACGAGAACGAAGAGTGCACAAGCTACTGCGCCTTGCGCAGCTTTCCACGTGATGGGCGGATAATAATTATTAAGCAGGGACGCTGAGTCACAGGTATCAACAGTTCGCAGCGAGAGAATATTATCGACCGTTGATCTTCAGTCATGGCTCGCGAATGCGGCCACGACCAGGCTTCCAACAATGTGACCGAACTTCCTCAGCTGCGTGCGCGTGGCGAATTTCCTTGATATAGTGACGGAAAGTCATAGAAGCGAGATATGATTACGCAGACTGAGCGAGATGCTTATGCATTTGCTTGGTTCAGTTGCATGCTGATTTAATATCATAAGTTTTGCAAATTACTAGCCAAGTAATTTAGCGAACACACGAGCAAACTGATCAAAGTCGACTTGCTGATGGGCACGGTATGAAACTCAGAAACTTCAATAGATGTTTCAATTTGATAAGCAAAATGTGTGCCGATAGAACTGCCTAGGCTCCCTTAATATTGAAAATATATGTCATGTGTAGGCCTAATATTGTTGACCTGTTCGTCAGTATTGACTAATGTTGTTGCTATTGTAGCTACAGTGTACATGTAGTGAATGTGAAAGATGATGAAAAATGAGTAGAAGAAGAATAAAAGGAGAATGAGTGAGTGAGTGAGAAAGAGAGAGAGAGAGAGAGAGAGTAGTGATGAAGTCACCTGAAAATTTATTTTATACACACCATTTCATCAAATATAAATAGGCATATATAAAATACTCGAAATAATAGTAGACATGCACATTTCAGGCCCTACATGTTTCACATGTCGATATCCATGGAAATGACATTATGCACTCTCTTCAAGATTTGAAAGAAATTGGTGGTGCCATCATATAAAAATGTCAACAGTTTCCTGACAATTATTCCATTTTTCAATCATTTAATTAAATTTGATGGCAAAGAAATCAGCCAGTTATCAACGACGCCAAACTGTGATATGCAGACTTTATTATTGGGTATTTTCTGTGACGCTGCATTTCTATTTTATTGAGAGATGACTGTAATCAGAGTTTATGAGAGCTGATGATCATCTTTGTTATATGCATGAGTTCAAAAAATTGTGCGGGTGAAGTTACCGCACATTGAAATCACCATGCAACTAAAACCGCCTTTTACGACAATGGGGCTGTTCATTAACTAAAATTCTGCCGACAGAAAATTAAACCGATTTAATATTCTGCCGGCAGAATATTCAGCCGACTTAATGAACGACGGTATAACACCGAAACCGACTGAATATTCTGCCAGTTTCGGTGTTATACCGTCATTCATTAAGTCGGCTGAATATTCTACCGGCAGAATATTAAATCGGTTTAATTTTCCGTCGGCAGAATTTTAGTTAATGAACAGCCCCAATTACTCACAAGCCGATCCTGCCTATTGCATGATTTTTCTTTCATTCAACTTAGCAAATGCAAAAATATCGTTTGTTTGGAAAACCAAACAAATATTACCCAGGCATTTGATAAACGTTTTCTAAATTTCGAACAATTCGTTTAAGTCGACTTAAATACGAAATGTAACAAATATTTGTTAGGCATTTGTTACACATTTCTTAAATTTGTTAAATTTCCAAAACGTTTGTTAAACTATTCAAATCTTATAAATTTTCCAAGTAAATATCAAATATTTGGTAAAGTCGACAAGTTTTTTTTTCTCGGGTTGGGGTCTTTATGAATTTTTACGTATGCCAAATGGACTACGTAATGCCGCACAGACCTTTCAACGTTTGATGGATCGATTATTTAATAGTGGTCATTTGAAATATGTTAAATGCTATATTGATGACATTTTAATCGCATCTAACAGTATGAGTGAACATGTTTTGCATGTTTAGGAAGTTTTATCCATTTTGCGTACAAATAATCTTCGTGTGAGTTTTGATAAATGTTCGTTTGCTCAGTCTGAATTGCAATTTTTCGGTCACACATTGTCAGCTGATGGTCTACGTATTCCCTCTGACAAGATAAATGACATTTTGCAGTTAGATACCCCTGTTTCTTATACCCATTTGCGTCGTATGTTAGGCCTATTCAATTTTTATCGCAGATTTGTACATAACTTCTCAACAATAGTGCTACCCATCCAATGCCTGTTAACTGAAACTCAACCTAAAGGTCGAGGTAAGCCTTCTCCATGGAATTGGAGCAATGAACACAGACAAGCATTCGATTCAATCAAGAAAGCACTTGCCTTAACCTATCCAGATCCTAATTCTCATGCATTCACTGTAACAACCGACGCCTCTATGACTGCAATAGGAAGTGCATTACATCAGACAATAGAAGACGAATCCAGACCTATCGCTTTTTTCTCCGCTAAATTGACAGCTACCGAACAGAGATACTCCACTTTCGATCGCGAATTGCTAGCTATATACGATCAATACAACATTTCCAAAAGTACATTGAAGGACAAAATGTAACGATATTAACCAATCAGAAACCGATAGTTCCTGCTTTCAAGTCAAAACAGTCTCTGAAGAATTCTTGCCCTCGGCGTGACGGACATTTGCTTATATTCTCGAATCATGTGATGACGTTATTCATGTTGCCGGATCAGACAATGTAGTTGCCGATACCTTATCCCGCCCAGTCTCAGCAATTTCAGTCACCCTTACTGACCTACCTGCGATCGCCGAAGCTCAACAGAATGATTCCCATCTCTCAAGTCTACGTGAAAAGCATCCGCATCGATTCAAAGCCTACCCTACGGTAGTCAACAGATCTATTGTGATGTTTGTAGTCCATACCCAAGACCTTATATCAGCAATGTAAGACAACGAACTGAAATAATCCGAGAATTTCATGAACTGTGCCATCCTAGCTGCAAAAGGATCTCCTCGCTTATCAAGTCTAGATATTGCTGGCCTGAAATGGATAGAACCATAAAAGAATTTTGCAAGCATTGTGAAACATGCCAGAGAAACAAAGTTACTACTTATATCCGATCTCCTCCAACAAAATTCTGCCTTCCCTCAGCTCGATTCGAATCAGTTCATATAGACTTAGTCGGCACGTGTGTGAAGTTAGCACCGCCACTCAGCACCGCCATCTTGAAAATGGAATGTGCCAGTCAAACAAACGATCAGAATCGATCTAGATGGAGTGTGCCAGCATGTGCCACTCACTATTTTGAAAGAATTCCCCCTAGTTTAGGAGAAATCGCTGGTTGAAAGTTCGACATGTCGGTGATGTGAAGTTAGCACCGCCACTAAAATTTGTTTTCCAAAATACACAATCAAAACATACGAAACACGCACAACAGATACAAGACCATCAAAAACATTGTGCCAGCAAGTTTCAGCACCTAAATCCCCGTACTTGCTGAGAAATTAGTCCCCGAAACCACAAAATGGCGGTGATGTGAAGTTAGCACCGCCACTGAAGTCTTTTTTTAAAATACGCAATTAAAACACGCGAGACAAGTACAACTGAGAGATGACCATCAAAAACATTGTGCCAGCAAGTTTCTTCTCCCAAGACGACGTATTGCGGAGAAATTAGTCCCCGAAAGCTCAATGCGCTGGCGGTGATGTGAAGTTGGCACCGCCATCTTGAAAATGGAATGTGCCAGTCAAACCAACGATCAGAATCGATCTAGATGGAGTGTGCCAGCATGTGCCACTCACTATTTTGAAAGAATTCCCCCTAGTTTAGGAGAAATCGCTGGTTGAAAGTTCGACATGGCGGTGATGTGAAGTTTTGCACCGCCACTAAAATTTGTTTTCCAAAATACACAATCAAAACATACGAAACACGCACAACAGATAGAAGACCATCAAAAACATTGTGCCAGCAAGTTTCAGCACCTAAATCCCCGTACTTGCTGAGAAATTAGTCCCCGAAACCACAAAATGGCGGTGATGTGAAGTTAGCACCGCCACTAAAGTCTTTTTTTAAAATACGCAATTAAAACACGCGAGACAAGTACAATTGAGAGATGACCATCAAAAACATTGTGCCAGCAAGTTTCTTCTCCTAAGACGCCGTACTTGCGGAGAAATTAGTCCCCGAAAGAATATATTTTCCGTGAATATATTTTCCACGGCAAACAAATGAAAATGTTTATCGATATATTGATCATATGGTAACCGAAAACTGACCAATCATGGGACGTCGTTGGTCAAATGAAAAATTAAAACCATTACCAATAGTTTTGCCGTTGTAAGTCGCGAACTCTCCTCCTTCATGCGGGGAAACATAAACGAATCGCATGCTATTCATCAATGGCCTTTAATAAGAAAGTAAGTCTTCCTAGTTATGCCATTGCATATACTCGTCAAATGCCTTCACTGTCTTACAGAGTTTTGAACAAAGTAATAGCTTCAGCTTTCTGTTAACAGTTCAGGCACATGACGGTATTCACCTGTCGAGATATTCGTATTTGCATTGATATCTGTATAGCCAGTAAGCAAACGGTGTAATGTCGAAGTGGAAAATTTTACAATACCTCCATTGAGAGGTTCCAATTTTGGAAAAAACATTCAGTGGCGGTGCCAACTTTACATCACCGCCATTGAGCTTTCGGGTTGATTTTCCACCGACTGTGGTGGGATTTTCGTGAAATAAACGAGTGGCACATGCTGGCACACTCCATCTAGATCGATTCTGACCGTTGGTTTGACTGGCACATGCATTTTTCAAGATGGCGGTGCCAACTTTACATCACCGCCATTGACCTTTTGGGTTGATTTTCCACCGATTGTGGTTTGATTTTCGTGAAATAAATGAGTGGCACATGCTGGCACACTCCATCTAGATCGATTCTGACCGTTGGTTTGACTGGCACATGCATTTTTCAAGATGGCGGTGCTAACTTTACATCACCGCCATTGAGCTTTCGGGTTGATTTTCCACCGATTGTGGTTTGATTTTCGTGAAATAAACGAGTGGCACATGCTGGCACACTCCATCTAGATCGATTCCGACCGTTGGTTTGACTGGCACATTCCATTTTTCAAGATGGCGGTGCCAATTTCACATCACCGCCAGCGCATTGAGCTTTCGGGGACTAATTTCTCAGCAAGTACGGCGTCTTAGGAGAAGAAACTTGCTGGCACAATGTTTTTGATGGTCATCTCTCAGTTGTACTTGTCTCGCGTGTTTTAATTGCGTATTTTAAAAAAAGACTTTAGTGGCGGTGCTAACTTCACATCACCGCCATTTTGTGGTTTCGGGGACTAATTTCTCAGCAAGTACGGGGATTTAGGTGCTGAAACTTGCTGGCACAATGTTTTTGATGGTCTTCTATCTGTTGTGCGTGTTTCGTATGTTTTGATTGTGTATTTTGGAAAACAAATTTTAGTGGCGGTGCAAAACTTCACATCACCGCCATGTCGAACTTTCAACCAGCGATTTCTCCTAAACTAGGGGGAATTCTTTCAAAATAGTGAGTGGCACATGCTGGCACACTCCATCTAGATCGATTCTGATCGTTGGTTTGACTGGCACATTCCATTTTCAAGATGGCGGTGCCAACTTCACATCACCGCCAGCGCATTGAGCTTTCGGGGACTAATTTCTCCGCAAGTACGGCGTCTTAGGAGAAGAAACTTGCTGGCACAATGTTTTTGATGGTCATCTCTCAGTTGTACTTGTCTCGCGTGTTTTAATTGCGTATTTTAAAAAAAGACTTTAGTGGCGGTGCTAACTTCACATCACCGCCATTTTGTGGTTTCGGGGACTAATTTCTCAGCAAGTACGGGGATTTAGGTGCTGAAACTTGCTGGCACAATGTTTTTGATGGTCTTCTATCTGTTGTGCGTGTTTCGTATGTTTTGATTGTGTATTTTGGAAAACAAATTTTAGTGGCGGTGCTAACTTCACATCACCGCCATGTCGAACTTTCAACCAGCGATTTCTCCTAAACTAGGGGGAATTCTTTCAAAATAGTGAGTGGCACATGCTGGCACACTCCATCTAGATCGATTCTGATCGTTGGTTTGACTGGCACATTCCATTTTCAAGATGGCGGTGCTGAGTGGCGGTGCTAACTTCACACACGTGCCGACTAAGTCTATATGAACTGATTCGAATCGAGCTGAGGGAAGGCAGAATTTTGTTGGAGGAGATCGGATATGAGTAGTAACTTTGTTTCTCTGGCATGTTTCACAATGCTTGCAAAATTCTTTTATGGTTCTATCCATTTCAGGCCAGCAATATCTAGACTTGATAAGCGAGGAGATCCTTTTGCAGCTAGGATGGCACAGTTCATGAAATTCTCGGATTATTTCAGTTCGTTGTCTTACATTGCTGATATAAGGTCTTGGGTATGGACTACTAACATCACAATAGATCTGTTGACTACCGGTAGGGTAGGCTTTGAATCGATGCGGATGCTTTTCACGTAGACTTGAGAGATGGGAATCATTCTGTTGAGCTTCGGCGATCGCAGGTAGGTCAGTAAGGGTGACTGAAATTGCTGAGACTGGGCGGGATAAGGTATCGGCAACTACATTGTCTGATCCGGATCCTTGATTTAGTGAAAGCATTTTATCAAATTCCTATGTCTGATGATGATATTTGTAAAAACCACTCTAAAGGTCCCTTGGGGTCTTTATGAATTTTTACGTATGCCAAATGGACTACGTAATGCCGCACAGACCTTTCAACGTTTGATGGATCGATTATTTAATATTGGTCATTTGAAATATGTTAAATGCTATATTGATGACATTTTAATCGCATCTAACAGTATGAGTGAACATGTTTTGCATGTTTAGGAAGTTTTATCCATTTTGCGTACAAATAATCTTCGTGTGAGTTTTGGTAAATGTTCGTTTGCTCAGTCTGAATTGCAATTTTTCGGTCACACATTGTCAGCTGATGGTCTACGTATTCCCTCTGACAAGATAAATGACATTTTGCAGTTAGATACCCCTGTTTCTTATACCCATTTGCGTCGTATGTTAGGCCTATTCAATTTTTATCGCAGATTTGTACATAACTTCTCAACAATAGTGCTACCCATCCAATGCCTGTTAACTGAAACTCAACCTAAAGGTCGAGGTAAGCCTTCTCCATGGAATTGGAGCAATGAACACAGACAAGCATTCGATTCAATCAAGAAAGCACTTGCCTTAACCTATCCAGATCCTAATTCTCATGCATTCACTGTAACAACCGACGCCTCTATGACTGCAATAGGAAGTGCATTACATCAGACAATAGAAGACGAATCCAGACCTATCGCTTTTTTCTCCGCTAAATTGACAGCTACCGAACAGAGATACTCCACTTTCGATCGCGAATTGCTAGCTATATACCGATCAATACAACATTTCCAAAAGTACATTGAAGGACAAAATGTAACGATATTTACCAATCAGAAACCGATAGTTCCTGCTTTCAAGTCAAAACAGTCTCTGAAGAATTCTTGCCCTCGGCGTGACAGACATTTTGCTTATATTCTCGAATCATGTGATGACGTTATTCATGTTGCCGGATCAGACAATGTAGTTGCCGATACCTTATCCCGCCCAGTCTCAGCAATTTCAGTCACCCTTACTGACCTACCTGCGATCGCCGAAGCTCAACAGAATGATTCCCATCTCTCAAGTCTACGTGAAAAGCATCCGCATCGATTCAAAGCCTACCCTACCGGTAGTCAACAGATCTATTGTGATGTTAGTAGTCCATACCCAAGACCTTATATCAGCAATGTAAGACAACGAACTGAAATAATCCGAGAATTTCATGAACTGTGCCATCCTAGCTGGAAAAGGATCTCCTCGCTTATCAAGTCTAGATATTGCTGGCCTGAAATGGATAGAACCATAAAAGAATTTTGCAAGCATTGTGAAACATGCCAGAGAAACAAAGTTACTACTCATATCCGATCTCCTCCAACAAAATTCTGCCTTCCCTAAGCTCGATTCGAATCAGTTCATATAGACTTAGTCGGCCCACTACCCTCCAGTGGTCCACACAGTTTCCGATACTTGCTGACAATGATTGATCGAGAAACAAGGTGGTTGGAGGCTGCTCCTCTAGTTGACATCACTACCGAAACGATAGCAACAGCCTTCTTAGAAACATGGATTAGTCGTTTTGGTGTACCTTTGCATGTCATTACCGACAGAGGATCCCAATTTGAATCTGAATTATTCCAACGACTCAGTAACAAGATTGGATTTGTACGATTGAGAACAACGGCATATCATCCTCAAGCAAACGGATACATTGAAAGAAGACATAGAATGATAAAGCAAGCTCTACGTGGAACTTCAACTAATTGGACAAGTTATCTACCCTCGATTCTCATGGCTTTACGATTACTGCCATCAAACAACGGAATATCTCCCTTCTATGCAGTAACTGGCACACAAGCTATGACACCCATTCCTCAAGAACCCTTGCCTGTAGATGATCAATTCCTTACACAAAATCAAAAAGCACATTGAAAAAGAATTACAAAAAAGTTCTGATAGATCCAACCCTATATTACCGCCTTCTGTGGAAACTCCTACTCAATTAGTCAACGCCACTCATGTTTGGCTTCGTGTGGATAGAGTCAGGAAACCATTAGAAGCGCCTTATCAAGGTCCATATTTTCTCAAGAAGATAACCGGAAAAACAGCTCATATTGTGATGAACGAAAATGAACAAACTGTATCTATTGACCGACTCAAACGTGCTACAATCCGACCTAAAGCAGAACTCAACTGTGACTCTTCAAACCGAACTGTGAACTCTCAAACCAAACCTCATGATTCTCAACTCCCTGAAATCTCCGAATCTCAACCTGATGTCATAAACCCACTACCTTCTCAAACTAAAGACAGCATTCTTAACCCGAATTCCAACAGTCCTTTTTCTGATCTCCCACAGACTACACGTTTAGGTCGCAAAGTCCGCTTTTCTGGTGATCCTCAACTCTATTATTTTACACCGTAGCTCCGCTTTAAAAAGGGGAGCTGTGTAGGATATTCAACTTTAACTGTATTTTACAATAAGTGTATTACTGTGAATCTAACAAACTTTTTATCTCTTGATAATAGTGCTACCTATGTGTTAGCTACTTCTTTCTGTTATTAAGTATCATATTTTATATGTATAATTGTAATAGTAGTTAAATTATCATCACCTCATCGTTAAAACTATTCATGTCATCGTTGTCTTTCTCAGCGTGCCCATGTGTTCTTGTTTAAAACGTTTTATTATCTGAGTTTGTCTAGAACGTCGGCGGCTATGCTGCGCGCGCCATAGTTAAATAACTAACCACCTAATCTCGATTGTCTAAAGATGTCGGACGTGATGCGAACTTGGTGTTAACATGAATTGAGAAGAATTACATTGTGGTGACTTGTGTTTTTTTCCTTTGGAGTCAGATTGAACAATAATAACAAAAATTAACTACAGTCTCTGTTGAGAAATTAGCGTTTCGCTATTTTGTTAATTTTCTGTTTTGCTAGTAGATAGCCAAACGATAGATATTCAATGCGCATGTTCACTGATAATAAATTTGATAGACTAATCAATTGACCTATTTCAAATTGTTAAGATTATTGACATCCGTCGACACTATTGATAAGTCTTAGGCTACTGAACTTAAATACCACTAACTTTTTAATTTTGTAGCTCTCATTTTTTGGTATCCTAAAATATGAAAAAATGGTCGAATTTCATAATTTACACTCATATGGATGTTTTATTTTATCGTTTTTCATTGATCACAATGACATTTGCTGTTTATTTGAGTTGGTTCGGGCCTAGTGTGCAAAAATCTAATTGACATGTATATGTATTCAAATAAACCTGTATAGGCTCTATGTCATTAGCATTACGAAATGTCCTATTGACAATATTCTGATATATTCACGTTCACATCTTCACAAGTGCAAATAGACTTTTCAGAACCTTCAGCCTCAGCACACTTACAGCAGTGTGCCTGCCAAACAATGGTCTTAGCATGGCAGCTTATTCGGATGAATACGGTAGTTGCTTTGTGCAACTTGCATTATTTCTTAACATTTTCAACGTCATTGACTGAATCTTTTTAGTATCACCTGAACATGAATTTACAGGATTAAAGTGTTAGCATAGAATTAGATTGCTTTAATCTTTCAGCTTACTAGAAGTGCAGACTAATTCAAAACGATGGCAGTAAGTGGGCCAAAAGGATTTCCAAATACACTACCTTATAGAGATAGGAAAAGTCGTGCGTCGCTTGCGGATTGCTGTAAATTCCTTATTGTTTTCCAATTATTGTCGCTTTAGACTATTCCTACTTTTTACTTAATAAGAGAAAACACCAAAATCTCATTTTCACCGAAATTTTCAATCTGACCCTCATTGGATTTTCTTGTTCTTTCCTTGATCCTGTCTGACAGGAAGAAGAACAAGTAGAACTCATCAAGCAATTCGTAGAAGCCATAGGGTGCTCACCACTCTGTGAAGATCTCATTTTCGGTATCGTTCCCTGCAGAAGCTCGTGCTGCCAGCCGTGTGTCCACCACACCATGGTTAGCGATATCCGAAGCTATTCATCCTGGCATGCTCTCAGACAAATGCGTGCACGTTGCTTGTATTTCTTCATGTCGATGTCACATTTTCACAAGCGAAGATGTTTTCACTTGAAGTCATACTTTGAAGTTATTTCACTGTGAAAATGAGCTTCGATCGTCATCGATCTCTATTTCACCATGCCCCATCAATTGTCAATTGGACTGAGATCAACTGATTGGGCAGGTCATGAGATTGAGGTTGCCTATCGAGACAGGCTTTAGTTCTTCTTTTGGTTATGAGAGAGGCATTGTCATGCTGAAAAACACCTGTGTCACCTGGAAGCCATTTAAGCATTTGTTGAGTCACTCGTCCTTCAATAATGTGTATGATGCAATAAGCGCTGTTCATGTTGCCTTCAACAACGCGTATTTGTCCGGCTGCGCAAGCCTACCAGGAAAAAGACGAGTAGAACATGACAATGGTTGGAAAATTCGTTGTCAACCCGCAATATTTGTCAGTCAGATGATAACCATCAACAATAGCAACGAAGACGCATTTGCCATACCCCGCGTACACCGTCTGGCTGATCTACGGTATGTGGCTACTCTATACCACCTTCCAATTTTCCGTTGTCCATTCGCGATGATCGATTGCCTACTTCAATCTGCGTTCGCAATTGATTGAGGTCCGTCATCACGTCGCTATACTGTCAGAATACGGATTTTAAGTGACAAGAATTTCAAATTCTACTGATTCTAGCTATCAATGTAAATTAACAAAATAATCCACCGATGGATTGTAAACAACCATCGATAAGTGACGATTTAGAGCAACTGATGAGATGTGTTGAGCTTTATCTATCTTTTGATGCTTGATGCAAACTTGCTGAGCGATCGGCATATCCACACAGAATTAAATTCCTCTGCGCGTGTCTTCGGTTTCCTAGAATGGAAGAATCACATCTAACATTCATATCGACATGGCACATCACATAATTAGACCACTTTCTCCTTCTCGAATGGATAATTGAATGGCAAACAATAAGCTGTCAGCAAAGGACACCAGAGCCAGTGAGAGAGGCGTGTGTGCTGTGATATCACCTCGCACACACCACAAAGAATCTGAAATCTAAATAAATGTTCAATTATTGATTCCTCTTCTTCCTAATCTGCTTAATTTTTTTTCTACAGCACTGACCGCACGCTGTATTGGAATATATTCAACCAATATACGAGTATATACCTCAAAATTGTAATATTGTTTTCCAATGTTTTTGGAAATAAACAACTTTTGACTTTTGAGAAATGCCGAGGAAAGGATGTGAAAACATCAAGTGAACTAATTTTTGTACGCCTGCTACTTTCTTTAATAATGATCGGAAGGGCCAACATTATGGAGAAAACTTGTGCGCAATGATCTGAATTCTTTGAATCTGAAGGAATTGTGACAATCGAAGCATTTTGCTGGCACTCACATTAATCCGCAAGCGACGCACGACTTTTTTCCTATCTCTGTAAGGTATAAGGAATTCGTTTTTGCCCACTTAATAGATTCCTCTATGTGCCGTCAATTTCGTATTAATCACACTTCTAGCAAACCGAAGCAGATAAACAAAATATTTAATTCTGTGCATATCCATGACTTTACAATTTTCAGTGCAAAAGAAATTGGATCATGACATAAAAGTGCTACTAAAAGGTCACATCAAGAACTTGATCGAAGTCAAGAAAACTTTTCAATAGTGAAGTAGGATTATAATTTATTACACGGCAATTACCAGCTAACACGGAATATTACCTCAGATAGATGCGAGAAAGGGTAATTAGAGAACCTTCCTCAAAAAGAATGACAATGACAATACATCAATCTAAATTAACAAAGTAATCCACCGATGGATTGTAAACAACCATCGATAAGTGACGATTTAGAGCAACCGATGAGATGTGTTGAGCTTTATCTATCTTTTGATGCTTGATGCAAACTTGCTGAGCGATAGGTATATCCATGACTTTACAATTTTCAGTGCAAAAGAAATTGGATCATGGCATAAAAGTCCTACTAAAAGGTCACATCAAGAACTTATTCGAAGTTAAGAAAACTTTTCAATAGTGAAGTAGGATTATAGTTTATTACACGGCAATTACCAGCTAACACGAAATATTACCGCAGATAGATGCGAGAAAGGATAATTAATTATAGAACCTTCCTAAAAAAGGATGACAGAATTTCAGTATCTAGTTGGAAACGTTTTAAAGTAAACTTACTGATCTTCGCTTACAACTTTTTCAAATGAAAATGGAGTAGCCTAATGGGCGCAATGAACATATCTTATATAGATCTCCAACAGCAACATACAAACAATAGTCCCTTTGCGTAGGAACCCATGCACGTCTTTTTCTGTTTCTTTGAAATGTGAGTGTTGTCATTTTATTGAACATGTATCCAATAACTACACAGTCATGGGCTCCTATTCGCCGAAATGAAAAGTGCGGACCATTGTTTTTTTCAATGATTGCATCAATGAATACCCAATGGAAAAATATTGGCTATCAAAATGGGGCCTTCTGTGATTGACAAATTTTCAGCTTTGAAACGTATTGTTGTGAATCCACTGGAATGGTATAATTATACTATTTCTGGATGCTCTTTCTCGTCTGTGTTAGTGACAGTGAAGTCACTATGTGCTACTTATGCACTAATTTATGCAATATCTATGTGCTTGTGATTACTTCGATATCCTAGTGACGACGCATAAACGATATAATCACTTTGAACGGATAAGTTAGTATACAATAAAAAGACACGTGCATGTATTTTTCGCTTCTTCGAAACAATGATGTTGTTGCTTTGCTTCAGATGCATAGATTTATAATTACATGTTGCAGAGACAGATGTTAGTATTCTCAGTTATAAAAAACTGGCACCCATTGTTGTCACTGATAAAATATTTGAATTCAGTCATGCTTAATTTGCATGCTTGAGCAAATTAAGCAAAGATTCTTTATGTTGTAATGAATGCTTCTATTGAATCAAGCAAAAAAAGTTATAGACCAAAATAATGGACAGTGGATGTGTCACTCTGGTTCAGCGTGCTTGACAGTACGCCGAAGAAACACTGAATATTGAAAATTCGAATTGCTGTTATCATTCCTTAGTATCAACGAATTACTAAACTTACTATGAGAATTAAAAGCACATAGCAGTTCCGCCGTGCTATTTTAGATGAAAGGAGTTCAGACAGAAAAATATGAATGAACTGCATGTGTGTATTCTCTCTGTAAAGTTGGCAAAATGTGAATTAAATAGAAATACTGATTGATTTGAGCTTATTGACACTAAAATGATAGATGTTGATGCCCTGGTAGCTGACTAATTGCCATTGCAATTTTGCAATATTTTAACTTAATATTTTATGTCTTTTATCAAAAGTGTTATTTGCTAAGTCACAGCAATTTTTAAAAAAACAACTAACTTGCAAAATATAGGAAATTTGTCCATCGAGATTAATTTCGAAAAGTGAAGTAGCAATTCATCATCTGTTGATCAAAGATTTATTTCATCATCAAATACATAAAGATAGTTAGTTCGTATTTCAAACAGTAATCGAATTATAGTTTCTGCAACTTAAAAACATAGCATCAAACGTCACAATTACATTGGAAAAAATAGATCTGATTACGGCTACATCAACCAGTCATATAACTTTTTCTCCACAGATAACCCATGATTTACATTTTTCACAACCGCCTATCTCTCATTATTACATTTATAGAAAGTGCGCATGACCCTCCTCGTGCAATAAATATCATCGAAGAATTTATCGCTACATGGCTGTTAAAATTTCTTATCGCATTGTGATTGTATGCAATTTATTCGTTGTATGCAGACGTGTATTTCAGGACATGTAAATAGAACAATCGATACTTACAATGGTTAAGCATGAGTTATTCTGAAACTCCTGCCAAATATTTTGATAAACAACGCTATGATAACGCCAAGGTAGCGTTCACTTACAGCTGTCTATAATCGAACGATTGGTAGGCCAGCACCAGAGATATATAGAGGTTAGCTCTATATATCCCTGGCCAGCACATTGTCATTTTATGCCATTATCATAGCCATACATCATAGAAATCGAATTATCATCAATGGTACCGTTTTTGTCCATAAAAGTTCTTTTTGCAGAACTCAATCTGATTTACATAGCGTCATTTCGTGAAGGAATGCACTCACTCAGCGTTCTATCGGTAGAATCCTCTCATGTATGAACCGTATATACAAATACTGAAACCGTGCAATTCGTCTCCGCCGCGCTGTCAAGCAATAAGGTAGTTATCGCACTTTGGTTGCATGTGATGTATTCGTTGCTTGCAAACGTATATCTCAAGAGGGAGAAGCAGAACAATTGATATTTGCAATGGCTAACAATGGAGTTACTCTGAAATACCTCTCATATTGAAGTATTTTGATAAACAACGCTATGATAAAGACAGCGTTCACTTTGAGACTTCTATAATGGAGCGATTGGTAAGCTAGTACACGTACATTGTTATTTTAAGCCACACAGGTCGAATTTCCATCAATGGTGCTTATCTACCGCAATTGTCCAAAAAAAATTCTACTGTAGAGCTCATTAGTTTGCATTGCATCACTTCATGAAGGAATCCATTAATTTCCCATTCTATCGGAAAATGCCAGTGATATGCAGATACATTCCACTGAATCTGAAATCTCATGAGCAAAGTGAAATTTGCACATTTTTCATTGCAATGATGGGCAATTTTTTTAAACTGTCGTGATAATCACAAAGTCATTTTAATGGGCGATTTTAATAACTTTTATTACTAGTCTTTGCGATGATTTAAATTTTAGCAGTATTATTAATCGTCCTACTATAGGATATAATATCCTTGATGTTGTTCTTCTCTCTGAGAAATTAGTCGATCATTATGTTTCCGATAATGTCACGTACAATCCTCCAATCGGCAATGCTGACCATTGTATATTGATGATCCGGCCTATGCTTTGTCCTTCTCGGAAATCTTGTCACAGGCATGGACAGCTGTTTTATGATTTTTGCATTTGTCTTACTAAAGACAACGATTTAAAGATTTTGCTGAATTGAATAAAGCTACTTTGGATGTTGATTTCCAATGCCATTTTTTCTTGTCTTCTCTTAGCATTTTATGTCAATCATGCATACCTGCAAATTACGTCTGTATGACCTCTTGCGATAAACAATGGATGAAACCTATTACCAAAAACTTAATAAATCAGAAATGGGAGGCCTGCCATAACAAAGATTGCCAAAATATAATACCATCAAGCTGAAGCTTAGAACTGAAATACTAAGGGCAAAGAAGATCTGGGCAAATAAATTGAAGCGATCGAAAAAGGGAATTTGGGCTCTAGCTGATGGCGGCGTGAATGGTGATGTGAAGTCTGAGATGAATCGATTTATTCAGAGCTACGGTAACTTGACATCCTTTCTCGGAGACTTGCGTATGTTCAAAACAACTGATGGGATTCCAAACGCCATATGTATAGCTCTATCCCATCTTATATCTGTGTATATTACCTCTAAGTCAATAACTCTCTAAGGCAAATGAAATTTCCGAATGTCCTTAAGCATGGTGTTAATGCTCCTATCACAAAAAAGTAACAAAATATCAACTCACTCCGTGGATTGAGCGTTCTTCCTATTAGTTCCAGTCTCCTGGAGACTAAAGTCTTGAAGCGGGTGCGATCTAAGCTGATCGGAGATTATGGACCTTCTCAGCATGGCTTTCGTTCATCAGCATCAACAACAACAGCATTGATTAAGATTCACGATCTTGCTAGAATATATACGATGATCTGCAAACTGCCGCTGTCGCCATTATCAGTATAGATGTTGCAAAGGCATTCTATTCCATAGACCACTGTTACTGAGTAAGTAGGTCTGTAAGCAGATGTCTCACCTGTCATTTTTCTATGAAGGTCGTTCATATATCACCAAATCCAAATCAGGCGGCCTCAATTGCATAATTAAAGCCGTCTAATTTGCTACGTAATACCATTGAGGTAGGAGCATTTCACCGTCCATCTTCGCATTCCCAGTGAAAATGGCATTGAGGTGATTCCTATGGTTAACAATCTGGACTCGTAGATGTCTCAACCTTAACATACTTTAGTCTTGTAAGCTGCATGGGCTATGCAGAAAATAATCATATATTTTAGCATTTAAGAGATCAAAATCTTGGATATTTATTTGCTGTCATAGATTTTAGGTTCAGTAAGAATGCATATATTGCCTTTCAAATGATCAGCCTAAATCGTCTGGCGTGTAGATTTAGGCTTTCATTTGAAAGGTAATATATCTTCATTACTTGATGATTATAGGCACATGATTTCTACATATTGTTCTTAGTTGCAATATTGTCCGGGAAATGCAGTGCAATTCCTATGGAAGAAAAAATCCACAGATGTTTCAGCGATTCATTGATCACATCACCTTACTACTATAGCACTCTGGTCAGGCAAAAATAAAGCCTTTGTCCCAGGCTTTTGGTCACAGTTTTCAAGCATGGTAACTGATTTTTGGAGCATCGATAAGTTTCAACGACCTTTCCACTATTTCCTATTTTGGGCAATCAAATGTCAACAGTTAAGTCGCAATCTCGCCTCGAAAATCAGCCTTATTTAAGTTTCGGAGCGTCTATAGGCGACATTGCTAACTTGATCATCATGGGACACATGTAAATTGAAAATTCAGAAAATTTAACATCTTTCGATCGTACAGTTTTCTCAAATTCAACTCCAACTCTGAGAAATAATCTATTGAAAAAAACAGTGATTTTTCCTTTCGACGGGCCTACAGACAAGAGTTTTATGAAATTTTTAATTCTTTAACTTGGAATACATAACTTAAGTCAATGCCTTGACCTCATGAGAAGATCTAGCACTTCATCTCAATACCATTTCGTACAGAGGTGAAGAAAGATTTTTGAGGGTTAAAATTTAACCAAATTGTGAACAGTCATCCTCGCTTAGGAACAAAGATGGGGATCTGACATTTCCTGACAATCAATTTAAGGGTAAAATGAAAAAAATGGTCGATCCGTTGCTATCAATTTCAACATGGCAACGAACAATATCATGGGCGCGCCCATGATATTGTTCGTTGCATAAAAAAACTATATTGATGGAAATAATCTGCGACACGGATCTTCTGTAGAACGTTTTTGTTGATGATCAAGCCGATGATGCATCAGTGAGCCTGCTGAGAGCTACACACGGTCGAAACACAACTAGACGAGTACCTGCTGATGACTGACGCACTGCAGTATTATGTTGTATATCCCTTAATCGTTAGCTGAAGTAGTGGTCGATGTATTATATTTCAAATGAAGAAATATGGGATTACATGAAGTATTATAGACGGATGAAGAAACTGTCGATAACAAATTCAAGTGAAGAAATAGTATTTTCCATGTGTAGTCTTAGGTATAGTGTGTATAGTTTCATTGCCTTCGGTGTAGTAGAGTGTCATTGTAGTTCTATTGTTTACCTCCATTATCCACTTTCCACTTATCCACTCTTACCATTATCCACTTTGTGTAGTGTCAGATATAGTTCACTTGTAATCGGTGTAGTAGCATCGTTGTATTTCCATATTTTACCTCCACTTTTCCAATTTTCATTCATCGGTCTGCTGTTGCTTTATAATGTAGCATTATATCATGGATTTTTAGGGCAGTGATATCAGACATAGACGAGGCTGCGTTAGCTGTCGAGACTGTCTGATATTTCTGCCCGCAAAATCCATGATATAATGCTATTGTATGTAACTCTTGAGAAGTCTATGAATATTGGAATTATTGATCAGTGTTAGTAACAGATAATGGAGAAATGAAGAAATCTTTGATTGACTTCTTTGGAATCTATGGTGTTAGTATGTTAACAGTAAGAATGAGTAGTGTTACAAATCTTAAGATTTCCATTTTTACCAGATATTGGGCCAAAGCTGATCAATTTTAATTCGCTGCCACGAGAAAGCTCCATTGAGTTTTCCATTGGAGAACGGCATCAGTCCTCATTAGGACTACTTTAACTAATAATCTAAATTAGTAAGCATTATATTCTATTATAAATGGCCGCTGATGGGATGATTTTCATCATCGTATGAGAATGTTACATTATCGCACAATGTAGAAGGTTTTAGGAAAGAATCTTACTTCGTTAATCTACTCTGAGGAAAAATACTCCGTTTATTTGAATTGCTATCGATGATGTAATATACGAAAATTAAGAATGCACTTATTAATATTTACAGTGTCTTACAGTATTGTTAAGAAATTTCCAAGATCTTATCATGCATATATTCACTATTTTTGAGGTGTTTCGCATATTTTAGCAAATGTGGCAATTTCTGTTGCAGTTGGCCTTGGTTCACTTTATTGTAGGTATGTGAGTATGGAAAACAGAAGACATATGACGTTATATTTCAATGAGGACCAAACAAAGCAAGCAGACATTTGAATTGAAATGAAGAAACAAAATGAAATTCGATATCACGATGTCTGAAGTAGATTTTGGAATCCCTTTGAATCTTCTGGTATTGTGAAATATGGATAGAATTGATAATCCGCACTTTAGTTGATAGATTCATATTGAGATATGTATCATTCAAACCGCACTTGGCACAACCAGCACAGCAGCAGAGTGCGTTGCCTCGCGTACAGTGACGATGAATTAATGCTCTATCATAGTTATCATTATTATGTATGTAGGAATACACGTCACTTAACTCTAACGATCATTGGCTGCCTAGACAATAAAGTCAGAGGTTTGAATATCTACCATTCAATGGATTTTACTTAGAAAGGAGATCTGAACAAGAATTGAAATTTATCAAAACATGACCTGTTGATGTGAATGTTCATTATCAACAGTTGACATCCTTGGACGGCTACAGTATTAACAGATTGAATACGAGTTCTAAGCTGAATACGAGATTGAATACGAGTTACAGCTGTCTACGAGTTCTGAGAGAAATAACCAAGAAGTGGCAAACAATGCTACATGAGCAAAGTATCAACATTCCAATGATGGATGAGCATAGTAATTTATGGATGAGGAGCATGTAGCTTCAGCTATATTGAGACTTACTTAGCTACTTGAGCTACTTAGCATGACAGAAATTAAGCAATACCTTGGACATGTAGGCCTAACTGTTACACAACGCTATTTCCTTCCTTATTGAATGAAAGCTATTTTCCATGATTTGATAAAAATGTGTTCTATAATTTCAACATTCTACTATACAAATTTGTTTCATATAACCATCAATGAAATACACCTATGGTATTTGTTGGAATGAATTATTTCAAGAATTCAACAAAGACGTTATTAGCCTGTTCACAGCAAAATTAACAATACCCTGAAAATCTTCATTATTAATAGACATGACTCCTCAATATTTAACTTCATAACATGGATGACCCTCGAGTAACATCTTGGATGGGCCTCCATCTCATGATTATAACATGGACGCGCAATGCATTCAAGTTCATGTAATGCTTCTACATCAATCATGGATCAATTAAGCATATATTTCATCATTAGTTCATCGGAAACACAAGTATCTACGTAGAATAGCGAGATTTTAGCATGATATAATTTGTATCATTAATCAAATGTAAATGTAGAGCAAATAATTTGTAAATATTTAATTTAGTACAGCACGCACTTCTCCATGAAGCGATAACATTTAGATACCGGAAATTGAAGATGAGATCAGGCATACTTTGACAATGATGTCGATAATGATAATCAAATATGTCAATCTTCAAGTCGTAGGATCATGGAAACAACGATTTGAGATTAGGAAATGAGAAAGGACAGTCTTGCAGTGGCTGTATTACATATGCGGAAAAAATATATTTCATTTAGAATATTAATTGATGAGCAAAATCTAAAACCAGACAGTGAACTCAAAATCCAAAACAAGTTGACATTTAAACATCCCTGATCAGCTGCATACAAACGCTAGCTATCTGACAGCCTCATTGATTTTCTAAACATAATATCGCAGATATTAGTCCGGGAGCTAGCGTGAAGTTGTGCAGGGAACGAGGAAGTACATAAAACTTTCACATAGTATAGTACACCTCTAACCTACTGCAAAACTTCGCGTCTGCCGGATCAGATCATTTGCTTTTCAGAAATAGAGAGGATAACACAATCCTATGTATTTCCAATGGTAAAATTGTGACATTTAAGGTGTTGACTCCATTTTTTCGAGTTTTTGCTCATAAAAGTTACACAAATTGGTATTTTGTTGAACTGGTTATTATAGAAATCATCTACAGATCATGATCTTTCAAATGAGTTATCATTCAGTGACAGAGGATGAAGTAAAGTGTACAAACAGACACTTTTCGTTAAAGTATATCAACAATTTTCCTGAAATTTCTATGTTAAAATTTGCACTTACACCAACGAAAAGTGTCTGTTTGTACACTTTACTTCATCCTCTGTCACTGAATGATAACTCATTTGAAGGATCATGATCTGTAGATGATTTCTATAATAACCAGTTCAACAAAGCACCAATTTGTGTAACTTTTATGAGCAAAAACTCGAAAAAATGGAGTCGACACCTTAAATGTCACAATTTACCACTGGAAATACATAGGATTGTGTTATCCTCTCTATTTCTGAAAAGCAAATGATCTGATCCGGCAGACGCGAAGTTTTGCAGTAGGTTAGAGGTGTACTATGCTATGTGAAAGTTTTATGTACTACCTCGTTCCCTGCACAACTTCACGCTGGCTCCCGGACTATATATTTAAAATATATATATATATATTTGAAAATTTTTATATCAGGCTGGAGAATATATTGTCTTTGAGACAATCCAACGGAAACAAAAATACCAACAAGAAAGGCATGTGCATTAATTTCACCACTCAGTAAATATGAAAGCACTCCATCCCATTCATGTGATAGGATTAACTTACAAACAGTATCATGACGAGCAAACGCTAGCATTCAAAAATGGAGGCAAAATCAACTTGGACGAGCTTGAATATCTTAGTCCCACTTGCGTAATTTACGCAATTTACAGCTACCGTAGTTGAATTAAAATTGCCGTTATAGGCTATAATGTAATTGATTAAGCGAATTCAAAAGCAAATTTCTACATGACTAAAGAATGAGATCATTTGTGTTTTTTAAGTTTTGATGTGTTGATGTATAGCACGGATTCAATACATTCAAGTGCGTAGATGAAACATTTATTAGGTCTGTTATCATGTGACTTCACATGCAAGATTACACAGGCAGAGATTCCTCGGAAGATTTGTGTCTAAGTCAATTGGTATCCTGGATACCATTTACTTTTAGAATGAGCGAGATTTTTATGCACATGCTTCGTCCTCTGATAAATTTCATGCATAATATCAGCATATCACGATCATCGTGGCATTAAATTTGATTGGAATTTTCAATTGCATCAATGGTTGTTGAAATAAACGCTTTCTATTCTATTCTATTCTAATTATTTGAACTACATGTTGCAATGTCCATGTTTGACAAAAAATCTTTTTTCACAAATCCTTCCATGAAGATGTTTGCAAATTTATCCTGTCATTTTCATTAGAAATGGAGTTAGTTGCTACCCGTTAATGAAATTCACATTATAAGCGAATTCTCCTTTCTTGCTCAGCCATCAACTTTTGAAATGCAGTTGATGAAACTTGCGAAAGTATAAATAATCAAACCGAATGAAGCATAAGTACTCCTATTCACTTTTAATTACCATTCCGTTCACGTTATAGAGTTGCGTTTCTTTCCCTACTTACATGTATATTGACTAACCATCGCTAGATAGCCTACACAGCCTGTAGTCTGGGAAGTTTTGATCAATGTGACATGAAATTTCCACTGCCAGGAATTTGAATTCTAATGTTCTATGTCATTTTCAACATAGTGTTGTCATTTTTAAAATAGTCCGAGCCATTACCTTGAATGAATTATAATAGGAATATTGTCATAGTTTTATCGGACAAATAATGCAGATATCCTCGGACGCTTACGCGTCCTCGGATAGTCTGCATTATTGTACTCTAAACTATGACAATATTCCTACATTGAAAAGCATAGACAAAATCACTACTCTTCCCCATTCATCCATTGGCTCCATAGCTTTTTGGAATTCCGTCGCAATTCTGTCCATGTCGAAGGCAGTTTTAGTGAGTCGTACGTAGCATCATCCGGTGTGGTTCAGGGGTCTAAGCTTGGTCCATTTCTATTTAATTTTTGTATTAGATTTGATGCCTGCATGCCAGGAAACAAAGCTGGTCAAATAGGCTGATGATGTGTATATGATAATTCTATTATTGCGAAGTACCAATCCTACCGAAATTATCACTTTAGTGAAGGTGAGCATATAAGTGATTGGTGCTCCAAGAATAATCTCCCCATAAACTCTGGAAAGTGCAAGATCATGTTCATTCAAAGACGCTCTACTCTGACAATTGATGTTTTCTGTGAGCTGAGCGAGTGAGCGAGCGAGCGGTATTTTTTCAAGTTTTTGATGAGCGGATGAGCGAGCGAAAAAAATATTCTGTGAGCGGAAATTGAGCGAGCGAGCGATGATTTTTTGTCGTGAGCGAGCGGTTGAGCGAGCCATTTTTAGAAAAAACTAAAAGAAGATCAAATAATCAAAAAAGCGAAATATTTGAAAAGCTTTTTTAAAAAGGGTTCCTAGTACATGCATGTATATAACTTGATTGATGAACAAAACATTCTTACTTTTTTTCTCTTCTGTGGATCTCTCACTCTTGACAACATGCATTGAATGCCTGTCTGGATTATACTTGTGGATGTGAACTTAGCAAGAAGAAGGTCTTTGTGATCGATGATGTGCTGAACATCTGACTATCGACACATTATTTATTCACATATCTTTTGAATCGGTCACCCAATCATCGCTTCGCCTCATAGATGTACTAACTGTCTAATTGCAGGAAGCCATTATGAGATGCTTTAATTTGATAGAAACATTTCGCTGCTAGAACATATCCACATGCAGATCCCTGAGACATTTCAGTATCGTCAAAGGTGAAAGAACTACAAATTATGGAGAAATTGAAACCAACCAAATTGGGCCTACACACGGACAACCCGAATGTAGGCATATATGGCTTCCACTGTACGGTACATTGATTTTAAGACCTTCATTTTAACCCTATCCATACCGGACTGTGAAGCGCGTAGGACTGAATCGGTCTCCCCTTAACTTCCGTACCAATGTTTCAAATCACATGAAATTCATGGTACAACATATTTCGGGTCTAAGCTTTCTTATCGCGATGTTCATTTACTCCAACTGATTCATCTCCATGTTGCAAAAAGCAATTCAAGATTTAAAATCGCCAATTTCGGCAGATTTTTTTGAAGCTGAAATTTTACCGAATTTAATGATTTCAGTGAAAAATTTGAAAATGCGCTAAACTTTAGGTCACAAAATTGTAGATCGGGCGACTTAGTTTTACGAGGATCACATCAAAAAATCGGGAGACCGAATCGTCCCTCTCCGGTATGGATAGTTATTAAGTCGTTGAAAATCTTCTAATTGCAACATTGTTGAGTTTATTTTGCTTGCATCCTTTTTCTGATAGCCTCCTTAAGTTAGAGTAATCTTTGAAATGTCTTCTTGTTAGTTATTGATCTTTAACAGCTCATTTGGACAATATACCAGAACCATTATTAAGTGAAAAGGAATACAGCATTTAATGGTGTCCAACATTTTAAATAATGAGTAGTTATCAGTTGGAGTGATAAATCTTGGGTGACCATGCCGACTCCGCTCTGCTGCACTCTTCTTTCTATTTCTTGCCACGGTGAGTGTCATTGCAAAGACATCTCTTTCAACTGTGATTTATATGCTGTGCTTACATATGTCTTGGTACATACACTTGTCAATTGGTTGTCTTCGTCGCTGGTTGTGCCAATTGCTCTTCGTCATCTTCTAGTCAACTTATTATTCAGTGCTATATGTTCTAGTGGGCCAATTTCGACATTTCTTGCATCGTTCGTCGCGTCATCTCGTCAATCATCGTTATTCGTATTTAGATTATATCTATAGTGTCTGCTTCTCCTCGTTTTTGGATATTTTTGCAAAGTGAGCGGAATTTATCTCTGGTTGCAGCAGTCAATCGAAGATCACGTGTTCACAAAGAGGGTCATTTCATCATTCTTCGCAGCAAGTTCTCTGGATTGGTTCTACTAGCTGTTTGATCTTCAGGAACGCTGATCTGGTGTATCGGTTGCAGGCTTGACTGCAACGCATTGGTCCTTGGTTCGAATCCTTTTACTGATTTTCACACCATTAGCATTTACTTACCACTGCTATTCTCTAATCAACAGTACTTGCAATTTTTCTTTTCTAACATAATTGTGTTAACCAAAACAAGTGTTATGACCAACCAAAGTCAATCTGCTGTTTCATTGGAGGATATACGTAACTTGATACTCAAATCTGAGCAATCTATCCTTAAGAGGATTGATACTCTGGCCAATCGAATCGATAACATCGAAAAAGCTCTTGGAGTCGTTCAGAGGCATCAAGCTGGGAATGATATCGAGATCGGAAACATAAAGAATGTCATAGCCAATCAACAAAGATATATTGAAAAACTCGAAGCTGATAAAAAGAGTGATAAATTGATTTTCTCTAATGTTCCGGAGCAAAGCATAACGACTGAAGACGGAACTTTTCTGGCTGATGATATCGAGAAAATTCAGTTTTTATGTGAGCAAATCACTCACAACTTCTCGCGTTCAAACATTGTGAAGTGTGAAAGAATTGGTAGGCCTAATGCTAATGGAGGTAGACGTCGCATCGTTCGTGTACAATTCAATAATGTGAAAGAGCGAAATGAGATCCTTTTCAATCAAAAGGTGATAAGATATAATGATAATATCAAAGAATGTTTTGGGTCTGTCTATATTAACAAAGATTCGTCTTTTCTCATGAGGCAAGAAGAAAAGAGGCTGCGTAAAAAGGCGAAAGAGCTGAGAGAATCTTTCAGCTATGATCATTATGAAAAGGTCTATATCCGATCAGGAAAACTGTTTCATAACAATGAACTAATCGATAAAATCGACATAGCTAATCTACTTTTCTGACATGTGGATATTGACAGTTCGAACCTAAGTCTGGACATTTCATTCAAAAACTATGTTAAGTTCATTTACATTCATGATTCTGATTTGATTGATCATATCTCACCTTACTTATTGTCCTTTCGTGATTTTGACTGTTCCTCGCATTTTGGCCTACATCGTGATTCTACCAGTAATGAAGTTACCGAGTTATCATTTTTCTATGCTAATGCTCGTTCACTGGTTAATAAAATGCCGGTTTTACGTTGTTATGTTGAAACTTATGCCCCGGATGTTATTTGCTTGTGTGAAACTTGGGGCGACATGCGTGTTACTAATTCCTTGTTTGCTTGGATAATTATACAATGTATAGATGTGATAGGAACAGTATGAGAGGAGGCGGCGTTGTTATTTACATAGCCGATAATCTCAAATCGCTATGTAACTCTCAATTTTCTCAGAATAATGTCGAAGTCATGTCTTGCTATTTGTTTGATTTGAATAGTTCTGATAGTAAACCGTTTGCTAATGTTACATGTATCTATCGTCCACCGTCACATAATTTAGCTGACGATCTTAATTTTATTAGACAGCGCGTCCAGCCTCGCTGTCTACGCTTGATTTAGTATTCACATCATCACATACATCTGTGAAGAACTTGAAAATTCATGACTGTTTTGGATCATCTGATCATAACATCATAACTTTCATAGTTAAATCAAACATAAAAAGTGAAGAGAAGTCTCGGATCTTCGTACCCGTACCATCGAAATCAAATTGGGGGAAATTCCATCGTTTGTTACTAGATTCGGATTGGTCAATCAGTAGTGACATTGATGAAACTTGGGCCCGATTTCGCACTAATATCACTAGCGCTTCTAATGAATCGGTTTATTATAGACAGAAACGCAAATGGTGTCCTGAATTTTCATCAAAAATTAGAACCATACAGAGACTTCTACGGCGTCGGCATTTGGCTGTTATGATGAATCCTAATCCTTTCAATATTTCCCAACTCTGCAAAACTGAAAGTTTTCTCAAGAAATCCCTAAAGGAAGTTATACTAAAGCATGAAATGCGGTTGAGTTCTATACCGCGTCATGGCACGAACAACAAAGTGTTCTGGGGCTATGTCAACTCAAAACTAAAAGAAAAAACTACTTTCAGTGTCATGAAAGATGATTATGATAATCTGTTGGTTAGCAAAGATACAATTGCGGATAGCTTCAATCAATTCTTTATATCAACTTTTTCAAGCTCTTGTAATTCCGATGCAATACCTGAAAATCCACTTTCAGTATGCGACATTCCTCCAATGAATGAATTGCAAGTTACCGCAGTCGATATTCATAAAATCATCAAGAGTTTAAATAACTCCTTTTCAGAAGATCTCGATGGAATTTCCTATGGTCTGATCAAGAATGGTGGATTTCTCCTTGCATCTAAGCTTGCCAGCTTCTTCAGGTTTTCCTTACGTGTTGGTCAAATTCCGGAATCTTGGAGGTCTGCGATCATCACACCAATTCACAAGTCTGGTCCAAGGGATGTCATCAGTAACTACCGTCCCATCGCTCTAACCAGTTCAGCTTGTCGGATATTTGAACGTCTAATTCGAACTACAATAATGAATTATTTCTGCTCCAATAAGTTATTCCAGCGTTCTCAGCATGGGTTTCTTCCAAGGCGTTCTACTGAAACGGCTGGATTATCCTTATCTCGTATTTGCTTTGCGCATTTTTCATTACTTGCATGTGACTTCTTCTATCTTTTTTGCAAATACAGATATTATTATTATTTTTTTTTAGTATTATTATTTTTTTTTAGTACACGACCCATGCACAACATTAGGTCGGGAAGATACTACTATGGCCTCGGAGTCCTACCAGGACTCAGGGAGGTCAAGTATGCGCCTGAGGATGTGGGCACTTCCGAGAAGCGCTGCCTTAAGCAAGTCGGGTACATAGTGGTGTCCAGGGATTTGTGCGAGATATCCCTGCAGCTGTGTTGTATGTGCACCAAGGGCTCCCACGACGATTGGCATGACCTTTACTTTAATGTTCCACAATTTCTGTATTTCCATCTTTAGATCTTGGTATTTTTCAATCTTCTCGCGTTCCTTTTTACTTATATTGCGATCGTCTGGCACTGCTATATCGATTATAATTCCTGTTTTCTTGACCTTGTCGACGAGTAGTATGTCAGGTCTTCTTGCTGTTATTAGTCTATCAGTTCGAATCTCAAAGTCCCACAGTATTTTTATCACATCATTGTCCTCCACTGATCTCGGCTCATGCCTCCATGGTTGCTTGCTGACTTGAATGCTGTATTGTTCGCATATACTTCTGTGTATCAATTTTGCAACTTCGTTGTGGCGTCTTAGATACTCAGTTGCGGCCAATTTCGAACACGAAGTCAAGATGTGTGTCACCGTTTCATCCGCTGAATTGCACATTCTGCACTTAGGGTCTGATGATGATTTTATGATGTATGTTGCATGAGCCTTAGTGTTGAGGGCTTGGTCTTGTGCTGCTGTTATGAGTGCCTCAGTTTCGATTTTCAACTTCACTGATTTCATCCATTCATAGCATGCCGTTGTTGTTGTAACCTCTTTCATCTTTTTGTATTGTCCATGAAGAGCCCATCTTAAGAGCCTGTCTTCGCTTGTCTTCTTCCTCCAATCCGCGGTAGTTTCCGACTTCGGCTTATAGAGACCGCCGCTCTTCACCACCGCCAGCAGTGGATCGTTGCTATGGGTAATGTAGTCTCTAAGGCTTCTGTCTTCTCCTTCTATAACCTCAGTGACATCTTTCAAACCCCTTCCTCCCCGAGCCGCGGAAAGTATAGGCGATCGACGTCTGCTCGCGGATGGAGGCCACCGTACATATTCATTAACTTTCGTGTTTTTCTATTTAGTTCTTCTAGTTCTTGTTTGGTCCACCTGATTATTCCTCCCGTGTAGCTGATGACCGGTATTGCGTACATGTTAATGGCTTGTATCTTATTGATTGCATTCAACTTTGACTTTAGTATCTTTCTTAGTCTCTTTTTGTATTCTGTACCAGCTTTCTTCTTAGCTTTGTCATCCATGTTGGTCCGATACTGTGGTATGCCCAGATACTTGTATCCTTCGTTACTAACATCTGGTATGCATACTCCGTCAATTTCGACACCATTGCTGCGAGCTACTTTTCCCCGGTGGATGACAATGCGGGCACATTTATCGACTCCAAATTTCATTTTGATGTCGTTGGAGAATATATTCACGGTATTTATAAGACAGTTTATATCACTTTCTGTTCTACCGTAGAGTTTCACGTCATCCATATATAGCAGGTGATTGATTCTTTGTCCGCCTTTTAGCACGTATGCCTGTTTGGTTTTGTGTAGTATCTCACTCAGAGGATTCATAGCCATACAGAATAGTAATGGGGAGAGCGAATCACCTTAAAAGATCCCTCTTCTGACTGTCACATCGCCTATTGTGTCCTTCATATGTGTCAATGTCGTCTGCCAATATCCCATTGATTTCTTTACTAGCGCTTGTATAGCTCCGTCAATCTTATACATCTTCATACACTTAAGGATCCATGTGTGGGGTATTGAATCGAAAGCCTTGCGATAGTCAATCCACGCCATTGACAAGTTGGTGTTACGTTTCTTATTGTCAGATGTTATTGTCTTGTCGATGGCGAGCTGGTCTTTTGTTCCTCTGCATTTTGAACGTGCTCCTTTTTGTTCTGGATTCATGATGTTATTTGCTGTTATGTGGCCGTTTATCTTGTTGGCCAACACTCCGGATAAGAGTTTCCACATTGTTGGGAGACACGTAATAGGCCTGAAGTTATCTGGTGATGATGGCTTGTTATTGTCTTTTTGAATTAACAATGTGCGACCTTTGACTAGCCATTCAGGAAGCGTGTGGGGCTGTCGCAACAATTGGTTGAAGCATCGCACGAGTCTTGAATGTAACTTCGTCAATTTCTTGATCCAGAATATCTGCACATTGTCTGGACCAGGTGCTTTCCAATTGGACATGTTAGAAAGCTTGTTCTTTATATCTTCCTCCGTAATCACTGTATCATTTTGGTCTTCTATTGTTTGGCATTTTTACTCAATTTCATGTAGCCATTGGGCATCAGTATTGTGTTGTGCATCTACTTCCCAAATGCCTCGCCAGTAGTGCAGAAGTTGCTCTTTATCTTCAATTTGAGATTCCTCGGGCATTTGATCGCCACTGAATTGTCTATATACTTTGCGTGGATTTGCTCTGAATGTTTTTTTGATTCTATATTGTTCATTTCTATCCTCGTATCTTTTAAGTCGGTGACTGACAGCTATTAGTCTTTGTTTAGCGTCTTCCAGAACTTCTTGAATACATCTTGATTGCATATGGTATTTCCGAACCATATATGCCGGGATTCTTCCGTTATTGTCCTTTGCAGCCTTTAGTCTATTTACTTCAGCTCTAAGTGTTTTGATGGTATTTTGCAATCTGCGTTTCCATGGTGGCGTACTTCCTTGACTTTTATGTACTTTTGATGTGCATGTTTCATCAATTAACTTGGCACATGCGTATATCAATGTATTCACTTCAGAGATGCTTTCGCTTGGTACATGATCTACTACAGTATTGACTGTCTCAATCAGTTGTCGCGTCGCTTCATCATTTCTTATCTTCCGAATCGTTACTCTTTCAGTATTGTTTGCATACGCTTCCATATACTGGATAATCCTGCTCTTTATTTCTTGTTGTTCATCGGTAAGCAACTGACTGTGTGTATATAATTGGTCTTGATGTAATGGCTCTTGTGATGGTGGACTTGGCAGGCTATTGTTGTCATTCACGGGTAGTACACTGTTGTTGTCATTGGATTCATTTGTGGCAGCTCTCCGTACTCTGTCGTCGATATCTTGTATTTCAGCACTTGTCAATAGCGAATTCTTAACAATGGATCGCTTTTGGTTCATTAGTCCTTGTTCTGTGATCGTCGATAATGGCTGCACATTCTTCCATATGTCATACATTCGTCGTCTGAACCCTCTTTCATCCGGCTGGCTCTTGTAATAGCACTCCATGACTTTGTCATTATCGGTGCGTGACCACTTCCGTCTTTGGCGTTGATGTTGCTGATTCGTTCCAGTAGCCCTTCTGCTTGAACATCCTGGTCCCCCAATATCCAACGCAGGCCTTGGTAACCCGGGCGACGCCTGTTCCGGTATGGAATCGTCGTTATTAATATGCTCCATATGTGTATGGGTGTTGGGCGAGGACGAGATTATGGAGGAAACCACTTTTCCCTCCCGAGTATGCACTTATGTGATTCGAGCGTCTGCAGTCTGGTTAATAATCAACCAATGTCTGATCCACTTGCGACCTCCACGTAGCTGGATTACAGGTGCTTGCCACACACCCGGTCGGCTGTAAGGTTATAGATGATATTAGAATATAGTTATTAAGGTTCTAATCCACTTTTTAGTGACCTCCAAGTAGCTGGATTACAGGTGCTTGCCAAACACCCGGTCGAAAGTATTATTAATTAGGTTGACTGCGCAAGGAGTCGAACCTGGGCCATCCAGACCACAGGCAGACACTTAAACCACTGTGCCACTCGCTCGCTGCGTGCGATTTATGTGGCGTTATTGTGCATTGTATGAAGCTTAATTACCATTATAGAGATTTTGTTGTCAATTTCTATGACAGAAGCCTTCTTAGCCTATCCACTTCTTTCCAGAACATTCCCACGCCATGTCCACAGTGCTATTTCAGTATTCGCAATCTACAGCCATTAACATCTTATTATTATTATTAATATTATTATTGTTATATATATTATTAATTATAATTTAATTATAATATTATTAATATATTATTATTTTTATTATTTTTCGTTGTTATCTTTAGAGGAGATTATGTTTTTTGTCAAAATGATAAGAAATGATAATCGATAATAGTTCAACAAATTCTCATAAAAATCGATATAAAGCGATAAATAAAAACAAAATGGCCATTACTGTATCATCACACAAGATCAACTTCTAGTTTTACTTCTGTGTCTCGAGTTCTTCGTCACTGTTTTTTTTTCTCTTTGATTTCCTCCCTTTCGTATTCCGACTCATCAACAATGTACACAATACCTGTATCTATTTACTAAAATATCGGAAGATCAATCACTGATTCAAAAGTTTTTATGCAATATACCCGTGATTATACAGCATAGCCATGAAATGCTATTTGCAGATTACAGCAGACTACGATCGACAACATTCAAAATGAGAACTTGCCAAAACTCATAACTAAACATGTCTCTTCCGAACTAAGCCCAAAACTGGACCAACCATTTGCTTTAGCAATAAAGGTAGCTTATCAATATGATAATATTTGCTGGATTTTAGCAATGACAAAAGTCAGCTTAAAGAAAATAAGTTGGAAGTTTCGGTTTGTTTTCATGTTTTTCCTCGAGTGTAAGCACGGTTGTTTCTTTTATTTGGATTAATCTGGAGCATCCATTGATGCTTTTTCATGGTGGTTCGCAGTGTTTGGGACTAGTCCGGAGTAGCAGCATCAATTCTGAATTTTTAAAAAGACTTTAAATTTAATTTTTTATAATTCAACTTTTTTTTATTTTTGAATTGAATTATTAATTTCTAAGGTTATTTTTAGTTTTGGGGCTAGTTCCGGGTTATGGTTAGCTCTCATTTTAGTGGTTACACACTCATTAGCATGATCATTGCCTTCTCATCCGGCGACCGGCACTGGTAGATCAAGCCAAATTTGTTTTCTACAGCATTTTTACGATGATATTCTACTTACTACTGTTAAATTTTGAAAGCACATGATATTTCTGATTGATGTGCGAAATAACACACACTACAAAATTGGTAGAATTCATTTTTCTAGCACACTTTTAGAGATACTTACTAGAAGATACCATGTTCTTGTATGAGTAGATGATTAATTGAAGCAATTGTCAAATCTATCGTCGAATAAGAACCACATGACAGCACTTGACTACTAAGGTCATGGCATTACCTTTCACAAACATGCTCCTGTACTTTCAGTCATTCTACTCTTGCATTAGCAAAGATTGATTTATGTGTTAATTATATCATGTTTCATCATTGCAAGGCATCTGATTTATGAATAAAAGAATATAGTCTGTGAAAGACTTAGTGTTTCCATGAAAATTTTCATTTTATTTGTGTTTCCATGAAAATGTGATATACAAGGAACTATGTTGTACAACAGAAATCAGTTACACAATCAGACGACCTCATACACGAATAAAAGAAACTAACTTGAGAAAGCTCGTCTATTTTAAACATGGCAGTAAAGCACATCATAGTTTTACAAATACAATCACGTGATTACATGTTAAAAATACACACAGCTTGCTTTGCGATTATCGAGAATACAGTTAACGAAAAAGCGAATCTCTCAAGCTATGACGCATGCCAGGAAAAAAACATACAAGCATGGAAAAATAATGTGGGTTGTTGTCGAGCCAAGAAATACCTGACGCACTCTTTTGCGTAGCAATTTGTTCTAGCGTGTATTTATTTCATATCATTGTAAAAATTGCCCATCGGAGCTACATGTACATTTATCGTTTACATCACTCTAGCAACCACTCTCACTCAGCTTCGGATATACAATTGGCACAAAATTGTTCGGAACAAGCTAAAAATATGATAATATTGTTTTAATTAGAAATATGAGCGTGTAAATAGGTGGAGAGGTCAAGTGTGATTGTCACACTTTATTTGTAGAAAGAAAAACAAAATTAATGTAAAGGATGTAGGATAAATGATATATACTACTAGCTATATGAAATTAGAAAGCATCGAATAAGAATGAATTTATAGACTTCAACGTTAAATCATTGATGAATGCTCCTCTTTGTTTCTACGAAGACCTAAATTTATGCTGTATAATCAATCAAATATTCCCAGTATTTTGGATGGATTGTAGTTCGTTGGTTTCTGTGGTTGACTCTCGTTAGCCTAATCAATACATCCAATGATTCACTCACTGCACGTTTGTACACGAACCTTTGTGAGTGATGAATTGTTTTAACTTATTCATTAAGCAGTTGACAATTTAAGTTATGTTCACCCATTTGATATGCGTACGTATATTTCTTGAGGAATTAGCGCCGCTACAAATTATATTCAGGCATGTCAGGTATTGATTTAACGGAAGAAGGGAAAGTTTCACCTCTTCGCAAAAAGAAAATCGAACATAATGCAATAATTGCACCAATGTTCGGTGTGAGTAAGCAATGCTTAACAATATAAAAGCGAAAAGTGGAAAATGAAAGCGCTCTCAGCTTGAGATATGTCCGAGGTGTGGAATAAGAAAGGTTACATAAGTGCAAAACCGTGCAAATGTAGGCCTACACATAGTCTACTAAGTGCAAATTCCATGTTAACAGCAAGGAATGATGGCAAGCAACGGGAGTCAAAATTTTGTGCTCGCACGGATATAAAAGTCTGAATAAGCTTGGATACAGGTTAAACCAGTCAGAAAAACTTCGCTATTAATCAGAAAAGCTGTCAATTAACCCTTTCAGTCCTGTAGTATCATATATGATGCAGCAGCATTTTTCTGCTACAATTTTGAATTCGCGCAAGTTTTTGTTATTTCAGCACAATTGTCAAAGAAAGACTTCGAAAGCATTATTGGGTAAAATATATTGAATAATAATAACTAAACAAGTCTTTCAACGCACAAAATTGTTATACTAAAATCGATTTCGCCGGTCCGGCCTGGTCACTTCATCTTAAATTTCTGTTCTTGTTGCTCATGTACCTCTTTACAATGTTTCCAAAGTACTTTTCCTTTCCTTGTATTGTTTCCAGTGTTCATTGCCTCTCAGCTTTGCAGTTCTTGCCGTCTCTCCAATGTAAACTCCCTCACAGCTTTCGCATATTATTTTGTAACCTAGGACAGATCTTTTATTCGTGAAAAGTATCACGAGACGATAAATTAAAGTGAGAAATATATAGTAAGAAATTAATAATAATATTTAAGCTCCCCCTGCCACACCGAATGTAACATATATAAATCATAAAGATAATGTGATAGTATCATAAGTTAATATAAATGAAAATATATACTACTGTACAAGCTAAATGACGCTGATAAGTTAAATTGCAAATAATAGGTTTATACTGCCTAGTAAATTAAAAGTGGACAATGAGTATCATTCGAGCGCATAATTAATCGAGCCCATTAATCATTCGAGCCCATTAATCATTCGAGCCCATTAGCGACCATGTTCCCGCTGCGGGAACATTCTTTTAAGACATGAATTCGAGCATTGAAGAACACAATAGGAAGGAGTTGGGCGCTAAAGATATACAACAAGGATCCAAAATACATATATCTGACAGTTTCATGGTGATATAGTCAACAAGTTGCGTCATGGAGAAGGAGAAATCCATTTTTTTGGAAAATCATTTCAAAATTATCAATGGTGCTGATCAAATGCCTTCATAATTGAAATCTGGACCAACAAATCACATCAGACCGATGAGTCGTGAGCTCCTGGCATGCTCCACCCATTGGTGACATATCTTTTGAAAAATTGATTATCTGCTTCGATTCCCAGTTGTTTGAAAAATGTTCCCACAACGGGAACATGGTCGTCAGGGGGCTTGTGCACTAGAGTTGGTCGGCTCTTTTGATTGATGCTCTGCAAGTAATTTTATCTTGCACGTGCGGCTACTTGAGTGAAATTTCCGCGAAGATTGACTGTAAATTTGATGTTTCTGTGAGTTACATGCTGCAGAAAGTGGTTGTAAGTGTACACGTGCATGCATGTTTATTTTGAGTGTGATAAATCAAAACTATTTCCGCCGAAGAAACGGCGAAACAGTGTAAATGAAACACACAAATCTCTCTGACCCTTGACTGTGCCTTGAGCTTGCATCAATAATTGGGTAGAAGAAGTAGAAGTAGATGATTTATATTGAGAATGAAAATCATTAACAAAACACTTGATGAATACACTTTGGAAACAATGTACGATTGATAAATTACATGTACGAGTATAGTATGAAAGAGTACTTAGTCCTATAGGCATATAGTACACTTGGGTACTTGGGTATACTTCAATAAAATATCAAAAAATAGAAATAAGAAAGCAAAGTTCTACTGAACAGGAATACCTTCAAATAATGCACATGTATAAGGTACAAACGAATTAAAACGTCTAGATGTTGCACTGTAGGGTTGAAGATAACGACCGGATCGACATGAGATGTCTGGCATAATGCCGTTGAGAATATGATTCTCGTTCTTCGAAGAGAGATGGAAGAGTTTGACAGCAGCTTCTTCACGTCGACGCTTGAGTGGTGGAAACTTGCCGCAAGGGCAATCTGTAGCTCGAAAGTCTTTCGGCAGCGAACATACCATTTTATGGATTCGGTTTTGAAAACGATTCAAACGAGATTCGAGATGGGCAGGCAATTGAATAAAGACACTCGATGCATATTCGAACAAACTTCGGATGAGAGAATGGTAGATAGCTGCGAGGGAAGAAGGTGGTACCAGAGGCTTCAGAATTCTCAACCCATACATACGCTGACTTGCAGTGCTAATCTGCTTGGTAATGTGGCTGTCCCATCTCAATTGGCTGTTGAGTATAACTCCCAAGATACGCAGTTCATCGACATCCTTGACATCATTCAATAGTGTAGGCAAACAACTAGGCACTTTACGAATGAAGAGGGACTTGCATTTGTCATAGTTCAGAGAGAGTCCGTTTGCCAGTGACCAGCTGCTTATGTTCGCGTGTTCTTCAGATACATTGGAACAAACTTGAGTTTTAAAAATCGGGATGCATAAAGTCACGTCATCAATATACTTGATCATCCGGGTTGAGTGATGAACAGGTGTTAGAGATGCTGCGACCACACAATACAAGTAAGAGCCAATAAGAGATCCTTGAGGTACACCTGACAGAATGTTCGTGGTTGTGCTGATGTTATCTCCAATCCTTACGACTTGTTTACGATCTTCCAAGTAGCTGTAAGTAAGATGTAGAAAACCTCGAGGAACGTTGGTCTCTGACAATTTCTGGATAATGATGTCATGCCTCAATTTGTCAAACGCTTTTTTGAAATCATATGAAATAATATGCAAACCACCAATAGGTCGTAGGGCAATCCCCAAATTCTCAGGCAGACTATGACATTGTTAACAACCTAATTGTACTGTTAACAACCTAGATATTTTCTGTATTCCAGTCTTCTCACGAGTTCACAGTCTTTCTCTACCATAGTGTGCGGTGACAGTTGCTATTTTGAATCAGTGTGCTCTACAAAGTCATTTTCTCGTCTGCTTGAGAATAGTTCAGCGAATCTCATTATGGTGAAGAAATTGAAGTTTGGATGAAGTTGTTGCAATGCTAGAAGATGACGAGTCGTTTGTGAGTGCAGCCATTGCAATACAGCCACCTGGAGATGGAGATTGTTCAGAGGAAGACAGTGCAGATGAGGACGATTTTGACATCAATCGATTGAGCGGCAATCAGCTATTGGCCGAGGCTGACGTTCGAATAAATTACGGTGATCGAATATCTGATACCATGGATGATGATTCACAAAGTGAGTCCTTGGGCGATGCCTTGCAGACTAACTCCATCCAAGACGACAGCATTCATAGAGGACGTTTGAGTGATGAAAAGCCTCCACTAGTGACTGATTTGAGATGGACTAATCGTGACATCAAATCAAGGAATTCACAAAGCACACCTGAAGTGAACCACTTAGAGGAAATTGGGACACCTCTCTCTCTGCTCGAATTGTTCTTTGATGATATATTGATCTCAGACATTGTTGACTTTACAACGTTATACGCACGAAGAGAGAAAAGTGACACAGAGTTTGGCATCACAAAGGAAAAATTTCGCTTATTTTTGGCAATGCTTTTGATGAGTGGATGCCACAGATTGCCAGATCGTCGATTGTATTGGAGTCTGTCTCCGGATCTCTTTGTTGCTGCCATGTCGGACACTATGCCACGTAATGAGTTCGAAAGAATTCTACGAAATTTGCATTTATGTGATAACTCGAATTTAGACAAAAGTGACAAATTTTCAAAGCTGCGTCCTCTCATCACAAACCTCAATGAGAAGTTCTTGAAGTATTCGTCAAATTGTGAAACAAAATCCGTGGATGAATCCATGATTCCTTACTACGGCTCCCATGGAAGTAAACAAAGAATCAACAACAAGCCTATCAGGGTAGGTTATAAAGTTTGGGTACTTGCCGAGGCCTACGGGTATGTGATTCAATTCGAACCCTACCAAGGGGCTAAAACAGGGCGGCATATCTCGACAACAACAACATGGGGACTAGGTGAGCACGTTGTGTTGAATCTAATGGAGCGCTTACCTCCAGGTCAAAGCTACCATGTATACATGGATAACTATTTTACTTCATTCCGGTTGCTTTCCTATCTCGGAACAAGGGGCATCAGTGCAACTGGTGTAATCAATAAGAAAAAATTGAGCAAGTGTGATATCATGGGTAACAAAGATCTTGAGAAAAAAGAACGAGGTCATGTGGAACAGGTGACTGCAGAACAGGATTCGACAACTATAACAGTTGTAGGTTGGAATGACAACCGAGCTGTCTACATTGCCTCCAACTGTCTTTCATCCAAACCAACAAGAAATGTACAAAGATGGAGCAAGATTGAGCGAAAGTATATTCAAGTGTTGCAGCCAAACCAATTCCATTGCTACAGCCAGTGCATGGGATACGTCGATAGAATGGACCAAAATGTTGCAAAGTATAGAATCGGAATTCGCATGAAGAAATGGTGGTGGGCTTCATTCGCATGGATGCTGGATGTGGCCTTGCAAAACTCTTGGATTCTTTATCGCATCAATAAGACAGTGCTCAACTAAGTTTGCTGGACTTCCGACGTGAAGTCGTGAGCTCCATCCTTCTGAAATATAAAACCAGTCGAAAGCGATCATATTCCTCTGCTGCAATTTGCAATGTTCCTTCAGAGGTTCGATTTGATGATGTGAAGCATTATCAAACTCCCGCACAAAAGCAGGGTAGATGCAAAGTCAGTAAAACGAACTCAAGAAGATGTGGTGCAAAGTGCCGAGTAAATTTGCATGATGAGTGTTTTGAAGTGTTCCATCGATACTGACTTTAGTTATGCATGCTATGTCGTCTTGTATTTCGCTAGTGGGCGCGCTTCAGATCACCTACACGCATAAAGCAGTTTACAGACTTGGTATAACATTTGAATTTCAAACTGATAGTACAGGTTTCTATGATTGATTCTGAGTTTTCATTCTAGCAGATCTCATGGATTTGACACTTTTTTATCATAGTTGAAGTATAGTCAATCAAACATGTCATCATATCATGAGCAGATATTTCATAGTTGCATGTTATGAAAAAATATCGCAATTTTCATAGACAGACTCTCTGCCGCCCATGTTCCCGCCACGGGAACATTTACAAAAAAATCAATATATTTTTCTGCAGTGATGTGATATCTTTTTCAATGTCATTCCGTTTGCTTTTGGATCAAGGCAATGTAATGCAAGCAGGTTTGAGATCATTTTACGTAGTTGGTCGTTAATGGGTTAAACTTCAATTTTGCATTCATTTGGTCAAAGGGCGTTGCCGGTTCGAATGGTCACAGAGGAAACAGAACTGCAACAACACTGTTGGGTAATTCGAGTGGCGTTTAGATACACCTTATCATTAACAATGGATCGCGTGGAAATGGAAATAAATCAAGAGCGATGCCTGTCAGATCATTGAATGGAAACAATGGATTCCGCGAGATCAAGCCATGGGCCCACGGAAAAGGGCAAGAATGTAATTTCCGACAGCCAATCCCACGTCAGGAAACGGAGAGGTGTTGCGTATTATCAAGAAAATACATTCCTTTGAATTAATCGTGCAGTGAAACTAACACTATTTAAAGACTGTAATATTTCTAACCCAGACACAAGACGCACTCGGAGCTTTTGAAGAACTCATACTTGATTTCGATTGAAATTGTGAACTTGGTAAGTGTCCTTCCTTCGGGGAGTTTGCATGAACCGGTTCACGAAGACAGTGAAATCTTTACCGGTAAGGTAGTGTCGTCGAGTCCGTGTTCTTGGAAATGAGAAAATCTTGTAATGCTATTGAATAAATTCTATCTTTCATAAATTGCTTTAAAAATAATCTTCACATAATTCGGGCTATATTGTGGCTCAAGGATCCAGAGCGGTTCAACTCCAAGTGCTAGTTATCTTAGGAGATTTCTAAAACTAAGTTGAATTTATTACTGTATTGGCGAGGCACTGTTGCCGCCACGGTTTATAGTTTTGGTACCTCCTTCAGATACATACGTATATTTGGAAGTAAAACCTTCCAAATATTGCAATTTCATACGTGATTCCTTGTTCTTTACACTTCCCTTTACCATCACTGTCGCATACGAAGCATTCATTTTCGCTACATTTTGTTGATTTGAATGGATATGATTTTGGTAATTTTCGTTTCAATGTTTCTCCTGATTTCTCAATCACCTTTATTTTCACTCCACTCCTCTTTATTACTTTCTGACATTCTTTCTTTAATGTTGAGTTAGGCGTCGCCTGAATGAATAGGACACTATCATACTCATTTCTTTTATACCACTTTGTATTTTTCTTTTGTTTTTCTCTATTTCTTTCCGATCGCTTCCATGCTCTTGGTCGGTATAGTGGTCTGGTTCCGTTTCTGTCATCTTCGAGCAATTTATTGTATGCATTCAATGCCGGTTTCGTTATTTCTGTTCTGAATTTTTTTGTTGTATCCAGAATATTGTAGTCTTTTGTTCATTTCTGTTTGATGTTTTGCGGTTTCCGCCCATTGTAAATGTTGGCTACAATTTAACATTATTCTTAGCATTTGCTGTGTTAGTATTGTTCTTTTTGTTGTCATCGACATCGCTGTCCTTGCATGTACAAGCATTTTTGTTGATATTTCTTTCGCATAGAATTCATGTAGAATAATACTTGAGTGATTATTTTCATTTAACGACGCTATCCATACCTTCAGATCTAATATTGGTAATTTTTTATCGATATATTTGGAGGGGAAATCAATATCGAGTTGGATTGAAGGATGGATCTTGTTACCGATTGTTTGCACCAGTTTCATTATTCTTTCATCATTCTCTGCAGTCACAATATTATTGGTTTCTACTAGTTGACTTGACATAGAATTATTCTGTTTTTCATTCAGAATAAGTGTTATGTCATCCACGTATCTTTTCATTAAGATGCATTGTATGTTGTTTTCTCTCAATTGTTCTTTCAGTCTTTCATCCCACCACATCATAAAAACCTGTGCAATTGCACCAGTTAACTGAAGTCCAATTGGTCCTCCATGTTTTTGTAATTTTACATGATTATCAAATTTGTATATATGATTGTGCATCACTGTTTGTAAACCAATTTATATTGCATCTGTCAATAATTTTCTTTTA
The DNA here is from genome assembly GCA_907163375.1 of Prostheceraeus crozeri. NCBI lineage: Eukaryota > Metazoa > Platyhelminthes > Polycladida > Euryleptidae > Prostheceraeus > Prostheceraeus crozeri. Next base: position 91,965 of record CAJQUW010014516.1, read on the forward strand.
GTTGTTTTATTTTCTGGTATCATGATTGATGATTTCCAAAAAGAATATCTTTTATTTGGAAGTTCTTCCATTCCATTTCCTGTAATTGTCGGTGGACGACCACAGTTTGTATTTTTTGTTGGGCAGAAGTTCAAAAGTCCAATTTCGTTAAGTTCTTCCTTGCTTCTGTTTAGTGATAAATATAATCCTAATTCATTGTAGTCTATGCCATCTATTTCAATGTCAGAATTCTCAATAAAGAAGGTATGCGAACTCTTTGAGAATTCTGACATTGACATAGATGGCATAGAAATGAACAAAAGACTACAATATTCTGGATACAACAAAAAATTCAGAACAGAAATAACGAAACCGGCATTGAATGCATACAATAAATTGCTCGAAGATGACAGAAACGGAACCAGACCACTATACCGACCAAGAGCATGGAAGCGATCGGAAAGAAATAGAGAAAAACAAAAGAAAAATACAAAGTGGTATAAAAGAAATGAGTATGATAGTGTCCTATTCATTCAGGCGACGCCTAACTCAACATTAAAGAAAGAATGTCAGAAAGTAATAAAGAGGAGTGGAGTGAAAATAAAGGTGATTGAGAAATCAGGAGAAACATTGAAACGAAAATTACCAAAATCATATCCATTCAAATCAACAAAATGTAGCGAAAATGAATGCTTCGTATGCGACAGTGATGGTAAAGGGAAGTGTAAAGAACAAGGAATCACGCATGAAATAATATGCGAAAGCTGTGAGGGAGTTTACATTGGAGAGACGGCAAGAACTGCAAAGCTGAGAGGCAATGAACACTGGAAACAATACAAGGAAAGGAAAAGTACTTTGGAAACATTGTAAAGAGGTACATGAGCAACAAGAACAGAAATTTAAGATGAATGTAAATAGCATACACCACAACAACGCCATGGAGCGACAAATATCGGAAGCCGTTAACATCAAAAACAGCATACAAGCCTCAAAAATATTAATGAACAACAAAAGCGAATGGAATCAGGCCAATGTACCGACAGTGCCTATCTGTAGAAATTGATTTTCACCACTATACTGTGCTAGGACTTCATTTCTATTATTTCTATCTCTTTGATTTTTGTGATGTTAAAGTTCCATGATTTCAAATGATTTAGCATTTGATCTCTATTATATCAGTAAGATTTGGTTATGTACTAAGTGACCATGCCGGACCGGCGAAATCGATTTTAGTATACCAATTTTGTGCGTTGAAAGACTTGTTTAGTTATTATTATTCAATGTATTTTACCCAATAATTTTGAATTCTAAACATTAAAAATTCAAACTATTTTTATTTTAAGATTGCTATATACTATTGATGAGATATATCTGATATAGGACCTGATTTTACTAATATGCTGGGAATCAGAGCTAATCAAAATTCCGAAAAATTGATTTTCAGGAGAAAAATGATGTCCTATGTAATATGCTAGTTTTTTTCAAGTTCACATAAGAGTCATAAGAGTTAAAAAATTACTGCCGTACAATGCTGACCCTATTTGTCAGCACGAACAGGGATAATCATTTTGTCTTTCATTTACCCTGTAAAATTTGAATTTTTTTCCATGTATCATATATGATACATCCGGACTTAACGGGTAAAATAGTCATCACCTTGTATTCAAAACTCATTGAAGCACTCTTGCTCGATATCCTTAGCATTGGAGAGTAAATATATGGAATGCACTGCAGTGGATAGCTATGACGCTTCCTGTGACGTCACAACATCATGGTGAGAAAGCTCCCTGTGGCATCGATTGGCTGCTTTCCGAATGAAATGCATGGGTAGGTGAAGACAAAGACTATTTGAAATACAGACGTATGAGCCTTTTCAATTCATTTCAATTGCGATGGATTGTGATGTGGAGTACGCACGAAATATATTCGGTCGACGGGTGCGCACATTCGTTGTTATTCCTGATGCAAAATATATACATAAGTAAATGCATGGATTAATTACAAAAGAGACTGTGAACAGTGTAAAGTACCATCTATGTACAGATCGACTTGATCTGTTGGCCTTCTCCTCGAAATTGTCGAACTCCTTGTAGTCCGGGAGCTAGCGTGAAGTTGTGCAGGGAACGAGGTAGTACATAAAACTTTCACATAGCATAGTACACCTCTAACCTACTGCAAAACTTCACGTCTGCCGGATCAGATCATCTGCTTTTTAGAAATAGAGAGGATGACACATTCCTATGTATTTCCAGTGGTAAAATTGTGACATTTAAGGTGTTGACTCCATTTTTTCGAATTTTTGCTCATAAAAGTTGCACAAATTGGTATTTTGTTGAACTGGTTATTATAGAAATCATCTACAGATCCTGATCTTTCAAATAAGTTATCATTCAGTGACAGAGGATGAGGTAAAGTGTACACAAACAGACACTTTTCGTTAAAGTAAATCAACAATTTTCCTGAAATTTCTATGTTAAAGTTTGCAGTTACACCAACGAAAATAATAATAATAGTAATAATGAAATCTTTATTGGCATACAAAGGGCGGTACGCGCATTACAGAGAAGGAACAATACAATTCAAAAGGATCAAGTAAACATCAATCAGATGGAGAGTTATCGACAGAATTTGATAAAGGATTTCGCAAGACGTTTAGTTCTGGTCCTCGGTTTCGTAATTGGACACGAATTTCTGGGGGTGGGCTGTCTGCTGTTGAACATAATCCGTAGGGGATGATCTTCTTCTGCTGCAATCTTTCGAAAGAGCCTCCTACAAATACGATCACCAGCATCGATGAAAGTCTCAGACACCATCGAGGACCCAGTCATAATCTTGAATGCCCACTTTTCAATTTTGCGAAGTTTTTTCATGTCACAGTCGTTTGCATTTACGAAACAAGGGTAGGCATAGGTCATCACTGAGCGAATCAGGGCATTATATACGTGTGTCATGACTTTTCGGCTGCATCTGGCCCGTCTAAGATTTCGAAGAATGTACATGCGTTTCGAGCATCTCCTCGATACATCCGACAAGTGATAATTCCATTGAAGAGAACTTGTAAATATAACTCCTAAAACTCTTGTTTTGTCGACTGATGTTAGAAGCTCTGGCCAATATGAATCTTATCTAGAAGAAGGTCCCGCTTTGTTTTGATATCCATCACCGAACATTTGGAAATATTAAGAGGAAGGCCCGTCGAAACAGACCAAGATGCAATGTTGTCCATCTCATCTTGCAGCAAGTCCTCACTTTTATGACGCACAAAATGGAGTAGTGAGAGATCATCAGCGTACTTGATTATTGTTGAGTTCTCATGTATTGGTTGGAGGGAAGCAACGGAGAGGCAGAACAGCAAGGGTCCAATAACACTGCCCTGAGGAACGCCACTGATAACACCTGCCCAGTTTGAGATCTTTTCATTAAAGACAACTCGCTGCCTCCTGTTGCCAAGAAAATTATGTGTCCATTGAATGAGTTCTCGTGGTAGTTTATGTTGCATGAGGGATTGGATGACCATCTGGTGTGGAAGTTTATCGAATGCCTTACTAAAGTCAGTTGACAAAACACGAACCGCTCCCGAATCCTCGTCAAGGAAACTGAGGATCTTGTGATTTAAGAGAGTCAAAGCCGTCGAGGTGCCACCACCAGATCGAGGAATGTAGGCAAACTGAGAGCTGTCGATATCTTTTATATACGGAATTATCCAATGCTTAGCCACTAACTTCTCGAGTATCTTTGACAAGATGGGTAGTAGTGAAATGGGACGAAAGTCAGAAGTAAGTTCTGGTTTGGAGATTTTGGGGACAGGAGAGATGTTCGCAGCTTTGAAACATTGAGGTACCTGACGAGTAGATAAACTTGCATTACAAATATGTGTTATAGCAGGGGCAAGTATATGAGAGAATGACTTGAATATGTAAAACGGAATGCCGTCAGGGCCACAGCTTTTCTTCTTCAGATGTTTCAAATGGTACTCAACCTCGTCGGAGGAGACAGACAACGGGCATGATGGAGCTTGTTCTAAGGTTTGGAGGGAAAGAATGTCGCACTGTGATAATGGAACGTCTGGAGGTTGCTGCGTCGAAATGAAATAGTCACTGAGATTTTGGGCAGTGATCTCACTGTTATTGTTTACAACCAAAGATCTACGCCCGATCAAGTTGATGTTATTCCACGCGTTTTTAGATGAAATATCACGAATAGATGAGATGTATCGATGTTTTAGGTGTCTGATGTGGTCGATTACTTCTTCACGGAGACGCTGGTATTTCAATAATTTCCCTTCAGAGTAGGCTTTGTCACGTCTGTTTATTAGGAGTTTTAGGGATGGTTTGGACCAAGGCGGGTCTGTGGATCGAAATCTGACAATCCTTGTGGGTAAACAAACCTCGACGACCATTTTGATACTCTCCAGTAGTGCCTCAGCTTGTTGATCAATGCTTGAGCCAGCATCCTTACAAATGGATAACCAATCAATGGAGCTAGCCGTCTCTGCGAACAAAGCCATACCTCTCTTAGAGACACTGCGTACAGATACTTTCCTTGAGATAAATTATCTATCAGGGCTAGGTTTCCAGGAAACAGCAGCATGATCTGATCGACCAAAGGGCGGAAGGATAGCTGCTGTTGGGGCATTTTGTGCTGAGGAGAAAATTTGATCAAGAGTTCGACCTGCTCTGGTAGGATTATCAACATGAGTGCTCAGTCCAGTGAGTTGACAGAGGCGTTCGGTTTGTTTGTTGAGATCATTGAAATCTCCACAGATAATTACGTTTAGATTCAGGTGGGAGAAGTCAAGAATATCTAACATGGCGTCGATGGCATTGCCGTCCTTAGAGGAATTATTCCAAAACGGATGATAAACACATAAAAGTAAAGTCGATAGAGTCTCCATAAATATAGAAAGGATTTCAGTATCACAAAAAACGAGGGATGGGACGTCAATGTTATCAATAATCCGGCATTTTAGGTCGTCACGAATGTAACAAATGATCCCGCCGCCGCAGCTATTCCGATCTTTTCTGTAGCACTGATAGTTCTTGATTTCTAACGATGAATCAGATGTGGAATCGTCGAGCCAAGACTCTGTAAAAGTGGCAATATCAGTTTTGGAACGGGTTACACGGCGTTGAATTTCATCAAATTTGTTATTGATCGATCTTACACTTGCCAGGAGTAATGAAGGAATGCGGGGAGGTAAATGACGAGGGACACGTTCACTTAAAGGCTTGTTGCTACTCAATGGAATTGGAATAAGGCATGGCTTCGGCCTAATTGTGATATTCTGGCTGGCAGGAGTATCGTTGTTTGTTCGGCGACAAGAAACCACGGGAATGTGCTCAGTGAATATACGAAAATACTCAAGCTGTCTTTTGACTCTGCGAGGGACGCAAACACAGGAGGACTGCCGACGAAGAGCTAGGAGCTGATCTGATGAGTAACGAATAACGGACATGACGGACAGTAGACGGTAAGATACAGAGAGCTATAGACACTGGCTATAGAGTGAGCACACACACAAAAAAAATGATGTTGCTGAGGAATCGAACATTGTTCCTTCCAAAAGGGAAGCTGTGACAGTATCCTCTACACCACTCGAGCGCATCAGCTGCGGCGTTTGTTAGATGTGCATATGCTAAGAGTCTTCCATTCGATGAATGTGCGGGTGTGTGTACGCGGTAAAATCAGCTGATTGAGCGCACGCGCGAACACACACACACACCGGTCTTACTAGTGTATGGCGAGTATGACGATCGACGAGCCAAGGCACTGAGGAAAGTAGGGAAAACGCGAGAGGCGAGACCAAGAGAGCGGATATCAGGCGCGAGGAAACAAAGCGAGATGGCAATGTAGACACGGCGATGGAGAGAGAAATGATCGAAATGCACTGGAGATGATTACGAGACGACACGTTCCGAAACTCGATCTTCAACGGATGAAACATTAAGAAACCAACATATGCCGAATCCTTGCGTCATGGCGATTCAGATGATGTAAAAATTACCAGCGAGGAACTCAAATATCTGCCGATCGATCGATGTAAGTTAGAGTCTGCGACGCCGTGACGCGCTAGGAGAATACGACCGGCACTGAAGACAGCACCGATGCGAATGATGAGTCTGAATGAAAGTGTCTGTTTGTACACTTTACTTCATCCTCTGTCACTGAATGATAACTTATTTGAAAGATCATGATCTGTAGATGATTTCTATAATAACCAGTTCAACAAAATACCAATTTGTGCAACTTTTATGAGCAAAAATTCGAAAAAAAATGGAGTCAACACCTTAAATGTCACAATTTTACCACTGGAAATACATAGGAATGTGTCATCCTCTCTATTTCTAAAAAGCAGATGATCTGATCCGGCAGACGTGAAGTTTTGCAGTAGGTTAGAGGTGTACTATGCTATGTGAAAGTTTTATGTACTACCTCGTTCCCTGCACAACTTCACGCTAGCTCCCGGACTACAATGACACGGTTGGGGAAGACAAGTGACCAATGGACAACACCGAGAAAGCGTGGTCGACCAAGCATGAGTGGCGAAGACGAATGCGATGAAGATACATCAAATGCAGAAGGCATTCAAGCCTCACACCTCATATCGACACAAGAACTGATGAATTTGCTCACTGGCCCGACATGGTCACAGTAGACAATAGAAGGCGCTGCAAAATGCGTCACGCTTTGACACAAAACAGGTGTGAGAAATGTAACATATTTTTGTGCATAAGACCGAGTCGAAATTGTCTCAAAAACTTTCATCAATCGACCTAATGATTTTCAAATGTGATGGAAATTGCTCAATCTTTTCACAAATTTTTTGATTGGATGCTGTTTTTTATTTTCATAAGATCATGCCATTGGGTATTAACAACACAAAGTAGTAGGAATATAGACTTTTACTTGTGAAGCAAAATATTTCTAAGTTACAAGCAAACAACTTTGTACCCGATACAGTTAAAGATACTTTTAAGACCGGTTGTATCATATATGATGCATACTACATTTTATCGATGTATCATATATGAGACTTGGTGCCAAATTGCAGTCAAAATCGAAAATAACAGATGCAAGCTGCGATGCAATAATTGGTGTATTTTCGGGTAATTCGTAGCAAAAAATATTTTTTTAAAGAAAAATTTACAGTCCCGGACTGAAAGGGCTAAGAGAAAGCATAATTAGGACTTGAAGCAAATTTGTCGATAACTCCACAGAGTCCGCATCATGAACTGCAAGTATGTATCAGAGATCCGAAAGCAAAGCAACGTGACAATTTGATCGCAGCTTCTAAGCATTTCAAAGCAAATGGTGACAAAATGATATATTTTTCATTTTTCTTCAATATTTTTTCACAATTTCTGATAATTGATGCTACAGATATTTCACTCGGACTGTGTTTCTACCTTCAACATTATCTGTAACTGTATGCAGTGTATAAGATAGCACCGCATAGCCATGCGTTAGGACATAAGCTCTCCTCAAGTGAACGTGTTCATGCGTTTTGCTTACTCTTCTCAATATGATTTTGTCCAAAGTAATTTTGCGCCAACTTTAGGCAAGTAGACAATTTAAGCGATACTAATAGTTTTCACTTTTCACCCACCACCGGTAAAACAAATCATATTTTTTTCTCTATATTTATGTGTAGGGCAATTCAATACTACTTATTAATTTTTTTAGCATACTGTTTCACTTGCTTTTCAATAAAATCTTTTAAGCAAAGAGCTTTTAAGTAATTCCAAAAGAAAACGTTATCTTTCTACTCCTATGTCCAATGATTGATGCTGAGTTTTCCCCAATAGTCTTTCAAGTCTACTAGTCAGTAGCGGAATGTTTGAGAAAGAAATTCATTTGGTTTGTGTTTTGGACATACGCAGAAGACCGTCATACATCTTGAGTTATGATAGATAAACTGAATATAGATGTATGCTAGATCAAATTGCTTTGCAGAAAATGTGCGCCTGTCATAACTGGAACCCACCTGCACCCACGTTATTAATCATAAACATAGGAATGTACCTCTTTTTCGTTTGTCTAAAGACAAGTTCTTCACCCCTGTTTTATATTTCCGGTAAAGTAAATCAAAAAATCAATATTACCCCAACATTTTGAGTTTCAAACTTACTGAGTGGGGCTAAACGAGATCACACTAGGTGACATGCCACGCGCTATTTACGCGTAATTACGGAACACCCAAACATCCGTGGTTAAGGACATTCTATTCTTCTACCCGCGTACATACGCGCTGCACTAAGAGTCAGAAATCACTTGATCTGATGCTGTTAAAACATGGGGAATGTTTATGAATACGCGCGGGTGAGCGTTTATAGTTTGAGCGTCGTCTACGGTTGTCTTGGCTGCCGCTTGAACCACAGATGAACCGCTGAGCATGTTCTGTCTTCCCTGAGCATGAAATTGAGGTCCTATCACATTGTTTAGCCTCTGATACATGCAGACACATGAGACGCAAAGTCCACATAACAGGACTGCCAACTATACTAACTTATATAACAGATATTCCAGCAATATCCCGCATAGCCGCGGATGTTTGGGGTCATGTGTAATTACGCGTGGTTCACGCGTGAATTACGCGTGATTGAGCGTGGCATGTCACCTAGTGCAGTGTGATGAGTTTGAAACTCGAAATGTTTGGCGAACATTTTTTCGCCATTTTCTTCTTGGTTGAAAAATTAATGAAAAAATATTGTTTTTTCGGTTTTTCTAGGCTTAAAAATTAATAAATGATACCAAAATATATTTCGCCGATCTGGCTTTATCAATTGAGATAGTAATTAAGCAATATATTTTGATATAATCTATGAATTCTTGTGCGTAGGAAGACTGAAAAAATATTATTTCATTGCATGGAATTTCAACTTATGAGAAAATGATATCAAAGTCTTTCTCTACCAGATCAACAGAAATTTCTAAAAAATATTTTTCACCGGCAATATAAACCTATGTGAGTGAATTACCTGTCGTTTGACAAACGAAAATTCAAAGATAGCCTCATGCATGCAGCCACTAGCATAAGAATACATCATATTCTTCTTGTGCTTTTTACGCGATAATCTTGCTATTAAATTTGATAAACTTACATGCATATTCACGAAGTAAGCTCAGCGCGTTAGAATGCTTTTCGTTCTCCTCAACTTTTGTAATGAGCACTGAATGCTAATCATACATCTTTTTCGAATATTATACCTCTTTTGTATGGCTGAATCACTCTGAACATTGAGACAACGACTCACAGAACGCAATATACACGAACTGCAAGCGCATATACAAATTGCATATGAGAAAATGTGCAGACAGTAATTTTGTATTCGTAAATCATAGTATATATTGTAATATCGATAAAAGCTCCTATCATGAGTATGAAATTGATTGCAATAAATATGTATGATGAATTAAATATTTCATATTTTTGAAATTTTAAATAATAATAGGGGCCTGTATAATGCACGTATATAGCGAACATCGAAGTTACTTTGTACGGAAATTATGTTCATTATCTAAAATTTAAAATAGTACAACTATCGAATATCGAAAGAGAATGACAACTATTAAGTCAATACAAGGCACCAACACCCTTGATTCCCCGACCGCACTCGCCTGACCTAGGAATCGAACCGAAGTCCGCAGTAGAGACGAGCTCGCACCTTCTTCACTAGGCCACGCTGACGGTTCAAAAGGAATGCGAGTGAAGGCAGAAGTCATCTCTAGGTGATATGACAGCATATTGTCCTATTATTATTGACAGAACGTTAACAGCGTTCATATTGTAGCGAGACAGCATATCAGCATGTCATACGATTACGTCACAGTGTAGATTGACAACAAAGGTCTGTCGTAGTTTATTGAATATCGAAAGAGAATGACAACTATTAAGTCAATACAAGACACCAACACCCTTGATTCCCCGACCGCACTCGCCTGACCTAGGAATCGAACCGAAGTCCGAGCTCGTCTCCACCGCGGACTTCGGTTCGATTCCTAGGTCAGGCGAGTGCGGTCGGGGAATCAAGGGTGTTGGTGTCTTGTATTGACTTAATAGTTGTCATTCTCTTTCGATATTCAATAAACTACGACAGACCTTTGTTGTCAAAGTACAACTATTATTTCAAATTATAATGAGTGCTGCAATAGGTATTTATGACACAAACCATTATTATTATATGCAAATATAGGCCTATGATATGAATTAAATTTTGCATCGCAGAATCACACAGAACATTGAGACGATCTGCAATATACAGAATCTGTTGACACATGTGCAATGTGTACATGTGAAAATGTGTAGACAGTAATTTTGCATTAGTAAATCATGGTTTTTATAATGATATCGATAAAAGCTCCAATAAATAGTATAAAATTTATTGCAAAAATTACACATGACAAATTAGATATTTAATATTTCTAAAATTCTAAATAATGATGTACAATGCACGTATGATCATCGAATTTATTACACAGCTACGCAAATTATGTATCATATATTCATAGTATGTATTACAATAGTCTATCATTTTCATGATACCAAGCTAACAAAAGGAAACACAAGCAGAAAAATGACATATAGATTGAAAAACATTCTGAGAAATCTTATATTTCTCAATGTAAACAGAAATAAATTAAAATCAGTAGTGATTTACAAATTCTGTATAAATTTCATATTTCGATATATTTTTCTAGGTACCGATATCATGATGTTTCATATGTTCTCAGTTCAAACAAATCCTTATATGTCACACTATCTCCAGGTGAATGAATATCTTGTCGATGTCATCATATCATAATTGAAGATGCTAAATTTAATTTTTATATGGGCGTGGATGTCATGTGATAACCTGATAACTTTACCTTCATTGCTTTGACTCACCTTGATGGAGCTAATGTCAAACGAAAATTAAAGAAGAGATGAAAGAGTGAGAATGAGAAAGAATGAATTTAGCCACATTTTTAGGCTCAACAATGTAATGCCGAGCAATTAGGTTTTGTAGAATATTTATTCAGGATACATATAGCTATATAATTTTGCATTACTGTGCAAATTTGTATTGTGTAATGTATGTATCAACATCGTTCCATTTCTTTACAGAGTCGAATTCGATTGGTGTCGATCGGAACGGTAGTGCGACAGGGAAGGAAGAGTCAAAAGAAAATGCGAACAGACGAACTTGTGGGAGAAAAACACACAAGGCTTACAAAGATCAGACTTCCATCAACTCGAATGACGATCTACACGTACATTTGATTTCAAAATATACTGTGGTACAGTATCTCCGATGTTTTGCATGCAATGAACTTTGGGCTATGTAAGACAAGAATTAGGTAAATCAGATTGGGAATGAACGGTAGGTGGGCCTGCTGCCAGAAATAGTATCTGGTCCTACCGCGAAGTTGGGTAGGGAGGGCTACCAGAAATAGCAGTTGTGCCAACCACTTTCCGCCGGAGCAAGATAGTGGAGAAGACTACCAGAAATAGTGGTTGTCCCAACAACTTTTTTTACACTGGGAAGGAGCTCGCAAATCCAAAACATCTAAATGAACAGAACAGCGACTGAATGGAAAAGCTAGCCTACTTCCAATTTTTCACTTAAACGAAGATCATCATGGTGACGTCTTTCTGCTGTAAATGATCACACAAAATGAATGGGGAGGTGACTGGATCAAACTTCAGCAATCACGTCTTATAGCGGAGCGCCAGAAATTTCGTATTTTCCTGTTATATTTCTTCTAAAGTTTCCACGTTTCTTCCAAGTTAAATCCAAACATTTTCATCTACTACTTCCAATTTTTCACTTAAATGCAATCATGGGGAATCGTCTGACTATTGTTGCAAATTACCAAACAGCTTTCATTTCAATCATGCAATACTGAATATTTGTAGGTTCTTGAAGGGATCGATTACTTGAATCAGATGTCTTCATGGAAAATTTTTTTCATATAAAAATCAATGCCCACAGCATCATGTGGCTTTCATTAGAAAGCAATGTAACTTGCATATCTATGAATTGTCTATAAAAATCGAACTTCAAATTTAGATTGAGAAGGAGTTACAGTCGGGCATATAGCTGGAAATCTTTGTTCAGTTTTGTCACTGAACTATGTCACAACTATTACAGAGAAAGAGTTAACTAAACGTCTACAAAACGAGACAAAATGTCTACATCACCTGCAGCCGCACTGGACCACGTAAAAAATGTCAAAGAAATATAGAGATCACGCAATGAATAGTTCAATGATCCATCATGAACACATTGACTGCAATATAATGGAAGTCTCTGAAGTCTGCACCAACTTTTTTCAAGCATTTTGCTCATAGACGAAAACCAGCTCACTTATGTAAAACAATGCGGAAAATTTGCCTCTCAAACCAAAAACGCCGTTTGACAAAACCATAACATGACAAAAAAAGTATATTTTATGTCAAAAAATGCAAAAGAGTTGATGCTAACGTTGGTGCAAGTCTCCTGATGGCACAAAAAATTTGCTCAACGCCAATTCCACTGAAATCGAGCTCCACTCATATCAACTGAATTTGCTCAAAGCAATCCACCATCCAACTCCGCATATCTGGCTATCCAGACACCGGAAAAGACCGGAAAACATCAGAAAAAATGACAAATATTCATTAATAGCCTCCTGATAGCATTAAATAATTGCTCAACGACGATTCCACTCCAATCGAGGTCCACTCATCTCAACTGAATTTGCTCAAAGCAATCCACCATCCAACTCCGCATATCTGGCTATCCAGACACCGGAAAAGACCGGAAAAGACCGGAAAAATGAAAAATATTCATCAGTATAGCCTCCTGATAGCAGGGAATATGTTTCAATCAATCAAGTGGTAATCTATCGAATTGACATGCAGATGATAGTGCCAGAGAATGAAGTGGCTTCGCTTTAGATGTGAATTTTCAGTCGTGACTTCAGCAGAATATAGCCATCCAGGTTTCTCTAAATACTGGAAATGCATAATCGAACTGCAGCTACATGCTGTAATAGAAATCGCAACGCTGACTGAGCTTCTGGTGTATGATGTTACAAATATACGGCAAAAAAGACAATGAAGCTACTTTTTCGTAAAAGAAGTTGTTCAGAAAAATGTGTTGTTAAGAACAATTTGTTCTTGACTGTCACCTTTAAGATTTTCTCTTTTCTCCTAAAAAGTAAATTTAAAAAATTTCGAAAGTTTCAGTTATCTTTAAACAAACGGTTTGTTTCTATGGCTGGGAGCAGACAAGTCTCTCCTCGATCAAACTAAGCACAAAGTCCAATTGGTGAATGTTGGTCTGTGCCACTGATAATAAACGGCATCGAATGGACGCCAAGTCTTGTTAATGAGGAAAATTCACATATTATTGCTTCATTGACGCAAATTTGATTTGTTGAGTCATCCATGTCGATTTGCATTTCGAGTGGGTAAAACAAAATTTTATCAAGGAATTTCAGGAAACCATATTTCAAATCGGAAGTTATGGCGTGTAGACGGGTCAGACAGGTGAAACGTTTTTGCAACATTTTTATTTTTCCGATGGTTCTGTCAAAACAAGTATCTCACTGTCTACTGAAGATTCATGCTATGAAAAAGAAGAGGGAAAAAGAAAACGGTGAGTATTTAACGATCAAGAATTCAAGTCAGAACACTATTTATAAAAGCGGCGATGTCATTCTGAAGAAATTCACACCCAAAACGTAGGAGTGTGGAAAAGAAGTTGACCACCCAATGATCAAGGGAAATCTGTCACTCTTCCCATATAGAAAAATTTCAAGATCCAAGGGAGTGGCCTTTACACCACGAAAGTCTGCCATTAAGTTGATGAGTTCGACTTTCCAGTGGTGCCCATTAACATTGACTTGAATTGCTACTCTTCAAAAAAGCAGTGGATTTTATTTTCTTTATGCGACTGATGCTTCTTTCTTCGTCTTCAACCCACTTCAAAGCTGATGACGATGTCAGCACTTAACAACTTTTGCTGCGCGTATAATTTTTGATGTTCGAAGAGGATCACGTGTTTTGGTTTCCTTGAGACAAGTACTGGCAAGAACTGATGCCGACGCTTTTTGGAATATTGACAACTTCCTTTGTCTTTAGCTTTTCAGTCGGAGGCTTGCACATTTTACCACAAATGTTCGAGAAGCTGGATGTAGCAAAGCACCGCCACGGAATCTGCTAATTGCCGACTATGGTTTCAATTGCTCAAAGACAATCTACATGTATGAAGATGTGTCGGACGTTTTCGTCACTGAATTCGGTAGAGTTGATCGGGACCATCACTATCATGCTACCTTCCATGCGTGTTTCAGAGATAAAAACTGCCTATGAAGAGCATGTGAAGTGTCAGACGGCAAACATTAGAAAATTTCGCTGGCTCCTGGTATTCGAAATGTTTTTTCAAATTCAATGAACCGCACATGCACATCACAACTGAAATACACCTTTGTTTATAAGAATATCTTATAACTCAACCGGAGTTCAATCAGCCAAAAGTTAAAGAACGACACTTTCTGTAATAACATATGTAGGCCTACACCCGTTTCATCCCACACTTCTTCAGTAGTATACCCATTTCATCCCCGTGTTCAAATTTTCAAAGATTGCAGATAATAATGACGGCTATAGATTTGCCTACTATCACATTATTAATAGGACTGTATTAACTCTTACAGGCATGCTTGAGTAGTCACGGTTCTCTTGCCCTTGCTGCGATTCGAAAGTTCATAATCTTTCATTTTTTCAGAGAAAGAAGAGAAATCGAAACTTAGCTTCCATGGAAACAATGAAATTTGTAAATGGAAGCAATTCTCTTGGAACTTCATGCTATAGTCACAATGTATCATCATCACCAAAGCGACATAGCGAAATATCAATCCGCTTGGTTTTCAGATAATTTTTGGTTACTTCTACCGATTTCATTCTGTATGGGTAGGCCTACCTACACATTCCACTCCACCATGTCCTACTTCATCCTGCTAGGACTGCCAGTAAATTATCTGAATGTTGCATTGGGTAGAAATATGATAATGTGTTGAGCAGCTAAAAGGAAATTTGCTTACATTTCGAAAATTCAAACCTTTAGAAATGTGCATCGTACAGATATGAGTGACGGCAACACAATAAAATCGATGTCCCTCTATGTATTATCAAATTTACAGTCAATAGGCGCAAATACTAAATACTCTTGATCAGCAACCTATTTTTCTGTATCTGTGTGGTAGCCTTTCGAACACTAATTGACATAAATATACAATAGGACTATTGATCCTAGATATCCTAGATGATCTCACTTCTCAAGCAAACTTCTATTTTTCATTCTACGGTTGATGTGGAGAGGCTACTACAATGGGAATCTGCTGCGCCCCTACGAATTGATCATAAAGTACATGTATATTTTAAAAATCGAATAGACAGTTCCCGAATGAGAATTTTTCGCACTTCGGCATGTCACAAATAAATCCCTGCTGTAAAACAATCTCTTCTATCGAAAAAAGAATTAAGTAGAAAAGTGAATAACAAAGACGCATTTCTCGCGTAGTGCTGATAAGCCGTGACTACCATCAAATCAAGCTACATCATATCTTGACGACACACTTGCGATTGCAATCTGTCATAGCTGAGAAATATGAGGCGCTGTGGACATGGAATAATAATTGACAGGCTGAGTGTACATATCCACTGCCGTGAATCATGGTGTGAATCGATCCTGATCAAGAGCAGATATGATCATATATGGTAACTGGCAATGATCACGCTGCATATGTCTTGTCTCCTCGATATTTCTCTGACTACTAGAGTGCAAAAGATGAGTACAACTTCACCGTAAAAGAAAAAAAACCACGTGCTTTTATGGAAACATATGGAAATTTCAAAACAATGTGCTTAGTAAAACAAACAGGTTCGTAGACAAAGTGTAGTTTTATTTCCGAGACCTTGAACAGTGATATCCGATGTCTGTGTTCCACGTGGAACATGTGTGACTTCTGTTTTATCGACTTGATCAGTAAATAGATGGATAACTAGAGGTTTTTCATTGTAGCTTCTCCGATGAGACCCAAATTTTGCATGAAATCATGTTACTCTAAGTCGAATTGATGACATCGGCGTGACGCCGGGAAATGTGTGCCGGGAAAGTTCATTAGTAATACAGTTGCATCACCTTGCTTGATATACCGCTACACAAATAATGAAATATCATATAGACCGCAGGAAGATGAATAGAAAAAGCTGACTCCATATGAAAGAGCATCCACATTATTCCAACTCATGAGAAAGATGGCTCTAACCATCATCGAAAGTGTTTACACCAGGAGCGTAGCGTCCGAATGTATTTTCTAGATAAATCCTCCAACATATTTTAATCATGTACAATATGCGCCAGTGACCAAACGCTACATCTTAGGCCTATCTTTAAGTCTTTATTTCATCTTTCCAACGGATGCATGTGTAATTGTACTCGTAGATGGCTTTCTCTCTCATTTTTCCTCTCTCAGGGGCAGTCGCCTGAGTGTCGCCGAGATTGCACTGATTGACCAAAATTTAACACGAGTCACACAAGATCAGCAATGTCTCGTTGATGTCATCGACAAATCTATCAATGTGCCGTTCGCGAGCCAGAACAGCTCGGCGACGTCTTTCAACTCGTCGCGGTCACTGCATACAACCAACAAATAACCAATCGATCTCTGTGATTCAACCGGGGCGAAGACAGGAGTTCTTTACGGGTTACACTTACACACACACTGGCTGGCTAATCATCACGGCGAGGCTGACTGGAGTTTGAGTCTGACAAACGCGTAGCTAGTAGTTAACATGTGCATCTTCACTTCTTCATTCTTTCATCGTTATTTGAGAAGATCAAAGTGAATTCTAGATTAGAGCCAGTTACTTTACCATATGCTGCATGCTATAAGGTATACCGATGCCAAGACTTATATTAGCCCTGGAGACTTTTTGAAGCACGCTACGCCACTGGTATACACATTGGGGATTAAATAAATGCGGAGTTGCCACTCTACCTAATATGCTTACTCTCTGATATGGCACATTTCTTTGCGTCAAATCGCAGTTAAACGATGGCAGCGAGAGAAAGACTATTGAGATGAAACTAACGACACTATATTCCAATGCCACCAGAATCTAATGCCACTAGATGGTAGAACAACCGATGTTGTACTTACTAAAATGTTGTCATTATTAACAAATTTATTGCATTTTTCTCATTTTTCCGATCTTTTCGGGTGTCTGGATAGCCAGATGTGCGGAGTTGGATGGTGGATTGCTTTGAGCAAATTCAGTTGAGATGAGTGGAGCTCGATTGGAGTGGAATCGGCTTTGAGCAAACTATTTTGTGCTATCAGGAGGCTATTAATGAATATTTGTCATTTTTTCTAATGTTTTCCGGTCTTTTCCGGTGTCTGGATAGCCAGATATGCGGAGTTGGATGGTGGATTGCTTTGAGCAAATTCAGTTGACATAAGTGGAGCTCGATTAGAGTGGAATCGTCTTTGAGCAATTATTTTATGCTATCAGGAGACTTGCACCAACGTTAGCATCAACTCTTTTGCATTTTTTGACATAAAATATACTTTTTTGTCATGTTATGGTTTTGTCAAACGGCGTTTTTGGTTTGAGAGGCAAATTTTCCGCATTGTTTTACATAAGTGAGCTGGTTTTCGTCTTTGAGCAAAATGCTAGAAAAAAGTTGGTGCTAACGTTGGTGCTGACTTCAGCGACTTGTATAATGGTGCAAAGCAAGTGGGATGACATTTTTTTCAAATGAAAATGTTTGGGGCTTCACTTGGAAGTAATATAACAGGAAAATACGAAATTTCTGGCGCTCCGCTACAAGACGTGATTGCTGATGGTTGATCACCCCATTGATTTTGTGTGATCATTTACAGCAGAAAGACCTCACCATGATGATCTTCGTTTAAGTGAAGAATTGGAAGTCGGCTAGCTTTTCCATTCAGTCGTTGTTCTGTTCATCTAGATTTTTTGGATTTACGAACTCCTCTGCTTTACATGTAAATGACACTCATCCTCAAGTACAATCACTGCAATGTTGATTATGATGTCTATTGTCTTCAAAAAGAGACCTCATTTGTAAACTTCTGTTGGATAATTAGAAAGTTCGCTTCATTTAAATTTAGTCACGTTTTTATGCTGCAGTCTGTATAAGGTCAGAAATAAGGAAGCATGTGTAGCATACCCAAAGGACACGCTGTCTATTGAAGCGTAAGCGGTAAAATATGTTTAAAAGAATATTCATCATTTGGCGCATTGATGACATGATGATGGCGACACAGATGTCAGATGAAATTGAATGAAGCATGCAGACTTTTACAAGTGAAGAGAAATTAAACTACAATCATAAAAGAAAACTTTCTAGTGTACAAAGGGACGGAGGTAGGAGTCTTCGGGATATATTACACTATGATTAAATGGCACCATTTCACCACTGAAGTTTTGTCTAGATGGGCGATGATGACAGTCCAGATAGAAATGTGTGATTATTATCATTCATCCAAGATATTGGTCGCCTCCACCAGTTTCACACCATTTAATCAGTGCAAGTAATTTTACATCTTGAAAAATGCCTCCCCTGGGCATATCAGGCATATGAATAGAAAGATGAACACGCAGGTAACGTCCACATCTAAAAAATCAAGTAAAGACATTACCAAGTTGTGGTTCTATACTTTTTTCAAGAAATGCATAATCATACATACTGTCTTAGTACTGTACATGTCAGATAGAAAATAAGGGCCTACATATTTTTAGCAGACTTGTGTTAATTACTCATGAAATGCAATTAATCACAATTGCAATTTACTCCGTTTTTCCTGAATTACATTTCAATTACTCTAGATAGTTGCTGGTGTTACACAATGCGTTTTCCTACCATTCATTTTTCCCGGCTATTCTACGGTTGATTATAATTTCTCCTTGGAAATGCAGACCCACTTGTAGTGCTGACAACAAATTAGCAGCATTTTCTTGTTCTACCAAGTGTTTTCGTCTTGCATCTCTGCGAAGATTCAAACATAAGATGCAATGCTGATATATCGAGGCTTGTGGATTCCAGGATGTTATATCAAACTTGTACTTACATATATGCTAAAATTTAAATTGATTCAAAGATTTAACCCTTATCAGGCCAAGAGTATACAAAATGTCAACATTCGTGTTTCAAAATTCGGTACAAGCAGCACTAATAAGGGCACCAGGCTGAAATTTACAGGGTTGTCTATGGGCCGACTTTTCCATTTCCAGGCCCATCCCATCGCACAGAAAATGTTCTTTATTTACCGATTGGATACCCGCAAGCACACGAGCTTTTGACAATTATGATGTCGTTTCAGAAACACCAAGCAACTTTGAAGCAAGTATAGCTCTGAATACCATTTTGATATTTATGAGCGGAGGCTTCCTATATGCAGACACAGCCAATGGCACAAAACTTTGAGTTTGAAAATTTGAAGAATGATTCAGAGGATTAATTTTAGGTGTATCGAAAGAATCGACCGAATCGGTAAGAATCTTCTGAATCAAACATCTCTTGAGGCTTGTCTTCATTTAGCCCTAACCTCAGTTGACACTGACACGAAGAAGCTGGTCTCCAAAATACAAGCACACACACATCCCGTTGACTTATAAGTAACATGCGTCGTTTCATAAAACATGTTTCTATGAATGAATCTGGGAAAATTCTTATCCCAAATATTTTTGAGCTCTTGTCAAATGCTTTCAAGATGAACATCAAGATAAATAAGCATTTTCTTGTTTTACGATGCGTCTAATAGGGGGAGACAATAAAAAAGCTTCCATGTTTACATGCAAATACAATGATATCGATCCATGGCTCCAGATCTGTAAAATTGATACATAGTCTTGAAAATGCCAAATTTGCAAATTTGCGATTTTGAAGTTTGCAAACTTGAAAATCCCAAAAGTAACTGATTTTCTAATAACTCTGCTGGCCTTATTTTTGGATCTTTCTTTACCGTTCCTGCACCGTACGATAAAACAGATGGCTGTCTATCGCAGCAATATTTCAAATTTTTGATGCTGTGCGATATCTAGTCAGGAGCGAGCTTGGAATAAGACAAGCCGTTTTCATTTATTAGGACCCACCAGGCAAGAAAGTATGTATTTTTGAAAATTCGAGTGACTGAGAGTGTAGTATGTAGTACGTAGTGCGTAGTATGTGGAAAGGGATGCAAAGATAACTGTCTTCCTGATTTTTACCAAGCACAAGAAAAGGCGGTAGTCATAGCCTAGCAGGCATTCACTATGTTTTCGACAGCTTTGATTTTTGTTGACCATGTGCTGCATCCTGTTCTGCCTGAACGTTTTACCAAGTGGTCGCGTCAGAATTCCGAAATGTGTTTCCTTGAGACATCAAACTTCTTTTGTGCCATTTATGAGTGAAATGCATAATTCGCATCTTGTGTCTTGGGAGAGAGCTGCAACTGTCTCTTCATTTAATATTTTCAGTACCAAGGAAACCTTTTGTTTATCAACTGAAGTCGGATATAATGCTTGATGCGTGAGTGTTGTTCGCTTTACATCATCGTCCCTTTCGAATTTGTAAGTGTCAACCAAATCTTTCCATGTTGCAATAACACATTCGGTTTTATCACAAGGAGTGAATTCTATTGTTTGCGTTTTCTTCGAAATCTGGTTGTTCCTCACACACTTGAGTAAATGAACTGAATCAAACAGCAGATGCAGATAGCGATGAACATCAGTTGGATGAGTAGCCTTGTACGTAATTTCTGATGTTCCAAATTTCTTCCGAAGTGAATCATGGAGCTTTCTGTTAGCAGAATGATTGTCACACATGATAGCTTCAATTCTACCACCAACACTTTCAATCAAATGTGTCAAATGTAAAGGATCTTCCTCGATGATTTTAGAATTTATCGAGAAAATTAGCACAAAATGCACCACAAATTGACAACCTCCAAAAACGTGCTTAATCATAAATGTTAAGACTGCATGTGAAGATGGCCGATCAACGGAGTAACCGATCACATGAACACCTCTGTGAAAATTAATTTCGCATCATCGGGCCAATGCTTGAAACAAATACCTATGTAACGTGGCACAGTCTCTTCATTAATCACATTTGGCAAGACTGCCAACCATTTTCTAAGTTTATCTTTGTCCGATAAATGAAAACCATACACAACTACTTTTTCTTCACTACTGTCATAATTGCCTCGACACTTTGCAGCACTACACTTGCGTGGCATGCTTTCAAATTGATTATCTGACAATAAACTTGACTAATGCTGCCGAGTTGCCTACTCTCACGCAATATACCTATAGGCGGAAGAAACTTAGAAGGATTTTAGAGGAAAGAAAATTAGAGGAAACCATTTTTCAAATCGGAAGTTATGGCGTGTAGACGGGTCAGACAGGTGAAACGTTTTTGCAACATTTTTTATTTTTCTGATGGTTCTGTCAAAACAAGTATCTCACTGTCTACTGAAGATTCATGCTATGAAAAAGAAGAGGGAAAAAGAAAACGGTGAGTATTTAACGATCAAGAAATAAAGTCAGAACACTATTTATAAAAGCGGCGATGTCATTCTGAAGGAATTCACACCCAAAACGTAGGAGTGTGGAAAAGAAGTTGACCACCCAATGATCAAGGGAAATCTGTCACTCTTCCCATATAGAACAATTTCAAGATCCAAGGGAGTGGCCTTTACACCACGAAAGTCTGCCATTAAGTTGATGAGTTCGACTTTCCAGTGGTGCCTATTAACATTGACTTGAATTGCTACTCTTCAAAAAGCAGTGGATTTCATTTTCTTCATGCGACTGATCCTTCTTTCTTCGTCTTCAACCCATTTCAAAGCTGATGACGATGTCAGCACTTAACAACTTTTGTTGCGCGTATAATTTCTGATGTTCGAAGAGGATCACGTGCTTTGGTTTCCTTGAGACAAGTGCTGTCAAGAACTGATGCCTTTGTTCATAAGAATATCTTATAACTCAACCGGAGTTCAATCAGCCAAAAGTTAAAGAACGACACTTTCTGTAATAGCATATGTAGGCCTACACCCGCTTCATCCCACACTTCTTCAGTAGTATAGCCAGTTCACCCCCGTCTTCAAATTTTCAAAAATTGCAGATAATAATGACGGCTATAGATTTGCCTACTATCACATTATTAATAGGACTGTATTAACTCTTACAGGCATGCTTGAGTAGTCACGGTTCTCTTGCCCTTGCTGCGATTCGAAAGTTCATAATCTTTCATTTTTTCAGAGAAAGAAGAGAAATCGAAACTTAGCTTCCATGGAAACAATGAAATTTGTAAATGGAAGCAATTCTCTTGGAACTTCATGCTATAGTCACAATATATCATCATCACCAAAGCGACAGCGAAATATCAATCCGCTTGGTTTCCAGATAATTTTTGGTTATTTATACCCATTTCATTCCGTATAGGTAGGCCCACCTACCCATTCCACTCCACCATGTCCTACTTCATCCTGCTTAGACTGCCAGTAAATTATCTGAATGTTGCATTGGGTAGAAATATGATAATGTGTTGAGCAGCTAAAAGGAAATTTGCTTACATTTCGAAAATTCAAACCTTTGGAAATGCGCACCGTACAGATATGAGTGACGGCAACACAATAAAATCGATGTCCCTCTATACATTATCAAATTTGCAGTCAATAGGCGCAAATACTAAATACGCTTGATCAGCAACCTATTTTTCTGTATCTGTGTGGTAGCGTTTCGAACACTAACTGACATAAATATACAATAGGACTATTGATCCTAGATATCCTAGATGATCTCACTTCTCAAGCAAACTTCTATTTTTCATTCTACGGTTGATGTGGAGAGGCTACTACAATGGGAATCTGCTGCGCCCCTACGAATTGACCATAAAGTACATGTATATTTCAAAAATCGAATAGACAGTTCCCGAATGAGAATTTTTCGCACTTCGGCATGTCGCAAATAAATCCCTGCTGTAAAACAATCTCTTCTATCGAAAAAAGAATTAAGTAGAAAAGTGAATAACAAAGACGCATTTCTCGCGTACTGCTGATGAGCCGTGACTACCATCAAATCAAGCTGCATCATATCTTGACGGCACACTTGCGATTGACTATTTATTGGAATCATTGATATATACAAATATACATACAGTGCATCTTCGATTATCCGGATACCGATTATCCGGATTTCGATTATCCGGACGTAATTTCAGAATCCGTTCGATTCTCCGTGATTCCATCAAAACATTTACATGTACAGACATGGAATCGAATGTTCATTTTAGCATTGCTCTCCTCCTTAGGTAACACATACACGAAGCACTCTTGCTTTACCAGCAATTAATTTTTGCTCAATGTGCGGTTCTCGCCACAGTTAAATAATAGGCAAGCAGCTAAATAATTGGAGCATTCTTAAGTAGGTTATGCATGCTAGCCAAAGCTGGGATACCGCTCTGATAAATCACTTTCAATTCATGGTCTCAGTCCACGGTTATTGTTTGTGTACGTGCATTTATGTGCTTTAATAGGAACGACAGTGAATATATAGCAAACATGTACAATTGATGCTCGAAATTTCATTAAACAATCGAAGAATCGGAGTCAAATATATTAAGTATTACATTCTAGGTAGAAATGCAGGATGGATATATACATGCAGATTATATGGATATATGTAGATCATATTCTACGGGGATCTTGGTATATAATCAAATGTAATCAATTAAAAATTCGCTTATCCGGATATTTCGCTTATCCGAATCTTTGACTGACCTATTGAGTTTTGACCACCCGGAAAATAGAAGATGCACTGTATATCAAAACGCATTCTGATATACATCTCTTGTTGTAATGAGTGATTTGCAATCTGTCATAGCTAAGAAATATGAGGCGCGGTGGACATAGAATAATAATAGACAGACTGAGTGCACATATCCACTGCCGTGAATCATGGTGTAAATCGATCCTGATCAAGAGCAGATATGATCATATATGGTAACTGGCAATGATCACGCTGCATATGTCTTGTCTCTTCGATATTTCTCTGACTACTAGAATGCA
This sequence comes from Prostheceraeus crozeri, assembly GCA_907163375.1. NCBI lineage: Eukaryota > Metazoa > Platyhelminthes > Polycladida > Euryleptidae > Prostheceraeus > Prostheceraeus crozeri. The sequence continues at coordinate 116,046 of CAJQUW010014516.1, forward strand.
AAAGATGAGTACAACTTCACCGCAAAAGAAAAAAAACCACATGCTTTTATGGAAACATATGAAAATTTCAAAACAATGTACTTAGTAAAACAAACAGGTTCGTAGACAAAGTGTAGTTTTATTTCTGAGACCTTGAACAGTGATATCCGATGTCTGTGTTCCACGTGGAACATGTGTGACTTCTGTTTTATCGACTTGATCAGTAAATAGAGGCTTAACTAGAGGTTTTTCATTGTAGCTTCTCCGATGAGACCCAAATTTTGCATGAAATCGTGCTACTCTAAGTCGAATTGATGACATCGGCGTGACGCCGGGAAATGTGTGCCGGGAAAGCTCATTAGTAATACAATTGCATCACCTTGCTTAATATACCGCTACACAAATAATGAAATATCATATAGACCGCAGGAAGATGAATAGAAAAAGCTGACTCTATATGAAAGAGAATCCACATTATTCCAACTCATGAGAAAGATGGCTCTAACCATCATCGAAAGTGTATACACCAGGGGCGTAGCGTCCGAATGTATTTTCTAGATAAATCCCCCAACATATTTTAATCATGTACAATATGCGCCAGTGACGAAACGCTACATCTTAGGCCTATCTTTAAGTTTTTATTTCATCTTTCCAACGGATGCATGTGTAATTGTACTCGTAGATGGCTTTCTCTCTAATTTTTCCTCTCTCAGGGGCAGTCGCCGGAGTGTCGCCGAGATTGCACTGATTGACCAAAATTTAACACGAGTCACACAAGATCAGCAATGTCTCGTTGATGTCATCGACAAATCTATCAATGAGCCGTTCGCGCGCCAGAACAGTTCGGCGACGTCTTTCAACTCGTCGCGGCCACTGCATGCAACCCACAAATAAGTAATCCATCTCTGTGATTCAACCGGGGCGAAGACAGGAGTTCTTTACGGGTTACACTTACACACACACTGGCTGGCTAATCATCACGGCGAGTCTGACTGGAGTTTGAGTCTAACAAACGCGTAGCTAGTAGTTAACATGTACATCTTCACTTCTTCATTCTTTCATCGTTATTTGAGAAGATCAAAGTGAATTCTAGATTAGAGCCAGTTACTTTACCATATGCTGCATACTATAAGGTATACCGATGCCAAGACTTATATTAGCCCTGGAGACCTTTTGAAGCACACTACGCCACTGCTATACACATTTGGGATTAAGTAAATGCGGAGTTGCCACTCTACCTAATATACGTACTCTGTGATATGGCACATTTCTTTGCGTCAAATCGCAGTTAAGCGATGGTAACGAGAGAAAGACTATTGAGATGAAACTAACGCCACTATATTCCAACGCCACCAGATTCTAATGCCACTAGATGGTGGAAAATTCGATGTTGCACTTACTAAAATGTTGTCATCATCAATAAATTTATTGCATTTTTCTCATTTTTCCGAACTTTTCCCGATGTCTGGATAGGCAGATTTGCGGAGTTGGATGCTGGATTGCTTTGAGCAAATTCAGTTGAGATGAGTGGAGCTCGATTGGAGTGGAATCGGCTTTGAGCAAATTATTTTATGCTATCAGGAGGCTATTAATGAATATGTCATTTTTTCTGATGTTTTCCGATCTTTTCCCGATGTCTGGAGAGCAAGATATGCGGAGTTGGATGCTGGATTGCTTTGAGCAAATTCAATTGAGATGAGTGGAGCTCGATTTCAGTGGAATTGGCGTTGAGCAAATTTTTTGTGCCATCAGGAGACTTGCACCAACGTTAGCATCAACTCTTTTACATTTTTTGACATAAAATATACTTTTTTGTCATGTTATGGTTTTGTCAAATTGCGTTTTTGGTTCGAGAGGCAAATTTTCCGTATTGTTTTACATAAGTGAGCTGGTTTTCATCTTTGAGCAAAATGTTTGAAAAAAGTTGGTGCTAACGTTGATGCTAACTTCAGCGACTTGTATAATGGTGCAAAGCAAGTGTGATGACATTTTTTCAAATGAAAATGTTTGGGGTTTCACTTGGAAGTAATATAACAGGAAAATACGAAATTTCTGGCGCTCGCTACAAGACGTGATTGCTGATGGTTGATACAGTCATCACCCAATTGATGTATGATCATCTACAGCAGAAAGACTTCACCATGATGATCCTCGTTTAAGTGAGGAATTGGAAGTAGGCTAGCTTTTCCATTCAGTCGTTGTTCTGTTCATCTAGATTTTTTGGATTTACGAGCTCCTCTGCTTTTACTTGTAAACAGCACTCATCCTAAAGTGCAATCACTGCAATGTTGATTATGATGTCTATTGTCTTCAAAAAGAACCTCATTTGTAGACTTCTGTTTGATAATTAGAAAGTTTGCTGCATTAAACTTTAATCACGTTTTTATGCTGCACTCTGTATAAGAACAAAAATATGGAAGCATTGTGTAGCATACCCAAAGGACACGCTGTCTATTGAAGCGTAAGCGACAAAATGTGTTTAAAAGAATATTCATCACTTGGCGCATTGATGACATGACGATGGCGACACAGATGTCAGATGAAATTGAATGAAACATGCAGACTTATACAAGTGAAGAGAAATTAAACTACAATCATAAAAGAAAACCTTCTCGTGTACAAAGGGACGGAGGTAGGAGTAGTCCTCGGGATGCAGTACACTATGATTAAATGGCGCAATTTCAGCACTGAAGTTTTGTCTAGATGCGCGATGATGACAGTCAAGATAGAAATGTGTGATTATTAGAATTCATTCCAGATATTGGTCGCCTCCACCAGTTTCACACCATTTAATCATTGCATCAAGTAATTTTTAATCTTGAAAAATGCCTCTCCTGGGCATATCAGGCAGATGAATAGAGAGATGAACACGCAGATAACGTCCACATCTAAAAAATCAAGTAAAGACATTACCAAGTTGTGGTTCTATACTTTTTTCAAGAAATGCATAATCATACACACTGTCTTTGTACTGTACATGACAGATAGAAAATAAGGGCCTACATATTTTTTAGCAGACTTGTGTTAATTACTCATGAAATGCAATTAATCACAATTGTAAATTACTCCGTTTTTCCTGAATTGCATTTCAATTACTCTAGACCGTTGCTGGTGTTACACAATGCGTTTTCCTACCATTCATTTTTCAGGGTATTCTACGGTTGATTATAATTTCTCCTTGGAAATGCAGACCCACTTGTAGTGCTGACAACAAATTAGCAGCATTTTCTTGTTCTACCAAGTGTTTTCGTCTTGCATCTCTGCGAAGATTCAAACATAAGATGCAATGCTGATATATCGAGGCTTGTGGATTCCAGGATGTTATATCAAACTTGTACTTACATATATGCTAAAATTTAAATTGATTCAAAGATTTAACCCTTATCAGGCCAAGAGTATACAAAATGTCAACATTCGTGTTTCAAAATTCGGTACAAGCAGCACTAATAAGGGCACCAGGCTGAAATTTACAGGGTTGTCTATGGGCCGACTTTTCCATTTCCAGGCCCATCCCATCGCACAGAAAATGTTCTTTATTTACCGATTGGATACCCGCAAGCACACGAGCTTTTGACAATTATGATGTCGTTTCAGAAACACCAAGCAACTTTGAAGCAAGTATAGCTCTGAATACCATTTTGATATTAATGGACGGAGGCTTCCAATATGCAGACACAGCCAATGGCACAAAACTTTGAGTTTGAAAATTTGAAGAATGATTCAGAGGATTAATTTTAGGTGTATCGAAAGAATCGACCGAATCGGTAAGAATCTTCTGAATCAAACATCTCTTGAGGCTTGTCTTCATTTAGCCCTAACCTCAGTTGACACTGACACGAAGAAGCTGGTCTCCAAAATACAAGCACACACACATCCCGTTGACTTATAAGTAACATGCGTCGTTTCATAAAACATGTTTCTATGAATGAATCTGGGAAAATTCTTATCCCAAATATTTTTGAGCTCTTGTCAAATGCTTTCAAGATGAACATCAAGATAAATAAGCACTTTCTTGTTTTACGATGCGTCTAATAGGGGGAGACAATAAAAAAAGCTTCCATGTTTACATGCAAATACAATGATATCGATCCATGGCTCCAGATCTGTAAAATTGATACATAGTCTTGAAAATGCCAAATTTGCAAATTTGCGATTTTGAAGTTTGCAAACTTGAAAATCCCAAAAAGTAACTGATTTTCTAATAACTCTGCTGGCCTTATTTTTGGATCTTTCTTTACCGTTCCTGCACCGTACGATAAAGCAGATCGTTATCTATCGCAGCAATATTTCAAATTTTTGATGCTGTGCGATATCTAGTCAGGAGCGAGCTTGGAATAAGACAAGCCGTTTTCATTTATTAGGACCCACCAGGCAAGAAAGTATGTATTTTTGAAAATTCGAGTGACTGAGAGTGTAGTATGTAGTACGTAGTGCGTAGTATGTGGAAAGGGATGCAAAGATAACTGTCTTCCTGATTTTTACCAAGCACAAGAAAAGGCGGTAGTCATAGCCTAGCAGGCATTCACTATGTTTTCGACAGCTTTGATTTTTGTTGACCATGTGCTGCATCCTGTTCTGCCTGAACGTTTTACCAAGTGGTCGCGTCAGAATTCCGAAATGTGTTACCTTGAGACATCAAACTTCTTTTGTTCCATTTATGAGTGAAATGCATAATTCGCATCTTGTGTCTTGGTAGAGAGCTGCAACTGTCTCTTCATTTAATATTTGCAGTACCAAGGAAACCTTTTGTTTATCAAATGAAGTCGGATATAATGCTTGATGCGTGAGTGTTGTTCGCTTTACATCATCGTCCCTTTCGAATTTGTAAGTGTCAACCAAATCTTTCCATGTTGCAATAACACATTCGGCTTTATCACAAGGAGTGAATTCTATTGTTTGCGTTTTCTTCGAAACCTGGTTGTTCCTCACACACTTGAGTAAATGAATTGAATCAAACAGCAGATACAGATAGCGATTAACATCAGTTGGATGAGTAGCCTTGTACGTAATTTCTGATGTTCCAAATTTCTTCCGAAGTGAATCATAGAGCTTTCTGTTAGCAGAATGATTATCACACATGACAGCTTCAATTCTGCCACCAACACTTTCAATCAAATGTGTCAAATGTAAAGGATCTTCCTCGATGATTTTAGAATTTATCGAGAAAATTAGCACAAAATGCACCACATATTGACAACCTCCAAAAACGTGCTTAATCATAAATGTTAAGACTGCATGTGAAGATGGCCGATCAACGGAGTAACCGATCACATGAACACCTCTGTGAAAATTAATTTCGCATCATCGGGCCAATGCTTGAAACAAATACCTATGTAACGTGGCACAGTCTCTTCATTAATCACATTTGGCAAGACTGCCAACCATTTTCTAAGTTTATCTTTGTCCGATAAATGAAAACCATACACAACTACTTTTTCTTCACTACTGTCATAATTGCCTCGACACTTTGCAGCACTACACTTGCGTGGCATGCTTTCAAATTGATTATCTGACAATAAACTTGACTAATGCTGCCGAGTTGCCTACTCTCACGCAATATACCTATAGGCGGAAGAAACTTAGAAGGATTTTAGAGGAAAGAAAATTAGAGGAAACCATTTTTCAAATCGGAAGTTATGGCGTGTAGACGGGTCAGACAGGTGAAACGTTTTTGCAACATTTTTTATTTTTCTGATGGTTCTGTCAAAACAAGTATCTCACTGTCTACTGAAGATTCATGCTATGAAAAAGAAGAGGGAAAAAGAAAACGGTGAGTATTTAACGATCAAGAAATAAAGTCAGAACACTATTTATAAAAGCGGCGATGTCATTCTGAAGGAATTCACACCCAAAACGTAGGAGTGTGGAAAAGAAGTTGACCACCCAATGATCAAGGGAAATCTGTCACTCTTCCCATATAGAACAATTTCAAGATCCAAGGGAGTGGCCTTTACACCACGAAAGTCTGCCATTAAGTTGATGAGTTCGACTTTCCAGTGGTGCCTATTAACATTGACTTGAATTGCTACTCTTCAAAAAGCAGTGGATTTCATTTTCTTCATGCGACTGATCCTTCTTTCTTCGTCTTCAACCCATTTCAAAGCTGATGACGATGTCAGCACTTAACAACTTTTGTTGCGCGTATAATTTCTGATGTTCGAAGAGGATCACGTGCTTTGGTTTCCTTGAGACAAGTGCTGTCAAGAACTGATGCCTTTGTTCATAAGAATATCTTATAACTCAACCGGAGTTCAATCAGCCAAAAGTTAAAGAACGACACTTTCTGTAATAGCATATGTAGGCCTACACCCGCTTCATCCCACACTTCTTCAGTAGTATAGCCAGTTCACCCCCGTCTTCAAATTTTCAAAAATTGCAGATAATAATGACGGCTATAGATTTGCCTACTATCACATCATGAATAGGATTGTATTAACTCTTACAGGCATGCTTAAGTAGTCACGGTTCTCTTGCCCTTGCTGCGATTCGAAAGTTCATAATCTTTCATTTTTTCAGAGAAAGAAGAGAAATCGAAACTTAGCTTCCATGGAAACAATGAAATTTGTAAATGGAAGCAATTCTCTTGGAACTTCATGCTATAGTCACAATATATCATCATCACCAAAGCGACAGCGAAATATCAATCCGCTTGGTTTCCAGATAATTTTTGGTTATTTATACCCATTTCATTCCGTATAGGTAGGCCCACCTACCCATTCCACTCCACCATGTCCTACTTCATCCTGCTTAGACTGCCAGTAAATTATCTGAATGTTGCATTGGGTAGAAATATGATAATGTGTTGAGCAGCTAAAAGGAAATTTGCTTACATTTCGAAAACTCAAATCTTTGGAAATGCGCATCGTACAGATATGAGTGACGGCAACACAATAAAATGGATGTCCCTCTATACATTATCAAATTTGCAGTCAATAGGCGCAAATACTAAATACGCTTGATCAGCAACCTATTTTTCTGTATCTGTGTGGTAGCGTTTCGAACACTAACTGACATAAATATACAATAGGACTATTGATCCTAGATATCCTAGATGATCTCACTTCTCAAGCAAACTTCTATTTTTCATTCTACGGTTGATGTGGAGAGGCTACTACAATGGGAATCTGCTGCGCCCCTACGAATTGACCATAAAGTACATGTATATTTCAAAAATCGAATAGACAGTTCCCGAATGAGAATTTTTCGCACTTCGGCATGTCGCAAATAAATCCCTGCTGTAAAACAATCTCTTCTATCGAAAAAATAATTAAGTAGAAAAGTGAAGAACAAAGACGCATTTCTCGCGTAGTGCTGATGAGCCGTGACTACCATCAAATCAAGCTGCATCATATCTTGACGGCACACTTGCGATTGACTATTTATTGGAATCATTGATATATACAAATATACATACAGTGCATCTTCGATTATCCGGATACCGATTATCCGGATTTCGATTATCCGGACGTAATTTCAGAATCCGTTCGATTCTCCGTGATTCCATCAAAACATTTACATGTACATACATGGAATCGAATGTTCATTTTAGCATTGCTCTCCTCCTTAGGTAACACATACACGAAGCACTCTTGCTTTACCAGCAATTAATTTTTGCTCAATGTGCGGTTCTCGCCACAGTTAAATAATAGGCAAGCAGCTAAATAATTGGAGCATTCTTAAGTAGGTTATGCATGCTAGCCAAAGCTGGGATACCGCTCTGATAAATCACTTTCAATTCATGGTCTCAGTCCACGGTTATTGTTTGTGTACGTGCATTTATGTGCTTTAATAGGAACGACAGTGAATATATAGCAAACATGTACAATTGATGCTCGAAATTTCATTAAACAATCGAAGAATCGGAGTCAAATATATTAAGTATTACATTCTAGGTAGAAATGCAGGATGGATATATACATGCAGATTATATGGATATATGTAGATCATATTCTACGGGGATCTTGGTATATAATCAAATGTAATCAATTAAAAATTCGCTTATCCGGATATTTCGCTTATCCGAATCTTTGACTGACCTATTGAGTTTTGACCACCCGGAAAATAGAAGATGCACTGTATATCAAAACGCATTCTGATATACATCTCTTGTTGTAATGAGTGATTTGCAATCTGTCATAGCTAAGAAATATGAGGCGCGGTGGACATAGAATAATAATAGACAGACTGAGTGCACATATCCACTGCCGTGAATCATGGTGTAAATCGATCCTGATCAAGAGCAGATATGATCTATGGTAACTGGCAATTATCACGCTGCATATGTCTTGTCTCTTCGATATTTCTCTGACTACTAGAATGCAAAAGATGAGTACAACTTCACCGCAAAAGAAAAAAAACCACATGCTTTTATGGAAACATATGAAAATTTCAAAACAATGTACTTAGTAAAACAAACAGGTTCGTAGACAAAGTGTAGTTTTATTTCTGAGACCTTGAACAGTGATATCCGATGTCTGTGTTCCACGTGGAACATGTGTGACTTCTGTTTTATCGACTTGATCAGTAAATAGAGGCTTAACTAGAGGTTTTTCATTGTAGCTTCTCCGATGAGACCCAAATTTTGCATGAAATCGTGCTACTCTAAGTCGAATTGATGACATCGGCGTGACGCCGGGAAATGTGTGCCGGGAAAGCTCATTAGTAATACAATTGCATCACCTTGCTTAATATACCGCTACACAAATAATGAAATATCATATAGACCGCAGGAAGATGAATAGAAAAAGCTGACTCTATATGAAAGAGAATCCACATTATTCCAACTCATGAGAAAGATGGCTCTAACCATCATCGAAAGTGTATACACCAGGGGCGTAGCGTCCGAATGTATTTTCTAGATAAATCCCCCAACATATTTTAATCATGTACAATATGCGCCAGTGACGAAACGCTACATCTTAGGCCTATCTTTAAGTTTTTATTTCATCTTTCCAACGGATGCATGTGTAATTGTACTCGTAGATGGCTTTCTCTCTAATTTTTCCTCTCTCAGGGGCAGTCGCCTGAGTGTCGCCGAGATTGCACTGATTGACCAAAATTTAACACGAGTCACACAAGATCAGCAATGTCTCGTTGATGTCATCGACAAATCTATCAATGAGCCGTTCGCGCGCCAGAACAGTTCGGCGACGTCTTTCAACTCGTCGCGGCCACTGCATGCAACCCACAAATAAAGCAATCCATCTCTGTGATTCAACCGGGGCGAAGACAGGAGTTCTTTACGGGTTACACTTACACACACACTGACTGGCTAATCATCACGGCGAGTCTGACCGGAGTTTGAGTCTAACAAACGCGTAGCTAGTAGTTAACATGTACATCTTCATTTCTTCATTCTTTCATCGTTGTTTGAGAAGATCAAAGTGAATTCTAGATTAAAGCCAGTTACTTTACCATATGCTGCATACTATAAGGTATACCGATGCCAAGACTTATATTAGCCCTGGAGACCTTTTGAAGCACACTACGCCACTGCTATACACATTTGGGATTAAGTAAATGCGGAGTTGCCACTCTACCTAATATACGTACTCTGTGATATGGCACATTTCTTTGCGTCAAATCGCAGTTAAGCGATGGTAACGAGAGAAAGACTATTGAGATGAAACTAACGCCACTATATTCCAACGCCACCAGATTCTAATGCCACTAGATGGTGGAAAATTCGATGTTGCACTTACTAAAATGTTGTCATCATCAATAAATTTATTGCATTTTTCTCATTTTTCCGAACTTTTCCCGATGTCTGGATAGGCAGATTTGCGGAGTTGGATGCTGGATTGCTTTGAGCAAATTCAGTTGAGATGAGTGGAGCTCGATTGGAGTGGAATCGGCTTTGAGCAAATTATTTTATGCTATCAGGAGGCTATTAATGAATATGTCATTTTTTCTGATGTTTTCCGATCTTTTCCCGATGTCTGGAGAGCAAGATATGCGGAGTTGGATGCTGGATTGCTTTGAGCAAATTCAGTTGATATGAGTGGAGCTCGATTTCAGTGGAATTGGCGTTGAGCAAATTTTTTGTGCCATCAGGAGACTTGCACCAACGTTAGCATCAACTCTTTTACATTTTTTGACATAAAATATACTTTTTTGTCATGTTATGGTTTTGTCAAATTGCGTTTTTGGTTCGAGAGGCAAATTTTCCGTATTGTTTTACATAAGTGAGCTGGTTTTCATCTTTGAGCAAAATGTTTGAAAAAAGTTGGTGCTAACGTTGATGCTAACTTCAGCGACTTGTATAATGGTGCAAAGCAAGTGTGATGACATTTTTTCAAATGAAAATGTTTGGGGTTTCACTTGGAAGTAATATAACAGGAAAATACGAAATTTCTGGCGCTCGCTACAAGACGTGATTGCTGATGGTTGATACAGTCATCACCCAATTGATGTATGATCATCTACAGCAGAAAGACTTCACCATGATGATCCTCGTTTAAGTGAGGAATTGGAAGTAGGCTAGCTTTTCCATTCAGTCGTTGTTCTGTTCATCTAGATTTTTTGGATTTACGAGCTCCTCTGCTTTTACTTGTAAACAGCACTCATCCTAAAGTGCAATCACTGCAATGCTGATTATGATGTCTATTGTCTTCAAAAAGAGACCTCATTTGTAGACTTCTGTTTGATAATTAGAAAGTTTGCTGCATTAAACTTTAATCACGTTTTTATGCTGCACTCTGTATAAGAACAAAAATATGGAAGCATTGTGTAGCATACCCAAAGGACACGCTGTCTATTGAAGCGTAAGCGACAAAATGTGTTTAAAAGAATATTCATCATTTGGCGCATTGATGACATGACGATGGCGACACAGATGTCAGATGAAATTGAATGAAACATGCAGACTTATACAAGTGAAGAGAAATTAAACTACAATCATAAAAGAAAACCTTCTCGTGTACAAAGGGACGGAGGTAGGAGTAGTCCTCGGGATGCAGTACACTATGATTAAATGGCGCAATTTCAGCACTGAAGTTTTGTCTAGATGCGCGATGATGACAGTCAAGATAGAAATGTGTGATTATTAGAATTCATTCCAGATATTGGTCGCCTCCACCAGTTTCACACCATTTAATCATTGCATCAAGTAATTTTTAATCTTGAAAAATGCCTCTCCTGGGCATATCAGGCAGATGAATAGAGAGATGAACACGCAGATAACGTCCACATCTAAAAAATCAAGTAAAGACATTACCAAGTTGTGGTTCTATACTTTTTTCAAGAAATGCATAATCATACACACTGTCTTTGTACTGTACATGTCAGATAGAAAATAAGGGCCTACATATTTTTTAGCAGACTTGTGTTAATTACTCATGAAATGCAATTAATCACAATTGTAAATTACTCCGTTTTTCCTGAATTGCATTTCAATTACTCTAGACCGTTGCTGGTGTTACACAATGCGTTTTCCTACCATTCATTTTTCCCGGCTATTCTACGGTTGATTATAATTTCTCCTTGGAAATGCAGACCCACTTGTAGTGCTGACAACAAATTAGCAGCATTTTCTTGTTCTACCAAGTGTTTTCGTCTTGCATCTCTGCGAAGATTCAAACATAAGATGCAATGCTGATATATCGAGGCTTGTGGATTCCAGGATGTTATATCAAACTTGTACTTACATATATGCTAAAATTTAAATTGATTCAAAGATTTAACCCTTATCAGGCCAAGAGTATACAAAATGTCAACATTCGTGTTTCAAAATTCGGTACAAGCAGCACTAATAAGGGCACCAGGCTGAAATTTACAGGGTTGTCTATGGGCCGACTTTTCCATTTCCAGGCCCATCCCATCGCACAGAAAATGTTCTTTATTTACCGATTGGATACCCGCAAGCACACGAGCTTTTGACAATTATGATGTCGTTTCAGAAACACCAAGCAACTTTGAAGCAAGTATAGCTCTGAATACCATTTTGATATTTATGAGCGGAGGCTTCCTATATGCAGACACAGCCAATGGCACAAAACTTTGAGTTTGAAAATTTGAAGAATGATTCAGAGGATTAATTTTAGGTGTATCGAAAGAATCGACCGAATCGGTAAGAATCTTCTGAATCAAACATCTCTTGAGGCTTGTCTTCATTTAGCCCTAACCTCAGTTGACACTGACACGAAGAAGCTGGTCTCCAAAATACAAGCACACACACATCCCGTTGACTTATAAGTAACATGCGTCGTTTCATAAAACATGTTTCTATGAATGAATCTGGGAAAATTCTTATCCCAACTATTTTTGAGCTCTTGTCAAATGCTTTCAAGATGAACATCAAGATAAATAAGCACTTTCTTGTTTTACGATGCGTCTAATAGGGGGAGACAATAAAAAAAGCTTCCATGTTTACATGCAAATACAATGATATCGATCCATGGCTCCAGATCTGTAAAATTGATACATAGTCTTGAAAATGCCAAATTTGCAAATTTGCGATTTTGAAGTTTGCAAACTTGAAAATCCCAAAAAGTAACTGATTTTCTAATAACTCTGCTGGCCTTATTTTTGGATCTTTCTTTACCGTTCCTGCACCGTACGATAAAGCAGATCGTTATCTATCGCAGCAATATTTCAAATTTTTGATGCTGTGCGATATCTAGTCAGGAGCGAGCTTGGAATAAGACAAGCCGTTTTCATTTATTAGGACCCACCAGGCAAGAAAGTATGTATTTTTGAAAATTCGAGTGACTGAGAGTGTAGTATGTAGTACGTAGTGCGTAGTATGTGGAAAGGGATGCAAAGATAACTGTCTTCCTGATTTTTACCAAGCACAAGAAAAGGCGGTAGTCATAGCCTAGCAGGCATTCACTATGTTTTCGACAGCTTTGATTTTTGTTGACCATGTGCTGCATCCTGTTCTGCCTGAACGTTTTACCAAGTGGTCGCGTCAGAATTCCGAAATGTGTTTCCTTGAGACATCAAACTTCTTTTGTGCCATTTATGAGTGAAATGCATAATTCGCATCTTGTGTCTTGGGAGAGAGCTGCAACTGTCTCTTCATTTAATATTTTCAGTACCAAGGAAACCTTTTGTTTATCAACTGAAGTCGGATATAATGCTTGATGCGTGAGTGTTGTTCGCTTTACATCATCGTCCCTTTCGAATTTGTAAGTGTCAACCAAATCTTTCCATGTTGCAATAACACATTCGGTTTTATCACAAGGAGTGAATTCTATTGTTTGCGTTTTCTTCGAAATCTGGTTGTTCCTCACACACTTGAGTAAATGAACTGAATCAAACAGCAGATGCAGATAGCGATGAACATCAGTTGGATGAGTAGCCTTGTACGTAATTTCTGATGTTCCAAATTTCTTCCGAAGTGAATCATGGAGCTTTCTGTTAGCAGAATGATTGTCACACATGATAGCTTCAATTCTACCACCAACACTTTCAATCAAATGTGTCAAATGTAAAGGATCTTCCTCGATGATTTTAGAATTTATCGAGAAAATTAGCACAAAATGCACCACAAATTGACAACCTCCAAAAACGTGCTTAATCATAAATGTTAAGACTGCATGTGAAGATGGCCGATCAACGGAGTAACCGATCACATGAACACCTCTGTGAAAATTAATTTCGCATCATCGGGCCAATGCTTGAAACAAATACCTATGTAACGTGGCACAGTCTCTTCATTAATCACATTTGGCAAGACTGCCAACCATTTTCTAAGTTTATCTTTGTCCGATAAATGAAAACCATACACAACTACTTTTTCTTCACTACTGTCATAATTGCCTCGACACTTTGCAGCACTACACTTGCGTGGCATGCTTTCAAATTGATTATCTGACAATAAACTTGACTAATGCTGCCGAGTTGCCAACTCTCACGCAATATACCTATAGGCGTGAGTCTCACGAATTCAGACCTCTTCTCACGCTCTCACGCTGGAGGCAAAATTTCTCACGCTTGCTGTACTTGTCTCACGCATTCGCAGATTTAATGCAATTCTAAATGATGTTTCCTGATAGAACCGCACAAACGAAATAACATGCTACAGAGTTCATTATAAAAAACGGACCACCTAAATTATGTCAAACTTCAATCGATTCTTTTTGTCAATCTTTTTTCACTCTATTTGTTTGAAAGTCTTTGGTCATGTAATCATCACTCTAAAACATCTTACTTATAGCATCGACTTCTGGAATACCATGTCCATGCAGAACACTGTCGGTGTTATTTGATGAGCCATGAGACATGGAAATCTATAACTAAGTTATAGAAATCCATATTATGGTAATGCTATCTTATATAAATCCATTTATGAGCGATTGCGTTAAACTTCAACTATGGATATCCGGTAGCAAGTATGCTTCAGCGAAACGGAAAGATGGATATCATCGATAGAAATTCGAAGTGACTGTAACGCTTTGTAAAGTAACTTTTAACTTGTATAACCTGGAATATTGTTTTTGATGCCAATAAATTAAACAACTGGACTGATACATGAATATCATCAGGTCAATTCCAAAAAAACGAAACGACTAATCTATAGCATCATCAACTTCTATTATATACCTACTGTAGCACCTGCATAGAAATCTACCATTGCACAGATACGAGATGATTGAATTTGTAATAATGTGCAAACATCTGGGAAACATGCCGATTTACATTAATTTTGAAGCATGATTCCCACAGCTTCTTTCTCAATCTGACTAAAAACTAGCCCCCTTTTTATATACCGGCAAATGAGTCATCTGAGCAAACTAATTTCTGTATTAAAAAATATTATTCATATAATAATAAGCGTTTATTGTGAAGATTAGAAATCGAACAATGTAAAGCAGACAGTTATGCATAAAATTCCAAATAAATTTTGCAGGCGGATTCAAAGTCAGATAATCACATACAGGCATTATAAATTTTTGTGCAGATGGGAATGAAAGAGCGAAGCCTTCTCTCAGTGCGACACTTCGGAAGCAGTAATTTTTTAGTCGTAGTCAATGTCGGGGGTACCAAGTCATGCAGGATGTGGTCTTTGTCGAACATGCGGTGGGAGATTTTCATCGCCTGCTCTTCTCTTCTTTGACTAAGTCCAATAAGACATTTTGAATTGCAAGTTGGGCCGCAGATGAGGCGATGGCACCGACGGTTTAATTTTCCCAGCTTCTCCTTGTTTGTCGCATTCAGTCCCACAAAGACAGGATGACAGTACTCAACTTTACTGAGTATGTAGTGCTTGTAAACCTGCACCAAGTCACGTGCTGAGAGGAAGCGTTTCAAAGCGCGCAATAGATAGAGACGTTGGGATGTTTTACTGCAGACATATGAAGTGTGTGCGTTCCACGATAAATGGCAGTCGCAAATGATACCCAGTATTGTCAATTCGTCACAGAGAGGAGTGGATACGTGCAAACTGTGCATTCAATTTGCAAAACTGCATTCAATTTGAGGCCACGGCTATCACTCCATTGAGAGACATGAGCTATCTCATGGTCCATGACTGTTCGCATGTTACAGTCCTTCAAGATGGGATACAATGTTACAATGTCGTCTGCGTACTTAATCATTCTAGCCTCGGAATGATAAGGAATCAGAGACTGCATGTGGACAGCAAAAAGGAAAGGCGCAAGGACTGTACCATGCGGAATCCCAGAAGTAGGATTCAGGGTTAAACTTGCAGTACCGTCGATGACGACTCTTTGTTTCCGATTACTTAAATAATTATAACACCATATGACAAAGCTTTTGGAAAACCGTTGTCGCAGAGAATTGATGAGCGCAGAATGTTTGATTGACGTGATTGCTGATGGTTGATACAGTCATCACCCAATTGATGTATGATCATCTACAGCAGAGAGACTTTGCCATGATGATCTTCGTTTTAGTGAAGAATTGGAAGCAGGCTAGCTTTTCCATTCAGTCATTGTTCTGTTCATCTAGTTTTTTTGGATTTCTTGCTCTTTTGCTTCGCATGTAAATTGCACTCTCATCCTCAAGTGCAATCACTGCAATGTTGATTATGGTAATGAAGATATGCATTGACTTCAAAATGAGACCTTATTTGTCAATTTCTGATGGATAATTGGAGAGTCATCCTACATTTAGATTTAGTCACGTTTTTATGCCGCACCCTCTAGGATGCTGGAAGCAAGTGCTGCACAAGAAAAGCTCATTTGCACGGCAGAATTCAACAAGCATTCCACCATTTGTGTTGCGATTTCCCAGCCCGAACCTATGTCATATTTAATATCCAGCTGATCGCCTACCTTGACATTGAAGTCATCCATGGTGAGAAATTTTCGTTTCTTTTAAAACTGACTGTACATCGTTGCAGAAGCTTTCAGAAACCTCAATGTCATGGGCCGAGGTCGGAGCGTAAACCTGAATCAGAGTTGTTGTAGACGGTTTGGAGTTCAATTTGAAAACAGTGATTCTGCTGGAAACGGCATTGTAACCGATCAAGCTAGTTTTCGTACTACCCGAGAGAAGCAACCCTACTCCAGCCTGCCCGTTCGATCTGCTGCTGTAAATAATCTTGCAATCTCATGAATTAAAATTACCAGAATCGCTCCACCTAACCTCGCTAAGTCCCACAATGCTCACATCCAGTCTTTTCATCTCGCGAAGAAGAAGTTCCAGGTTGCCGACGCTTCTCATGGTTCGCACGTTCTACGATCCTACAATAATAGGTTTCTTCCAGAGACTAACTCTTCTCATGGCCGCTTCGTCCTTCCTGGAAATATCAGAGGCACCTTCAGACCCAGGGGTACCGTCTTCCAGTACCATTTCGGACTCTGTTACTAATTGCTCCATCATAAAGGCATAGGCAGAGATAAGTCGAAGTGGTTTGCCATTGCCTTTCTCAACTGATTTTCATTCAGGGTTTACTCCCCTTTAGCCTTTAGCTCAAATAGCCTGCTCCTCAAGGCAGCAGAAGCCGGCTCGACGTTTGACCATAAAAAGTGGATACCAAGCAGTTTTTGACGCCATTTTCTCTGTGAGGGGGTCCACTGCCCACACAGTACTAGGTGACATGCCACGCGTTATTTGCGCGTAATTACGGAACACCCCAAACATCCGTGGTTAAGGACATTCTATTCTTCTACCCGCGTACATACGCGCTGCACTAAGAGTCAGAAATCACTTGATCTGATGCTGTTAAAACATGGGGAATACGCGCGGGCGAGCGTTTATAGTTTGAGCGTCGTCTACGGTTGTCTGCGCTGCTGCTTGAACCACAGATGAACCGCTGAGCATGTTCTGTCTTCCCTGAGCATGAAATTGAGGTCCTATCACATTGTTTAGCCTCTGATACATGCAGACACATGAGACGCAAAGTCTATATAACAGGACTGCCAACTATACTAACTTATATAACAGATGTTGCAGCAATATCCCGCATAGCCACGGATGCTTGGGTCATGTGTAATTACGCGTGGTTCACGCATGAATTACGCGTGATTGAGCGTCGCATGTCACGAGGTTAGCTGGGTTGACTACATGTAGATTGGTCTACCGCCGCCCAGCAATCGGCGTTGTTCTGATAAGATCAGTCATGGCAGGGTCACCGCGTGCAGGCTTCAGAACACCGACACCAATAATCATATACAATTCATTTTCTTTTAGAACTTTATTTAAGACTTATGTGAAGCAAAGTGTCACTTATACTTCAGCTTTGTACTTTATATTCAAGAATCGGTGATTTCAAATTGAGACATTTTCATTTATTATTCAGACGTTGCAAGCAATTCAGAAATCGCTATTTATATTTCAGAAATCACCATTTCAATTTCAGAATTGGTCACTTGTAATTCAGACATCATTTAATTTCAAACGCAGTGAATAATATATCAAATCACATAAATTCAATTTAAGCACTTCTCAGCTGTCGGCAATGTATGTTGAGATCCCAATAATGTGCAAGAGACTACGTGCAGATAGTCCAACACAATGAACTGTAAAATTACTGTTGATTGCAATGCAAGAAATTAATGAGACAAATGAATGCAAGATTGCATTGAAAATTCCATTTTCCTGAAAATGTTACTTCTGATTCAGAGATCATAAATTCCCAAAAATTTGGACATTAACAAATTAAATTAATGTGTTCAGAAATATAATTCGCCGGGTCTGAAATTAAAACTTACTGAATTACAAGTGATCAATTCTGAAATTGAAATGATGATTTCTAAAATACAGATTGTAATTTCTGAATTACAAGTAAAGATATCTCAATTTGAAATCACCGATTCTTGAATTTAACTGCAAATCTGAAATATAAATGAGACTTTATTAAATATGTATCGTCTTCTATAAAAGTCTGAAAGATAAATGACTTAAATTGATTAATACAGGTTTTCTCAAAACGAATGAAAAAAGTTTTTTGTGAAAAACAAGCACTTAACATTAACTTATTTGGAAGACAAATACATTGTTCGAACCTTCAGAACATGAGGTTTTACATGATAGGCGATCTAGTATTTTACAAAACAAAGGTTGCTTAATTTGAATGACTTAAAAAGTAGGTTTCTAAGATAAAATGATTTCTAAAATGTCTGAGTCCATTTGGCGTCCTACAAAGACGGGCAACATCACATTTTACCGAGATTAGAATTTGACTGTAATTATGACGTTTCGTGCTATTGAGGCTACATTTGCTAATTATATGATAAATAGTGCTCAAGAAAATAACTACAAACTAACTATAAATTTCTATCTTTTTAAGACATAAATTTCAACAGGAACACTAATGGAATGTGCTAATGTCAAGCATGCTACAAGTCCACCACCCTAAAGGATCGATTAGGCATAATCCATAAATGATACCAGTATAAGAAGCTAGGAACATTAACATCAATTATACTTGAATTTAGAACTAACGGCACTTTTTAATTTAGAATATTTGAAATGGAGCCGTGTTTTACAACTAACGCGAGAAAAATAAAAATATCAAAACATAATTCATTTGGGCATGTCGCAAAAATTGTCAAATATATCTGACAATGATCCTAGCAAGATAGAATGTGTTCAATGAACATCACATAAACTAATTATTTCTAGCGACAAAATACTGTGTGGGCACCAATAAATTAGCCGACTTCATAGGGGCTTCTCAAGCCTTCTTATATACTTCGTCAATGGCATATGTCCCAATACACGCATTTATCTCTCAATGAAGTAGAGAAAACTCCGAGGAAATAGGAAAAATTCCTGAAAATAGGAGATCTTTATCGAATAAATAGGAGTAGGTAAAATAAAACGTCTGCCATCAAATGATCGACGCATGTCTCTCACTCTGCCCAAATGTCCCAATTTCGAATTTTGTCAAAACCTTTTTCAATATATGAAGGCACCAATATATTCGACCACTTTAAGGGCTTCGCCATTGGTATATCAGAATATCAGAAACGCATATTTTTTCAATTGAAAAACATATACAAAGGTTGATAGAATGTTGAATGAGATGACTGATGGCAAGGCGAATTGAGATATTTACGGAATGACAATAAAGTGGAGGTGAGATTAAGTAATTGACATTGAAATACGAGAGGACATTTTCACTACTAAGTTAATATTAATTAATATTCATTTAATATATTTGAGCAAGTCATGATGTCATCAGTAAAAATCATGCACCATCACATTTTTGCAATGAAAGATGTTAAGGGTTGATAAAAAACGGCTATCAAAGCAGGTTAGTATAATGTATTCAAAATTAATAACGCACGCCAGCATTCTTCTCGCCAAATATTATGTCCTACTGATTCAGAGGTCCGAAACGAAAGGTGATGTACATGTGTATATGGAACAAGAACATCATGTCGTGATCATTCAAAAATTCAGCAATTCGCATCGTCTTACCTACAATAGGATCGATTAACGAGAAACGTGAAGTTGTCAGATACGTTCCGGACCTCGGTTTGCTGTTCATCTCTCTAATTCGCATTGAACGTTATGTTGCGCTATCAGAACCTTTAATACATCTGAATACTAATCACGATGTCATTGGTCGCTGACGCAATATATCTGTTCTGATGCCATTTGCATTGTTTATGTACTTGGTTAATGTCACAACTTTACCTATTTTCAAGGTTTCTTGCATAACATGGAAATCTTGCTTCAAGATATCGACAAAGAATGGTGTGAAGTGCAACCTGGTATCACTATAATGCACATTCACATATAAAATGGTATACAGTTTCAAATGTTCTATCATCGCATGAACTGCACTATCTTTCGTCATAGCTCAATCCATTTCTGTATCGAACTGTCAAGATCGTAAAAGGGCACTATCTGAACATAGTTTGATTGACCATGCCGATAGAATGATGAACATCAATAATTTCCAGCTTTCTGTCCTAAATAAACAAAAGAATTCGATGCAAACTAAAATGGCCGAAGCACGCTTCATAGCGTTGAACAAGCCACAAATCAACCGCAAGCATGAACTGATCTAACGAGTCGTCACTGCCGAATCATTTCTATATTTAATCCAACTGCCTGTTTATTCACTTACCCCTTGATACTGTCCACCGAGACGAAACGCGTCGAGGAACTTTATCTTGTGAAATAAAAAATCGCCTAAATTGAGGGAGAGCTATATTTTTGATTACATCGCGGAAAATTGAATAATGAACCCCCCGTATAAGACAACGAAAGATCTATTTAAAATATGATCACAGCATCTTTTCATGATACTACTACTTTCATTGAAGATAATTTTAATCTATAAGTTGATTGCAGCTTTTTCAAAATGATATTCAAGAGGAAATAGTCCTAACTCCCTTATCAAACAATAATTTGTAGTATGGTAGTTATCAGATGATAGAGACGTTTGTAGTATTGAAACTATCCTATTCAATTTGGATAATTTATTGCAGAAGCAAAATTCACCACCATACTGTATTTTTGATAATTTCAACATTTCAAATGTATTTTTCACTATTATTCCATTCGCACATCCTATTTCTTTCAGTTTTTCTAGCAGTTAGATATGTCTATTTTTTAGTTAGTGAAGACAAATGTTTTTTACTGTCATTTCCTATCCAAAATCCAAGATATTTATATTCGCGCACTATTTCAATTCGTTTCAATTCATTGTTCAAATTAAGTTCTATGTGATCATTTTCATATTCAATATTTTGAAAAATTATTTTAGTTTTATCAAAAAGTAGTAAGCAAAACTCCACTTCTGGACCGCGCAAGATGGCCGCCATCGCTGAGTCCCCCCCCCTCTGGCACGGCAGAGTGTCGTGGTCGGCCGCCGTGGTGCTTCGTGTCTGAGTCCCCCCCCCTCCCCCCCCTCTGGAACGACAGAGGTTGTGGTCTCTCGTGGTGTGCCGGCCAGGTGGGTTCCCGTTCACAACATGTTCGCTGACTCCCCCCCCTCTGCAACGACAGAGTGTGAGACTCGGGTGAGTTGGTCCGACCGCCTGGTTGACGTGGGCGACCGTCTAGGTTGACGTGGGCGACCGTCTAGGTTGTCGTGGATGGTGAAATGGCTGCCAGATTCGGATTCAGCGTAAAATTCTGCATCGGTAGGGTGAGTTTCAAGGCAATCGGCGAGAAAAAATTTTTCTTCAAAATTTTAACAGAGTTAGAATTTGGGACGTTTTGGTGTGTAGCGCCCAAACGAAGCATCGGATGAGAAAACGGAGGCCAGATTCGGAATCTACGTGAAATTTTGGGTTAGGAAGGATGTTTCCAGCGAAATCGGAGAGAAAAAATTTTCGGCTGACGTCCCCCCCCCTCTGGACAGCTTGCTTCGATTTTGGCTTCCAGTGGACGGATTTTGTCGTGCGATAGCTCGTTTGAAAGCTAAGAGTGAGACAAATTCAGTGAAACAATCGGCTTGTTCCTATCTGTCTTCGTTTAGATGTGAGACGCCATTTAAGATTTTGGGACATTGTCGAAAAACGACAGAGTTAGAATTTGGGACGTTTTGGGCTCTAGCTTCAAAACGAAGCATCGGATTGGAAAACGGATTTCAGATTTGGAATCAGCGTGAAATTCTCTATCTGTATGGTGAGTTTCAAGTCAATCGGAGAGAAAAAATTTTCAACATTTTTCGAAAAAACGACAGAGTTAGAATTTGGGACGTTTTGGTGTGTAGCGCCCAAACGAAGCATCGGATGAGAAAACGGAGGCCAGATTCGGAATCTACGTGAAATTTTGGGTTAGGAAGGATGTTTCCAGCGAAATCGGAGAGAAAAAATTTTCACTGACGTCCCCCCCCCTCTGGACAGCTTGCTTCGATTTTGGCTTCCAGTGGACGGATTTTGTCGTGCGATAGCTCGTTTGAAAGCTAAGAGTGAGACAAATTCAGTGAAACAATCGGCTTGTTCCTATCTGTCTTCGTTCAAAAGTTAGAGCGGTTACAAGATTTTAGGTCGGAGCTCGCTCACCTGAAAAAATCCTAAGTGTCAGAGTGGCTTTGTATGGGTAAAAATTTGAAAATTTTCCAAAGTGTGGAATTTCGACCTGGGACCGTCACCAAAACATTTTTCATCAAATTTTGAAATTTCACTGACGTCCCCCCCCCTCTGGACAGCTTGCTTCGATTTTGGCTTCCAGTGGACGGATTTTGTCGTGCGATAGCTCGTTTGAAAGCTAAGAGTGAGACAAATTCAGTGAAACAATCGGCTTGTTCCTATCTGTCTTCGTTCAAAAGTTAGAGCGGTTACAAGATTTTAGGTCGGAGCTCGCTCACCTGAAAAAATCCTAAGTGTCAGAGTGGCTTTGTATGGGTAAAAATTTGAAAATTTTCCAAAGTGTGGAATTTCGACCTGGGACCGTCACCAAAACATTTTTCATCAAATTTTGAAATTTCACTGACGTCCCCCCCCCTCTGGACAGCTTGCTTCGATTTTGGCTTCCAGTGGACGGATTTTGTCGTGCGATAGCTCGTTTGAAAGCTAAGAGTGAGACAAATTCAGTGAAACAATCGGCTTGTTCCTATCTGTCTTCGTTCAAAAGTTAGAGCGGTTACAAGATTTTAGGTCGGAGCTCGCTCACCTGAAAAAATCCTAAGTGTCAGAGTGGCTTTGTATGGGTAAAAATTTCAAAATTTTCCAAAGTGTGGAATTTCGACCTGGGACCTTCACCAAAACATTTTTCATCAAATTTTGAAATTTCACTGACGTCCCCCCCCTCTTATCGATTGCATATTCACAGGGTATATAAGAACGGGATCGGGAGAGGAATTTCACTAAGTTGAGAAACTGACTACAGGTAAGTCGTTTCTCTTGAGGTCCGATATCGGACTTCTGACTTTACATTGCTGATATCAGCTAAGGTGTCAGACTTATAGGTTAGTCAGTATAGCATGACTGACCATTTGATGATAGTAGGCCGAAATCTTCAAACGGCTATAACTTTGCTTCTACAAGTCCTTTAGACTTGATTCAAAAAACATTCGACAGCGTTTGCTATGCTGAAGGTGACAGACTACTTATAAACGTTTTATGAGTAGTACTAAAATACTGAAAAATTTAAATTCATATTTAATGATAATAATTAAAGTTTTTGAATAAAAAGCAGTCGTTTATGAGTCTCTGTGACTTGGGACGTTTCCTCTTGTAAATAACTCAACCGGTTTTCATGTCAAAACTGGGGCCCGGATACCAACACAGTGATATGACGCACGCTCTGTCCGATCGAGGTTGGATTTGTGGGTCGAGGCCTTGGAGCTGGGATAAGATCCCCTCTGAGTAATGCCTGTAACGGATTCAAGAGCTTAACACCCAAACGGTTGCTGACTTGCTATCAAATGTTTGGTGACTTAGTCTTTCAATGCATATCAGCAAGTAGTATCCTATAAACACTTGCTATCAAATTTTACTCTATCTTTACAGAATTATCATGACGAAAGCGAGTAACGCCAAGATGCTAGTGGGCAAGTGCAGTTGTGGCAAGATTGCCAGAGGTAGCGAACTGAAGAAACATTTAAAAGAAAAAGAGGGGACGATGGGCCATGAGAGGAAAGTGATGTTGAGGTTGTGTGTGTCTTGTCGGAAATGTGTGATGGGGGATGAGAAGGAATTTATGAAGGCGCATTTGCAGTGTGAGAGTGGGAACATCGGAGAGAAGGGGTTCAAGGCATGGTTTGAGGGAGAGTTGTTGGAAAGGGAAGAGGTGAGAAAGGCGGTGGCAACGATTCAGGACGTGATTGGGGAGAAAGTGGTGAGGAATGCGAGTGAGGGGAGTTCGAGTGATGGGAGTTCGAATGAGGAAGTTGAGTTGAGAGCGAATATGAAGAAGAAGGATGATGTTGATTTGGATGCGGTGATGGAAGATTTGTTTGGGGACATAGCGGATTTGAAGGAAGAGTGGGAGGGGGAGGAAGTGGCTAAGCCGATGGCAGCGTCATCGCCACGGCAGCAAGAGGCGTATGACACGGAGGTATTTGTGAGAATGAAGGATCGTGTGATGGCTTTGGAAAGTAATAATAGAAAAGTTTTGAAGGAGAATGAAGAGCTGAAGGTGAAGGTTGAGGGGTATAGGGCAACAAGGGAAGAGTTGGAGAGCTTGAGAAAGAAGGAGAAGGAATGGATGGCGGAACGGAGCGAGTTGATGAGGAAGGCAGGTTTGGTGGAGAGTTTGCAGGCGAGTGTGTCGAGGAAGGATGAAGAGATAGAGCGGATGCGAAGCGTGGTGAAGGAGACGGAGGAGGTGAAGGTTATTAATAAGAGGTTGACGGGTGAAGTGGAGCGACTGCATGAGCGTTTGAAGTGTCGAAAAAGGAGAGTGTATGAAGTCCATCTTCCCCTCTTTGAGAACAATGTATGCGACGCCCCAACCATCACGGATGATCCCAACGTGACACAGCAGTGTTATGAGGGCGACGGAGTCCGATGTCTCCACATGAGTATGGACGTTACCGGTCAGCTTGAAGACTTCGTCGTCCGAAAAGTTCGGAAGAAAGTTCCCAGTAAGCTTCCTCAACATGATCATTTTTGTAGCTCATCTAATCTCCTATTCTTTTTCTTTCAGAGTTTTTGCAGAAGTGAGAGGAGTGTCGGTGGACGGAGAACGACCCATGGGCTCTTTTAAGGGCCAACCTTCTAATGCAGCTAAAGCGGTCCCAAGCCCGCCACATACCCTCGGATATGGAATGCAGAGGGGAAGAAAAATAATGAATGGAATGAAATGGGAGGACACTCACGCGCCACACGCAACATAACGCACTTCTCTCTTCCGTAGTCTAACAAGCTCTTTACACATGGATCGCAGTCGATTGCTATCCCTGTATCAGAAGTGTAAGCTATCTTAATTTTATTTGACACTATTTCATCTATCATCATCGTCCATATGAAATGTTTTAAGATTTACAAGTTAGACTAAGCGTGCTACTATTTCCAAATGAAAATGTATACATGGTTAAATCATCCACTTAACCCCATCCGTAGTCTAACAAGCTCTTTACACATGGATCGCAGTCGATTGCTATCCCTGTATCAGAAGTGTAAGCTATCTTAATTTTATTTTACACTATTTCATCTATCATCATCGTCCATATGAAATGTTTTAAGATTTACAAGTTAGACTAAGCGTGCTACTATTTCCAAATGAAAATGTATACATGGTTAAATCATCCACTTAACCCCATCCGTAGTCTAACAAGCTCTTTACACATGGATCGCAGTCGATTGCTATCCCTGTATCAGAAGTGTAAGCTATCTTAATTTTATTTTACACTATTTCATCTATCATCATCGTCCATGTGAAATGTTTTAAGATTTACAAGTTAGACTAAGCGTGCTACTATTTCCAAATGAAAATGTATACATGGTTAAATCATCCACTTAACCCCATCCGTAGTCTAAGAAGCTCTTTACACATGGATCGCAGTCGATTGCTATCCCTGTATCAGAAGTGTAAGCTATCTTAATTTTATTTGACACTATTTCATCTATCATCATCGTCCATATGAAATGTTTTAAGATTTACAAGTTAGACTAAGCGTGCTACTATTTCCAAATGAAAATGTATACATGGTTAAATCATCCACTGAAGCCCCATTCAAGTACGTCAGTATGAAAGCAAAGATAATACGAAATAAAAATTTATTATGGCATGTATTTCAAAAGGTCTTCATCGTCAATATCGTCCCAGAGTCTGTCTTCACATAGATAACAAAAACAGTTCAGTTGCTTTAATCGTTCTTCCACTGCGAGCCTCACTTTATCAATATACTCCCACTCTGCCATAGTTCGTGGCTGGGAGTTAGGGGTGTACCACTCCCATAATTGGTGGAGGAATTTCGTGCTGGTGATCTCCATCACATCGTCAGTATCGTACTGGAGATACTTCCACCTCACGCCTGTTAAGTCGGGACACTCCTTCTCACATACACTCTCCTCTTCCTCATCCGCTGGTAATGACAACTTTCGTATATTGTCCAGTCGGTACACCTTCTCCACCTTCGCCTTTCTTGGTGCATTTGGTGTAACGAGCGCCTTTGGTGTTGAGCATGGAGAAGAGAATTTTGTGTTTGATGTTGTTGGAGGGCTTGTCATGTTGACTGTGAATAATGACTTTGAAATGTTTTCTAATTCTTAAGTATACACAAGCAGCCAATCAGAATGAACATCCAATGAATGAAGAGAATGAAAGTATATAAGCAAAGTGACATCCGTATCATTTCACTCTGTCTTTGAGACGCATAAGTGAACTGTTCTCTGACGAATTCTGTATTTCAGGCGTACAAGTGAACTGCTCTTTAGTGAATTCCAAATTTGAGTGAAGTCTCTATCTTGTTGAAGTATCAAGCTTAAACATAATTTCGTTCAAATGGTAAGTTGAAAATTTCCTCTCTCATCTCCCTCAAACGTGTGGCTAATAGCATCTTCCTCAATTTCAGGCATCAACTTCATCACCAACACCCTCCCTTCTCGAGGAAAGTTTAGAGTTGTTGAGTCAAGGTAGGTTGTAACAATACACTGAGACTTGAACAGAGATGAAAGAATGATTTCTCTTTCAGGTGATGTGAGTTCCAGCTCAGGACTCTCGCGGCAAGGCAACGAGTGGGAATGTGCCGACTGCGGACATATGTTTACAAGGAAGCACAGTCTCCTTCGACACATCAAACAACGTGTGTGTCAACGCAAAGCGGCGTCAATCTCCGGAGGTGAAGTTGATTCTGACGATGACATCTCCTTTCCTTGCGATTTGTTCCCTCTTTCTTTTGATAGTCACTTTCAGCGATCTTCGCACAGACTTCAACACACGCATGCAAATGATCACTACACCAACGGTACCTCTACCATCTCCCTCATTAATGTTTCACATAATAATTTAGTACGCGACTACTGCATGGAGTCCAATACTCAAATTGTAGATTTTCCTGAGTGGCTCCTTCAAAATTCTAACATTATCGAAGCGCTCTTCAATAATTTAGACAATTTTAGAATGAAGGCGCTCATCTACCTTAAACTAAAATATATTAAAATAGATTTTCAAACGGGTCAAGTGACGGAGAGAATACAGTTTCATGTTCCTTCCTCTTCCGCAACCGAAGTTGTAGACTGCGAGTCTTGGCTAAATTTTCACATTCAATGTTTAAAATCAAATGTAGATAAATTCAATCAACGCGACAGCGCTCTCATTTTTGATGGTGTGGACTCAGCCATATTCAAAATTTCCCTATTAGAAAGTCATGCAGCTCGAGGCACATTTAAACTTCCAAAAACGTTGTATAATAAAAAAGCTGTCATCAATGTTGATTGTAAATCACAGTGTTTCAAATATGCAGTCCTATCCATCCTTCACTATAATGATATCAACGCGCATCGAGATCGCACCTATAGCTATAGACAGTGGGAGGATGAACTAGACTTTGAAGGTTGTGATAGTAACAACATGAAAATCAAAGATGTAGAAACGTTCGAAAAACATAATAAGATTAAAATTGTCGTTCACGTGTGGGAGAAGGGGTTGAAGGGTGCCCGCTATAAGTCACGTTCAACTTGTTATGAACGTGTAGTCAACCTCTTATTAGTAAAACAAGATGATAGCGAGGAATGGCACTACTGTGGTATTCCCAAAATCTCTCGCTTGTACACTCACTTGGGGCACTCTAAAAGAGGTGAACATTTTGTATGCGACCGCTGCATCCGCTCATTTTGGAGTAAAGATAAATTTGAAACTCACTATGAATGGTGCAAGCGAGGTAAATTACAAATGGAACGCATGCCCAAAGATAAAATATTTTCACATAGGGATAATGGTGACGAATTAAGTCCCCTGCGTGTCATTTACGCAGACATAGAATGCTACATTGATGATATCATCCACAAGCCAGCAGCCATATCCTGCTATGAAGTATGGCATGACCACTTTAGGAATAGACAAAACAAAATGCATACTTGGCAAGGTGAAGATTGCATTTCAAAATTTCTAGAATTTCTCGATAAAGCTGCAAAATTTCAACAATCATATGATTCCCAATTGCAGCGTAAGTCACTACATATGTCAGATGAAGACAAACAAAAATTTGAAAGTTGCACATCCTGTCCTAAATGTCATAAAACGTTTGATGACGATAAAATTAAGAAAGTGCGTGATCATGATCACATCACTGGTAAATTTAGAAACGCACTCTGCTCCAAATGTAACTTTTCACTTAGGTTGAGACGTCGTGTACTACCCGTCATTTTTCATAACTTTAAGGGCTATGACAGTCATATGCTCATAAAAGGAGGGTTGAGCCAGATGAAATCGTGGCAGTTTAATGTAATAGCACAAACGAGAGAAAAATTCATGGCAATGACAGCAAAAGTACCAGTAGATAAAACTAAAGAAAATAGGACAGTCTTCTTCGAAATAAAATTTTTAGATTCATTTCAATTCATGTCAGCGTCACTAGCTTCTCTCGTTCGTAATCTCAAGTTTCTTCCCCATAGTCAAACTTTGAAGAAACACTATCCAAACTTAACGGATGAAATAATCACTCGCAAAGGAGTCTTTCCTTATGCGTATTTTAGCTCAATGTCTAAACTAAATGAAACAACCCTTTCTTCCATTGACAAATTCAAAAACGATTTGACGGGTGAAGATTGTCCAGTAGAGGACTATGAACATGCTCAAGAGGCATGGTTAAAATTTAATTGTAAAACGTTTGGCGATTATATGATCGCTTACTTAGAATTAGATGTCATTTTGCTGGCTGATGTCTTTCAGGAGTTTCGACGAGTGGCATTAGAAGAAGACAAATTAGATCCTGTCCACTTTGTCAGTCTACCAGCCATGTCCTTTAAATCAGCCTTTAAAATGACTGGTGAGACCATTCATCTCTTACAAGACCCGGAGATGTATAATATATTTGAGCGCGGAATACGCGGTGGTCTCACATTTGTAAATAAACATCATATAAAATCTGAAACAGTAGGTGATGATCATATCCACCTAAAGTACTATGACCAAAATAATTTATATGGCAGTTCACTGTCTAAACCACTACCTCATTCCGAGTTTAGTTGGTTAAATCAAAATGAGCTTGAGTATTACTCCAACCCTTCAAACATACTGAAGATTCCAGATGAAGGTGATTGGGGATATTATTTTGAAGTGGATTTGATTTATCCAAATAGTATTAAAAATAAAACTGCTGATTTCCCACTCGCACATGAATCTGGCGAAGTGACTGAAGATATGTTTTCACCATTCATGTCACAATTTCATAATAACTTAACAGAGTGTGGACAGCCAAGGTACAAACCATGCCGCAAACTTTTACTCACCCAATATGATAAGAAAAATTATCTCGTACACTTCTGCATATTAAAATTCTATTTAGAAATGGGCATGCTTCTAAAGTCAGTTCACCGCATTATCAAATTTAGACAGAAAGCCTTCCTCAAACCCTACATAGATAGTAACAGTCAAAAACGTGCACTCGCCCAAAATAATTTTGAAAAGGATTTTTATAAATATAAGAATAATAGTCTATTCGGAAAGACCATGGAGGATGTTAGAAAACGTATGAATTACAAACTAGTCGTTGATGAACAAAAATATCACAAATTGACCTCATCACCTCTTTTCATTGATAGAGACATCATCGATGAGGATCTTGTAGGTGTTAAAATGATTAAATCAGAAGTTGAGTTGTGCAAACCCATCTATATTGGGCAAGCCGTTTTAGATTATTCCAAGCTTGAAATGTATCAACTCTTCTACAAAATATTAAAACCATGCCCTCTCGTAAAAGAGGTTCGCTTGCTGGGTGGTGATACAGATAGTTTCTTTTTAGGAATTACCACTCAAAAAGATTTAAATTTTAATGAAGTAGGTAAGTCATTAGAAAAATATTTCGATACATCTAACTACAATCCCACTCATCCACTCTATTCCATACAGAATAAAGCCAAACTTGGTTGTTTTAAGGATGAAACAGCAGAAAAGGAAATAGATGAAATGATTCTCCTCCGTCCTAAAATGTATTCCATGAAACTAAAAGAATGTGCAGATAGTATTAAGCGTGCTAAAGGTATATCAAAATCCATTGTTCATAAAATGAAACATCGGTCCTATAAGAAGGCCTATAAAAATAAAACTATAACGTTTGTCAATATGACAATCTTAAAATCTCAAGTTCATACTGTGAAAACGTACACGTTCAAGAAACGAGCACTTTCAGCATGGGAGGATAAGAGGTGTTGGATAGGACATAACACATCTCTTCCACATGGACATCCTGACACAAACATACCTCCACCCAAAAGAATAAAACTCACGCTACCACATTCAGGAGATGTATTGACATAATCAACTTTAACTCAGTATTTTGATGTTGCTTTTTGTAGATATACATGGTTGTTTTATGTATCGCATGAGATCGTTTCTTCCTTGTGAATATATGCCTACAGTCAGCCCATTCCCCCTATATCTGTGAAAAGACTTTTTCATATACATATTTTTATTTCAATAAACATATCACAATGACTTCACTTTGTTTTCCGAAACACTAAAGTTACGAGGGATTTAGTATCTTTCACATGGATACACTCTTGTAAACCATTGGTAATTTTGATAGCAATAGAGGGTATAGTTTGTTTGACGACGGGATGATAGAAAATAGATTCAAACATCTTCTCGACTATTCCATATGAAGCGTCTTCATCATGAATGAAATCACGTAAAATGTATTCTTTTTTCTCGCCAACAGAAATAGGTAAGATCAAATCACTTTGAATGTAAAGGTGTTGTTCATGTTTATCAAGTGTCATTGGTGTTTCTATACCAATCGTATGCGCAGCAGCAAACACAGTTTGTAGCATTAAAAAGCCAAAGAGTTTTTTCAAATTTTTACTCAATTGACATTGAATGTCATCACCCAGTTTCAGAACAACGCGTTGATTTTCAATTGAAAACGAAATGTGGTGTGTCTTTGCATCATATTTACTTTTCATCACATGCTTCAACTTCTGTTGTATATAAGGATTTACTACATGAATGAAGCTTTCAACTGTATGATATAGACGCGGCATTATATTGATAGCAACTTTAGATTCTTCATAAGACTGGTAAATTTTCTTGATGCGATCACCATAGATGTCCACCCACCATTCATCATTAACTGAATCAGCTTTAGTGTGATATTCATGAGAACCATACACCACACCGCTTCCAATAATAGGCGTATAATGTCTTACAAAATGACGCAAGGTTGGAGAGAAATAAACTGTAAGTTTGTCATTATATTTCTGAATAACCAACTTATTTTTGTCCGCCATAATTTTCTCTCCATACTTCTTACCCAAAGTCTCATTCCATCGTTTTACTAACTCAATAAGTGATAAAGGTTGAACACCACGCTTTTTCAAAATGATGCGTTCTTCGCATTCTACAACATCTTCATTAAATATTTTAAATCTATAATGAAATTTGTTGATTCGATTTGAATAAACTTTTTTAACATTTGCAGTAGCAATTGACGTTAGATGTAGTCCATGACCAAAACCAAGATGTGGATAGAATTCACTATCCAACCTCAGCGTAAGACCTTTAGTAAAAGAATGAAAGCGGAGGAACTGTCTCCCACTCCAATGATAGATAGTAAACTCATAAGCTTTCTGATTTTTATTCTTCATGATGGAAGTATTACCACTGTTGAATGCCTTAATAATTTTCTCATTCCCAAATGGCTCATAAGAATCTGATTTTATCTGAATCCATTCATAGTTCCACTTTCCATCTGATGTTAAATTGTATGGGAACTGAAATGCATTATTCATCGTTATTCCATCATGGGTGCGAGGAGTCAATATCATTTCTTCCAAATCATTCACATTCTGAATATTGCTATCATAGCAAATACTAGAAACGCCAACCTCCCATTCACCTTCTAAATGCAGTGGGCGATTTAATTCTACTCGATAGTCTGATGGTTTATTTTTGGGAAATTTATTCATAGAAGCATTACTGGGCAAGTAGATTAGAAACGAGTCCTTATTTTCACTTTCCATATTATTCACATTGGAAAAATATATTAGCATACGTTTGCATTAACTCTTCATTCGGAAATGGAGTGTGATACTTGTCACAGCATCTTTATGAAAAGGAATCAACGCACCAGCATCGTCATAAATGGCAATATCAATTTGTGGGATGTAGTTTGATTTCAGCTTTGTATAATGCACTTTCTTGAAAGTATGCTCAGATAAAATACTGCAGCTTTTTGGCTGGTATGGTATCATTGCTAGCAATGGAGCTTCAACATCTCCCACACGTACATCTTCACCAATATTGGAATATATCTGAAAATAGTTAATACGACGCGATAGCGACATATCTGCGCTAGCTTTGGTTACAGTACCACTTTTAAAGATATTTTGATCAAAACCCAAAATGTCCATTAGAGTTTTATCCATAATTAGTTCAATACCTTTTCCACTTATAGTGAGAGACAAAGTACCTTCTTTTTCAGAAAATAAAATATGTTGGTCATTAATCACTTCATTTAAATAATCTACAACCAATTTAATCGAAGTAATAATGCGAGGCATCAACACTCTTGTTTCATGTAAGATACCACCTAAAGGCTCTACACACTTTCTGTATAAAGATACGGTCCATTCTGTATCAAATTGATTTGACCTTTCACATGGTAAATGTTGCATATCAGATTTTCCATGAACAGCTGCAGAACGATGTCGTAAGAACTGATGAAAATCTTTTGAACAAACTAATACTAGATCATCATCATTTAATTTGCTTATTGCAATATGATTAGATGATTTAATATAAGTCAATGTTGCCACTTGTTTGCCATCAACTCGAAGGAGATAATTAAATTTCTTCAATAATGTTTCAGGAGTCATGTTTGTCTTTCTTGGCTTAATCACAATCTTCTTCACCAACGTCTTCTCATTTCTTGGAATAAGATCTACATAATAAGCTTCCTCTCGATATATTAACTGTTTATGACCACTTATGTGGTAATTAACGTTAAAATTATCATAGCTTGTTAAGGCGTTAGCGAGGTAGCCTAAATCATTTCTTAAACTTGGACTTAAACCAACAATCCAATCTTTCTCAACTACATGATGTACATAATTATAATCATCATTGTGCGGAGTAAATTGGACAATATGTTTACACGCTTTATTCAAGAAATCATATATAAACTTTTTACATGATAAGAGATCTTTCTTTGACCACTGTGGAATGTATACTCGGCACCCCTTTTCACATTGATAAGCAGCTGTACGCCTCATATTAATAGTCATCACCTCATGATCAAAAGTATAGACACAGTTGCTATAAACAAGTTGAGTGACACCCACTTCCCAATTCCCATTTAGCTGTTGTGCATGATCAATGGGAGTAGAAAAGAGTGCGGCTCGATTGCTAGTAAATCTCTTTGTAGCCGCATTGCTAAGCAAAATATGATAAAACGACATTTTTATATTGCTAATCTGCAACTTTGCATAACATCATGAAGACTTGGATTTTGGACTCTCTACAATATATCAGAGTTGATCGTGATGGAAACGTACATTTCAAAAATTCTCATGGTCATACATCAAGAGGAATTACATTAACATGGCGACAATTTGTCAACCTCAATGATATCATGAGGGATTTGGAATATTTTGAAACATTAAGATTCATCTCCTTGGGTGATCAAGTTTGGCTTCAACATTACAGAAATGAAATTCAAATCTACCATTCTCATTCCGCAAACTGTTTCTCATTTCGCAAATACAATTGGGAGAAGTATAGAAGATACATACATCGCTCCATCATGACATTTATTCGTCGTGAGTTCATCGCCCTACTATGCAAATCTTAATCAGATATGATTACCACGCACCATGAGTTGGAAATTAGATTCCCTACAACGTATTGAAACGGATCATGATCGAAACGTCTATTTCAAAGATTCAACTGGAAATGTGAGAAGAGAGTTTGTTTTATCTTATCGTCATTTTCAATCTCTACATCATATCATGAAGGACTTGAAATACTTCTATATGAAAAGACATTCACGTATTGGAAATCGCATCTGGCTGCGCGTCAACAATCGGCGAATTCAACTCTATCATTCCCAACTTCATACTAACTTCACATTTCATCAAGGTAGTTGGGAAAAGTATAAAAGGAAGGTACATCGCTCAATTTACTCATTCTTTCATCATGAAGCGCCATCGCTACACCATCGTCAACATTCTCCGTCGCTTCAGACTCTATACCAAAATCGATCTCACAACATTACACCAACAGCTTCCAAACAGCAAGTATTACCCGGGCCGTCCTCAAATGTTAGTGGTGAAGATGAACAATTCACGGAATCTTCAACTCTTCCCAAATGGGACTGTACAGATTCTCGGCGCCCTTTCTCATTCATCGGCGCAGTCAATGCGCTTAGAGCTACAAAGACTACTACGTCGGATATGGAAGAGGGAGAGGTGTGTGATGTCGAATCTGACTGTGGACAATATGGTGATCTCTACTCAATTGAGTGACAGTCTATCATTTTTGAAGATTCATACCAGCAGTTACAGTTTGTGTTATGAACCCGAACTTTTTCCTGCAGCTCTCATTAGTTGTTGGTTACCTGTGCATGTGGCAATCTTTCATAATAGTAAAGTGATCATTACTGGACTAAAATCTCATGAACAAGCAAATATGATCCTAGACTATCTCATTGAGTATGTACGTACCCAGCGGATTGTAAAATAAAAAACAATTTTTCCAACATGATGTTTTTATTTCAAATCATGATAGAACTTACAAATCATTTTTTCATTAGAGGATGGATTACATGAAAAGTTTTGAATAACAGATGCAAATCGAGATACATGTAAACGTTTTAAGATGAAGTACAGTACAAAAGCACCACACGTTGATGAAAGTGGATGTTGTAGTATGCGTTCATTTCGCTGATATTGACGCGTATGTTTTCTCAACCACTGCTGTGTTGGTATATTTGGAGGTTGAGCAAGAGAGTCAAATAGTTCACCACGTCGGTCTTCTCCAATAAAGATCGCTTTCCAATGCTCACCGCCTAAATTCTGTGAATGAGTGTTTAGCACAATAAAGATGGGATAGTGATTTACTGCAGGTGGTAAGGTATCGAGTGAATAGACATTATCGAAAGCTTTCAACGTCGCTTCGTCTGCATTACGCTGCACTTTAGTCTTAATATCGTCAGCAGTCAACCAACTCATTAACGATTATACTGAAGAATCACGTCACGATACTTTGTAATTTCAATATTTGAATCGAAGACTGCATAAATTAATACATTGATCGTCTCAGGTAGTGTTCTTTTGAACGTCAAATCCAAACGAATATTATGAGGCACGTTCGCTTGACGATAGGGTGCACTAATATCGCTGTCAGCAGTCAAATCAAATGCATAAATAGTATATCCACTCTTAAACTCTTTCATAGTCAGTCCGTTGGTATCATCCGTATTGTAAAAGCCAAAGACATCCATAAAATCAACATAACTGCGCATAAATTGATCCGAAGCAAAATCTGGTTTGTAGGGTGGACCAGGATGACTCACACCATTAACACGTAAAGCAATTTCACTTAACTGATTGTGTTTAAAATTGAAAGGATTCTTCTTTATATTACCATTAAATGCATCATTTTCAACCATTGCCACCATGAGGAGCTTCGGTGCTTCCGATGGAAAGAGGCCATCTTTCATGAAACTCTTTTGATCTTTCGGAATTGTAAAGGTGAGAAGCTTTGTATGCTGAACGGGGTAAATGGCATTTTGGCGGTTAAGGCCTTCAGCATGCCCTCTAATGACACTTGGATTCGGTACTACTCGACGAATGTAAAGTGCAATATCTTCCACATGAATTCTAAAATTGTCAACTTTAGCAAATGCATTCAGCGCAAATTCAGGCTTATTCAATGTCAGCTTGAGTCGCATGCTGGTATTACACAGTAAAAACTTTGACTGTCTAAAGAAGTCTAAATTCAGCGGACCATATAGCTGACATACTCTACTATCTTTAATCATAGCAGATCGCTTTACAAAGCCACTGTTTGTTTCAACATCAAATTTTCCTGCTTCATCTCTGTACCATCCCATGGCTTCCATATGACTTTTTTGTGCTGCTGGATGAAACTGTTATACATGATTGAAATATGATTTATAGGGATAATCGCTTTGACCACCTTCCACTTGCTGCTCTCCAATCGTTAGAGAAACATCACGAAGTAATGTAGTCAATGGTAAATTGTTCAGTCCAACTTTATGTGCATCGTCAATAGCAGTTCCATCTGCTTGCTGAATTCTAAACCTCAAATCAAGCATCGCATAACTCAAATCTATGTAGTCATCACTACCACCAGGAATAACAAATTCAATGGGGCCAGCATTCTCAGCTGTTCGAGGATGATAATCTACAATACTTGAACTAAGAATATCTGTCTGTATGGCTTGTTGATCGAACAAACAAAAACCGGAAGTTTTACACTCCATGATTAGAAGTTATAGCAGCGTCGTCGTTTAGCGCCTGATGAATGATTAGAGCCTCTACGACGTTTGCGTGAATGCCTTTTGACTGAAGATCGCACCTTACCAGCTCCGCGATGTTTCCTCCTTCCTTTTTTCATTCGTTTAGGTGATTTCTTTCCTTGAGTAACACCAGCAATGGTCTGCTTCAATGTTTTTAAACCGCGTTCCTTCCCACGATTCAACAAACTGCTCTTAAAACTTCTACCTCTGGAAAGATCACTAGCAACATCACCAGCAAAGCCAACGGCATTACTTAAAACATTTCGTTTCAAAGATCTACCGACATTGGATATGAGAGGTGCTACAACAGATTTCAGTGCACCAAGTATGCTACCTCCACGTTGGCGGCGAGCACCGATGTAAATTTGTCCTCCGCCACTTACATAGGAGGGTCGTGAATAAAATGAGGCAGTTGGATTCATAGCTCAAACCCTAAACATTGCTAGTTACAACTTTGCATGAATCACTGTCGATCACTTAGATGAAAGATGTCGGCACGACGCATCCAAGAGTTCATACTTGAAGGATAACCAGTCCATTTAACAAGACACCATTCTTCACCTTGCCGTTTTTTACATCGAATGATTTTCTCTACCAAATATGTTTCACTTTCAGTGACTACCTCAATCTCATCGCGGTAAAAGCTACCCTCAATTTCTTCATTATCGTAATCTTTCAACTTGTAGGTGGTCGGAGAGTCTTTTTGATTAATCCTTGATACTGTAAATACCTCCTCTGTCCAATTCGGGAGGTACCCTTTAGCAAAAACACTTTTCACTTTTGAGATACGAACTTTATCGCCAATTTTCACATCACTTTTCACATGAGTGCGTTTACGTTGGAATGATTCGCGCACTTTATCTACATTGTCAGCATTTACATCTACTGGTCTGAGTCCAATAGAACGATGGATAGAGTGATTGTAGGCATGGAGTGTATCTTGTAGAACCTTTGTCCAATTTTGTGTCAAGTTGGCAGTAAAATGTCGCCACAAGCGATTTTTAATGTGCGATTAAAACGTTCAACGAGTGCAGCTTTATAAGCGCTCTTTACACTAAACAACTCAATGTCATGCCTCTCAAATAATCTTGTCACATGCTGATTTTCAAACTCTTTTCCTTGATCACTCTGAATTCTTTTTGGAATGCGACCTTCTCGAAAAATTGTTTGGAATGCTTTTGCTACTCCTTTCCCTTCTTTAGTTTTTAAAGGTTGAGCCCACGCATAACGCGAGAAAATATCAATGACGGTTAAAATAAAATTATTGCCCGAGTTATGTTTTGAAATGGAGGCAACATCGCACAAATCTGCTTGCAACTGTTCATCGATGTCATGAACAATATAATGGCGGGTGCGGTACTTCTTTTTCGCTTGTTTGTGGAGTGTATAGGTAGCCTGACCCTTTAACCATCGTTTCACTTGTGATTGTGGAAGACCACTCGCTTTTGATAATTTCTTGATAGATGCAAATCCTGCCGGATGTTTTACATCATAATAGATTGACTTCAAACGTTCAGTCGATGACGACTCTCTCTTTTTCCTCCTTCTCATCTTTTTGTTTTCTTCCCTTTCTACATTTACAACAACTGCAGCATTTAGCTTTAGCGGTTTTGCGATCGTGTTCACATTGCTTAGGGGTTTCACTATGAGAGCTGGCGCAGCAAGTGCAAGTGACAACGACATTCACCTCTGGCGGCTCATTACATGGCAAGCAACACATCTGCTTCATATTAATAGTCTGAGAACATGTATTTCCTGGGAGGAGCTGTTTTACGTTTTCCTTTTACCAGTTTTAGTGGCGATGTAGATCTACGTCGAGTTCTTCCTCTTGTTTGCTTAGTGAGTGTGGGAGGGGATGTAGCAGGTGACGCCTTAAACCAATTTGTTGGCATTTTCATCGTCTGAAGTATTGGAGTAGTAGCCACTGTTGAATCAAGTTCTTTCAATGTCTCATTATTTA
Organism: Prostheceraeus crozeri; assembly: GCA_907163375.1. Lineage (NCBI taxonomy): Eukaryota > Metazoa > Platyhelminthes > Polycladida > Euryleptidae > Prostheceraeus > Prostheceraeus crozeri. The sequence goes on from CAJQUW010014516.1 coordinate 154,943, forward strand.
AAGCAAATTTTGGCACATTATGCTTTTTCAATAGTTTAAGAAAGTATGACCAACCAGGTGGAACATAGCCCTGACGGCGCTTTCTACGTGTCGCATACTGAATCAAGTCTTCATAACGTGAAGCATCAATCACTTTATTTTCATCTGTAATGATTTCTCCTCTATCATTTACATTGAGATGGGGCTCAATACTGTTGAAAAGAGATATGGCATGTGCGCGAGATGCTAAAGGTGTAGCAGTCGATACAGAGTCACGCATCTTATTCTTCAAGTTTTTCAATTGCTCAACAGTTTCCGATTGTAATAATACAGCACGATGTGGATCTTTGATGTGAACATTTTGCTGATAATCTATTTCTTTCCTATACATTTGATTTGCAAGAGGTTGCTTTACTTGCTGCATGGCAGTCAATTGTACATATTCATCCTGAGGAATAACAATCATGCGAGAATAAGAACTCATAGTTTGTAGATAATCATGGGAGTTTTCAAAATATCACTTCGAAATCTAAATTCTTCCGGACACTCTTGCGTAAAGTCAATGAATAAGTAACCGTATGGTTTTTCAGTAGCTGCTTGAAAAATTTCAATTAAGGCTTTTGATCCTCTGGGTGCAACTTGTCGTGCTAAAATTTCAAATTGACTTTTATCTCGCGGATTCTTGAAAATAGCATAATAGTGTGTATTCAGGTTTCGTGTACGAGCTTCTTTTCCATCAGGAAACAAATTTTGTGTAATATAGATGATAAAACACCTTTTATGGTGTGCTGCGCGAGTGAACATATCTGTAACATCTTTTGAATTCTTACTTTCTTTTAATAAATCATCCAATACAACAACATCATTAGACTGAAGTTTATCCACTGGAATAATTCCTTCATGTCGAATGAAGTTGCGACTTTGCAATTCCTGAAACAGCGACGGTTGATAAATACCATAACACCAAATCACTCGATTGATAGGTTCCTTAAACAACTCCCTTCTTTTATCCAATAAATTCAGCGTGAAAACAGTTTTACCTGCATGAGATGGACCTGATACAGTCAGAACTTTATCACATTGAAGTCTGAAATCCATTTTATCACTTTGAGATTCAACATTTGCATAATTAACGCTTAGAGCCAAAGATATTACCCAATAGGTTGCCCACGGCAGGAGCTATCATTGGAAGTATTGCTGAAAGGAAACCGCCCTTTTGTGTTAGAGTTTTCCTCTTTCTTTGAAGGGTGACTTTAGGATTGGAGATGAAACGCAATTTCGTAGCATATCGCTTAAGTAACTTTCGTTGTTTTGGCGCTAATTTCTTCGTCCTCAACTTCCTCACATGAGAAATAATTTCACAAATGAATTTATCGTTAGCATGTCGTATAGCATTGTATCGCTGATTTGCTTTCATTCGTCGGAGAGCTTGAATGGCTGAAGAAAACTTTTGACTTTTACGTTTCGCCATTTTACGTTTCGCCATTTTCCGTGTTAGTCTTTGCTAAAACCTATCTTTACCACATTTGCATAGGTACTAACTATTGCGACATAAGTGACACTCGAAATGAGCAATATCACAGTGGTTACATTGGCAAAGTTGAATGCAATTACGTATGAAACAGCGTTGACAAAAAGCATGCTTACATCTCTTGAAGATGCGCTTTTCATTTCCATCCTTTCGCTTACATACATCGCAACACATAGTTTCACCGTTACTGATGTCTATAGCAAGTCTTTTTGAAGATATGAATTTGCTAGCCTTTTCTAAATAATAGACGCATGTACAGAAGGAATATACTTCGAGAGTGAGCAGACATAGCTCGAAAACCAGTTGTGCTACAATCAAGTACCACTGCATTTTCAATTTTTCTTTATGGAAAGTTGAATGTGAATATCTGAAATCGCTTCAATCACTAGACTGCTACCATGATGGTTAAATGCGTTAAGACGTTCAGCAATTTTTATCATATGTCTTTTAAAAAATTCTTGGGGGTGATCTACCACTTCCATTGAATAAGAAGCAAAATGGAAAGAGCGACATTCCACCTCTTCCTTTCCAAAATGACTGAACTTAATTTTCGCAACTAATCGCGCCATGATAATGCTATCAGAGAATGTATTCATTAACTCTAGAAATAGAGTGCTAGCATCATCAACCACTGCTTCGATGTCGGTCTCATCTTTATGAAATTTTATCACATAATCTTGAACAGCTCCTTTTAAACTTTGCCTATGAAAACGTAATGTTCCGCAGTCGTTTGAGAAAGACATGATCGCCCTTTATCTATCCCATCCATTGCATGAAAACAACAACTCTTCTCATAGTAACATTTATTGAATAACGGTAACAAGCATGCATTATAAATCAATGGTTTGAAAGAGATAAAATAGATACAGCTGATAACTATCATACAGCGAGCAATGATAACCATACAGGACTTTGGCAGTGTTGAGGTAAGGAGGAAAGAAGCATTGGTTATGAACGTAGCTACTACAACGAACAGACAAAATAGGAACACACAAATCCTTAAAACGTTTCGTGACTTCATGATAATGTTGATTCACTCTACTATCCCAAGGCGGGAGCAAAATATCATCAATGATTAGATTGGGAAATACTTTCCTCTCCTTACCAGGATTATTACAAAAGATGCGTATAACATTGAAAGCAGCTAACCATCGTTTAAAGTCAATAAGAAGAGCACTTTCACAAGAAAAGCCATAGTCTTGCAAATATTTCAGATTAAGTCCATGAATGTGTTTTCTCGCCCATTGATCAACATTGGGATCGCAGTTGGCATGTTGATGATAGACACTAACAATCTGATATGTCCAATTGTTCATAGCAATAGCACTGAGCTCCTGTACAGGTTCACCCTCACAATCCATAAAAATGATGATAGAAGCCTAAAACGGAAATTTACACATCTAAGGAAACGTTCTATAACATATTACAAAATGAAGAATTACATCGATGCTTTTCACGACAAAATACACAAATGATATGATGGCAACGAAGAAGTAAAATGTATCTAATAAGACCACGTCTACGACACTCAAAGCACATAAGCGAATTGTCATAGGGTAGAGTTAGGAAAGGACTAGTAATTCTCCTTCTTTGATTTGCGTTTTGATGTAGCATTCTTCTCCGACTTGCGCTTCGTACCACTGCTGTTAAGGATTTGATCAATTATGTCGTCCACGTTGGGTGGTTTCGGAATATATAGGATGGATTCCATATGCATGGAGAGAGAGGCTATTTTATTATCCTTGTGTCGACCATAATATAGTCCATTCACTTTGAAAAGGATATCCCAAGTACCTTCTCCGAGCTCATCACATCTGATGGGTATTGAATGATCTCCATCCTTCTTATAGTAAGTACACCAATGTGATACCGGTAGGCAAATGTGATTACCATCCCAAATCTTTCTATAGGGAGTATCCTTGTCATCTCTCGCCTTCCACTCTTGAGCAAGAGGAGTAGGAATGTCCATATTTAATGTCACGTACTCCTCAATAATATCAAGTTGGTGGCGAATGTACGGACTCACGGGGATCAGTATGTAGTCCCCATACTGATTGTGCATTATCTTGACATCCGTGGAAGGGAGCATTCCCGTTTGGAGTACTACGCTATGATCATCATAACGCAAGGCTTGTTTAAATTTACGCTGTAGCGGTGTAGGATTATGTACCTTGGATGTTTCTTCCACTGGCCTCAGTTGTAGATGATCTGACCGTAGCGAACCTTGTAACGTTTGACCGCCATTTTGTCCTACTAGTGCAGTAGATGGAGTAGATGCCTGAAAATGAAAAAAGATTGTATTAAGTGTACGTTCAAGGGAGGAGAGGGAGGGAAGTAGCGACTTACCATTTTAGTTGGATAATAGAACAGGGAACTAGGGAGAGAGAAAATATGCGTCCGTCACTCGTGTGATTCAACGATGGAATAATTCTCGCTGTGGAAGGCTCGCTATTTATAAAGAAATGCTTGATTCTCATTGGATGATGATCCTCATTGGACAATAACATCAAGTTGATTCCAAATCTGGCATCCGTTTACCAATCCGATACTTCGTTTTGAAGCTACAGCCCAAAACGTCCCAAATTCTAACTCTGTCGTTTTTCGACAATGTCCCAAAATCTTAAATGGCGTCTCACATCTAAACGAAGGCAGATACGAACAAGCCGATTCTTTCACTGAATTTGTCTCACTCTTAGCTTTCAAACGAGCTATCGCACGACAAAATCCGTCCACTGGAAGCCAAAATCGAAGCAAGCTGTCCAGGGGGGTGGGGGAACGTCAGCCGAAAATTTTTTCTCTCCGATTGAGTTGAAACTCACCCTACCGATGCAGAATTTCACGCTGAATCCGAATCTGACCTCCGTTTTCTCATCCGACCACTCCTTCCACTCGAAACAACCCATTTTACAACCCAACATTCAGCAGATTGCACCAAAAACATCACACACTATAGCCTCAAGACTAATCCTGGCGGTCGCCCACGTCAACCTAGACGGTCGCCCACGTCAACCAGGCGGTCGGACCAACTCACCCGCGTCTCACACTCTGTCGTTGCAGAGGGGGGGGGACGTCAGCGAACATGTTGTGAACGTGGACCCACCTGGCCGGCACACCACGACAGACCACAACCTCTGTCGTTCCAGAGGGGGGGGGGACGTCAGCGAACATGTTGTGAACGTGGACCCACCTGGCCGGCACACCACGACAGACCACAACCTCTGTCGTTCCAGAGGGGGGGGACTCAGACACGAAGCACCACGGCGGCCGACCACGACACTCTGCCGTGCCAGAGGGGGGGGACTCATCGATGGCGGCCATCTTGCGCGGTCCAGAAGTGGAGTTTTGCTTACTACTTCAAAATTCACATCCAAAACATGTATATATATATATATATATATATAAAAATATAAAAATATATATCACAAAACACGAATTGCCCATGCATTGAAGTCTGCAAGCACAGGACAGATACAGTGAATGCTGATCACTGTAAAGCCTGCAATAGGAAAATAGCTGTTTGCACGGAATTTAGCGTCGGCATAAACTTGACATTTTCATATACCTTTTCATGACCTCACATTATACAGCGCACTCACTGCACTCGTCGACAAAAGGGAAAGTCTTAAAAGGACCGCATTCGAGACAGCTGGTGCTATGGAGATACATGCCTGCGGTAAATTGGGCATATGATGACTACATGCTTGCAATTGCATGTGTAGAACAAGTTGCATTGGCCTACCTATCACAAAGGAAATGACCATTTACAGAAAAAATTGCTGAAAAAATATCGAGCCTTATCTCAAACACATGCATCAGCTGATTCTACCGCTTGCATATTATAGACTCATGCAAATCGCATCGTGTTAGAGCGAGAACTATGAGATCCACCAGCGCGCTTCGGGCATGGATTTCAGCCCCGACACTATCGGAATATCGCAAGATATCGGACCATGCTTTGCCCGAAGGGTGACATTCAAATGTTAGCCTTGTAAAGGTTGGCAGTGTAAGAGGAACCCTACAAAAAAGCGCACGCGTATGTTGCTGCGACATTCTATTTCAATGCCGACTAAGACTAAGAAAATGTGTGACTAAGGTTATATTTAGTATAGCAAGCCAGAACTGACGGGACTATGATTCTAAGATTTCTTATGTCAAAATGCGTCCGAATAACGCCTCAATATCTCAGAGTTTACTATTCAGCTAGCGCAAAATTGCGCCTGAATAAAGTTAGCAATATAAAATACTTGATAGCGAATTATGGTAGCAAACGTAATAACTTAAGTCACAAATGACATAATTGTTCGGTAACAGGGTGGCAACACGGTCTTGATGCCTAAGCACAAAGCTCATCAACTCACCAGAACTGAAAATCTCGGTGTTAGGCTACAGATCGCTATCCTATTATTTTCTGCTTTCAATCTCTCCACAGCCGACGCTGAGCTTGATCTGACATTGCTTAATTTCACCTGAAAGTTTGCATTATCAAACATGTAAGGGCGAGGCCAAGAACAGAATTTTAGCTTTATATTGGACGGGAATGGAATCGGTGACGTCGTCGTATTCTTCAATCAGCATAAAAGCAAGAGCCATTTTCGTCACCAGGAAAGCGAAATAATAACTGCTTTCTCTGTCCCGGTGTCGGTGAATCATAGTCACTTAAACAGCCGGGATACATGATCTCAGTCTCTGTCTGGGTCAAAATAGATGCCATTGTGAGAAGTTGATGGCAGCCATATGAAGCAAGGTCGGTAGGTAATGATAACTGAACTGGGGCAATTATTTTATGACCTAAAAATTTTGAAATATGACCAGGCACGCGGGAACGATTTTATGGTAGGGGGGCTAAAAATTTTGGTGTCACAAAACACTTATTTTTGCGGGTAACGAAGGCATACTACTCTAACGCCTTGGATGAAACTGATGTTTCCTTGAATGCATGATTGAGGACAAGACAGAAGGTGAAGAATGAAATGGCAGAAGTAATCGGAGAAAGAGGACAACTGAGTCAAAACGTGTTTTGCGATAGACATATAGAAATGTAGCTTAATTTGCATTTCTGACAATGATAGTATGATCGCATGCATATACCGGTATATTGAATATCAATCATAATGCCTATATACAGGGGTGCGCAACCTTTTACATTTTTCGGCCGCCATTTCGAAGGCCGAAAGAATCACGGCCGCACTTAATATGTGTGCAAACAACTAGGTCAATAGCCAATCCTATATATATTTCCCCATTCAAATTAGCTTTCCTTGATGAATGACGCAGTGAAAATCTCATAATGGCCTACTTCGTAAAGAATGAGTTAGTAAGTTAACCCATATGCGACCGAAGGTCATTTTTTACCCGAAAAGATTTTAAGCCTAATGTGTTATTAGCACTTGAAATAAACACGCACATGTACGTGGACGATCTGAAATATCTTTCGCATATACATGTATATTTGGTACAGCACATCAATAAATTGTATTCTATGATTAATCAATGCGTTTGGCTAAAAATGTCAGAGGCCTGGTGAGAGCAAATGAAAATTTTAGGGGGGGGGGGCTTGGCCATAGAGTAGGTATATTAGGTAGAGTCGTAACTCCGCATTTATTAAATCACCAATTTGTATACACTTTCGATTTTATTAAAGGAACTCAAGGGGTATATAGTTGGTAATTGTTGCCAAATGTGAGATATACAAATTTTTGCAGTTTTGAAGAAATTGCTACGGAATTGAGTGATCATGATAGAATGAATGATGGTATTTTACAGATTCTCAGTGTCATGACAGTCTTGAAAATTTAATGTTTGTTAAATTAGCAATGCGATGGGTTCCTATTACTTTCATGCTCAACCTCAAGAGTATTTTCTTAAGCGTGATCATGTATCACAAGCAACCTGCCACTTGCAGAGCAAAATCACATAATCAAAGACAATGATTTCAATTCACTTTGAACGATGCAAATATGGTTCCACATCAGTATTCAGATTCTATAAATGAAACATGAAATTAATTAATCATAAATGCCGGTAAAAATTGAATTAAAACTTGAAATTTCAGCCAAGAAACCACGAATAACACCGCGACTTTTTCATGAAGACTTCCATCATAATGCGGTTCATGAAATTCCCTTGATAATCAGCTTGATTTCCGCTTGACTACGATGCTTGTTAGCAAATATTCATTCCTTTTGAGATCCAACTTGTTTCATACTACTTATTTAGGAGAGTCATCTCGGCAGTATAGAAATTAGCAAATTTGACTTTTTAAAACTGCTCAAATAATGTTTTGGACCTTGGGAACGTAATCTTTGCAAAAAACTGAATCTTTTGATAAAACAATTTCACTGTATACAGATACTTTTTGAGTCGACAATCTACCTATACATTCCTACTCTATGGGCTTAGCCCTCTCTAGCCCCCAGTTCCCGCGTGCCTGAATATGACTTTGAACAAACGAAAATATGCTCTTACATGACCTAAAATATAATTCCCAACAAAATCAAGAATCAGCAAAATGATGCTGTACGAGGCATCGTGCATTAAAGATTAGAAATTTATTTTTGTTTTTGTACATTTTGATGTATTTTCTATGTTGTCAGACAGAAACTTTCGATCTTTTGACAATAACTTTCCTAACATAGAGTCTATTGCACGCACACCGATAACCAGTGCATTGAGAATGGTGCTCACTGCTACGCTTAGCATCATTCAAATTCAAAATTCAAAATTCTTGATTTTGCTTCACAGAGGCGGTGAACGCATTGACAAATTCTATGCATATTTACACATGATATGAAATATTATTCGAAGTATAGAGAGAGAGAGTGCACAGATCAGTCATCTACAATATTTGAAAAAAGAATTTTAAAAACGCTTAGTTCTGGTCTTAGGTCGTTTCAGTGCTACACATCACTGCAGTTCGTTCATCAAAGAAAATTCTCAACGGGTGGTCCTCAAACTTCAACACTTCTTTGAAAAACTTAGTACACTGCTTGTCGCCAACTTCTAATAAAGACGGACGCTTAAGGACAGAGACCGAGTCACCAATAATTTTAAAGACTCTTCTCTCAAGTCGAAGAAGCTTGTTGCACAGATATTCAGGAATATTACAAAATACCGGGTTAGCGTGAAGGAGAACATATCTTATGTAAGCGCAATAAGTTTTGTAGATGATGTCCCCGTTGCATCCAAACCGATTCAGGTTCAAAGTAAGAAAAATTAGTTTATTTCATTTTAGACCACATGAAAATTGACATCCAAGAATTTTCACATCAATAGCGCTTTTCATGCGAAGAATCAAAGTGAATACATATTCGAAAAAAGATAAGCATTAAATTTTAAACAACTTAATCTAAAATTATTTATCAAGCACATTTCGTTTTTTTTTGACGCATAGAGGGGTGATCAGTACTTAAACTATCATTTCATCATAACTTCTTTGATATCTGTAAATATGAAATTTACTTATCAACTTATTTTTCTCAATATATCTTACCGGACAACTGAAGGGACAAGTTAGGGTACAAAAGAGGACACATTTGTTCCATGGTCCATATTATATTTAGACTCCTAAAATTGGACGAAATATCGGCCGATTAAGGGTGAAATGTAGGGGGATGAGAGGGAACGAAGGGTACAATTGTACCTTTGTCCCCTTTTTTTGTACTGCCACGATTTACAGTGAGATCAACTGTAAACTTCCTACCACTGAATCTCGTGAGTTTTTTCATTAATCGTGCACCGAGTCGCACAATTCTGAATCGCACGAAAGCGCCCACCGCTGTCCAAAGCTCACAAGTAGACGAGAAATGTTCTCCAGTTGAAGATGATACGCGATGAAAGATCTTTGCTACTTGAAAACGAATTCAGTGGTCAATTTCCTTTCTTTATAAAAATTACTTGTCACCATAATAAAATGGAGATAATTGAATCCCTTTCCGATTGATATGATGCATGGCTGATTTCACAAACGTGATTCTATCGTTTGCATTCTATCTATTAAACAAGGCGGAATCTATCACATTGTTTCAAGTGCAAAGCATTCTATAAGCCAATATATAGTAATGTTTTATTGAGTAGTAATTAAATGTTTTCTTAGCAATGCTGCACTTAACGGTGTTTGCTAATAACAATGAAAATTAAGTGGTTAAATGAAGTCGAGACATGCAATGAAATAGGGCCCAACAAGCCTAACATGAGAAGAAAAGGTCAAGCTGCAAGCATTTCTTCTTTGATGGCTGACATCACTAAAGAGTTTAATGTTGAAATATACCAGTACTTATGCTGTAACTTGCAAGAATTTTCCGCATCAAGTGAAGAATCTGTTTCTCTTTTACAAGTGTAATTATTTACAGATTTCTAGAGATTTGTTTGCTGTGAGTCTTGGGATTCAAAGTTCAGATATTTAAGAAAAGTAACCTGGCAATTGATGAATTTAACAAATCTCAACAGATGTAACAACCACCACGAGACATGTTTCGACCTTCTGGGCCTGCGTTATAGCAGTGCTTTCTTGGCTAATTCACGCTCTCAAACCTACCCACGACTGATGAGGCCCAACTGGCTGAAGCATGTCTCGTGGTGGTTACATCTGTTGAGATTTGATAAATTCAGATATTTAGTTGAAAGAATGGAAAGGGGGAGGCAACTACAAACACCACACAATTATGACACTTTTTATTGCTAAATAATTAACATATTCACATCCCTTGTGTTACATGCATTCGAACGAGCCCAAACAAGACACCATAATATGACACTTTCCCGAGATAATTAAATGATGTTCTCAGTTGTCAGAATTTACATGAAATCAGATGCAACATTTCAGGCATAGTAAATCGAAAATGATATCTAAACGACACATTCTTGAGGAAATACAAAGACATTTTGCATTAGATCTACAAGCGTGAACAAAGTGTTGTTAATCAGGTTCTTAGATCTGCAAGTTTCATCAGAAGAGAACAGTTTGTTATGAATTGAAGTGTTGCTAGGGACAGTGCATTTTAGAGCAATATCCAAGTAATTCTATGATGAGTTTTGGTCGACCAACAGTCCAGAAAATAGTCTCAATCTGAGAAGAGCACTGAGTTCAGTATGATATGGCGACAAAAAGGCATTCTGCCCTGTTAATTTTCGTCAAGTAAATCCGAATCTGCAGAAACTGTTCTCTTGAGTATCAAAATCTATAAGTTGTGATTGTCGTATGATTTGAGGGAATATCAGATCAGATATTTCACTGAAAAAACCATTCATAAAAACCCAGTGAAATCAATCCTTTAGTCACGCATTGCGATGAACATGAGGGATACAAGAGAGCATTTTCAAGGAGAAAAAGTGGCTGCTGTTTGCAAAACAATTACCACCATCAACATCTTCGTGAAATTTCCTTTTAAATGAAGTGTCTTTCACTAAATTGTTTACGAATTCTGCGATCTGCGTCAAATAAACGATATGAGGCGCTTTGATGACTTCATCGTAATGCTTGAAGGAGTGGCGAACAGTTAAAGACATGAAAGAGACCGACATTGCTAAAATTATTTTTTCCAACTGTGAATTAAGTGCGACATACTTTTGGGTAATTGACATTGCAAATTAATCGTTAGGATATGGGGATTGCTATAAACTACATAATTTTGTGAAACCTAATCATTTGATATTTCAAATTTGTAAATAACAGGGTTTTTAAGGACACACACATGATTTACATATTTTCATTCATAGAGTGACAACAAGGTGACAACATTCATAGAGTGACAGATCATGAAATAGAATTGACGCATGGTTTGACTTTGCCATAAGTTAGCTCACAAAACGACCCTTACTAACTTACATCGGCTATTCTACAGGGTGTCCCAAAACAATGTACACACTTCAATGCAATGAATAGAGCCATTAACATCATCTATCGACAGATTTTTTGGGATAAATTCAGTGTCTTGAGCATTATAATAATAATTATTATTATTATTATAATTATTGATAATAATTATTATTATTATTATTATTCACCACTGCTGGCGGTGGTGAAAGCAGATGACGGGTATAGGCGAAGACCTGAAAGACTCCAGGAATGGAAAACAAAGAAAATTGAGATTCGACAAATGACTTGGCATGAGAAACCTCTACATGGACAGTATCCGAGGCAGACCAAAAATGTGACGACGAAAGATACTCAGTACAGATGGCTCAAAGAGGTGAAGCTAAAAATTGAAACAAAAGCACTGCTAACAGCCGCACACGATCAGACCCTAAACACAAAAGCACACAAAACATGCATCACGAAAAAAAGTACTGATCCCAAATGCAGACTGTGCAAAGCAGGAGATGAAAAGGTCTCTCATATCCTAACCGGTTGCTCGAAACTAGCAGGAACGGAGTATCTTCGCAGACACAATGACGTTGCTAGATCGATTCACACAGCAATTTGCAAGGAGAAAGGAATCAGAGCTGAGAAACAATATTGGAAACATGAGCCTGAAACAGTGATAGAGACAAACAACACTAAGATCCTGTGGGACTTCGAGATACGCACGGATCACTACATTCAAGCAAGAAGACCGGACATCATAGTGGTAGATAAGACCCAGAAGAAGACGCTCATTATAGACATCGCAGTTCCTGATGACCGAAATATACAAGAGAAGGAGAAAGAAAAGATTACAAAGTACCATGAGCTGAAGTTAGAAATAAAGAAGCTGTGGAACACAGATGCCAAAGTCGTGCCGATAATCGTCGGCTCATTAAGTGCCCATACACCAAGGTTGAAGACATATCTAGACATGATACCCGGCAACTACCACATACCAGACTTGTTAAAATCAGCACTCCTTGGTAGTGCCCATATATTACGTCGCACCCTTGATCTCCCTGAGGCTTAGTAAGTCTCCGAGAACATGGGTTCATACCAATCTTAATGTATGAGATCGTGACTAAAAAAAAATTATAATAATAATTAATAATTATTATTATTAATAATGATAATGATAATAATAATAATCAAAAAAAAAAAAAGGTTAGCGAGTGGCACAGTGGTTTAAGTGTCTGCCTGTGGTCTGGATGGCCCAGGTTCGACTCCTTACGCAGTCAACCTTATTAATAATGCTTTCGACCGGGTGTTTTTGGCAAGCACATGTAATCCAGCTACGTGGAGGTCATTCAAGTGAATTAGAACCTTAATAACTATATTCTAATATCATCTATATCCTTACAACCGACCGGGTGTGTGGCTAACACCTGTAATCCAGCTACGTGGAGGTCATTCAAGTGAATTAGAACCTTAATAACTACATATTCTAATATCATCTATATCCTTACAACCGACCGGGTGTGTGGCTAACACCTGTAATCCAGCTACGTGGAGGTCATTCAAGTGAATTAGAACCTTAATAACTATATTCTAATATCATCTATATCCTTACAACCGACCGGGTGTGTGGCTAACACCTGTAATCCAGCTACGTGGAGGTCGCAAGTGGATCAGACATTGGCTGACTATTAACCAGACTGCAGACGTTCGAATCACACAAGTGCATACTCGGGAAGGAGAAGTGGTTCCTTCCTTAATCTCGTCCTCGCCCAACACCCATACACACATGGAGAGTAGGAATAATATAATATCCATACCGGAACAGGCGTCGCCCGGGTTATCAAGGCCTGCGTTGAATATTGAGGAACCAGGGTGTTCAAGCGGACGGGCTACTGGAACAAATGAACGACATCAACGTCATAGAAGAAAGTGGACACATGCCGATACTGACAGCGTCATTGATAGCTACTATAGTGAACGCATTACAAAAGTACAAGATCATAGATTACAATATTTTATAAATGAACAACGAAAGCGTTCAGTTTTTGCGAATGGTGGACGCAAAGTGCACTGAGAACGAATTAGTCGACAATTATGCGGTTGGAACATAACAGAGAAGGGGTGAGAAGACGACCCCTCAATTGATGAAATCATTTTGTAACACATCTTTGTGGCAACTTCGATGAATGAAGGAAACTCATTCGAATTGATAATCCTAAACACTCGCTTCTCCAAGCGCATTATTTTATTAAAAAGATAATCCCTAGATTCTAATGACGTCTATGGCTAAATATCAACTTGGGCGTTCCCAGGAAGTTAGTTAGCGAATATACGAACCAAGTGATTTCATTGTCTTATTCATTGCTAATCATCATGGCTGCCTCACGTATCAGATTAATCTTCGATGAGAGGAAGTGGACTTTGAAAAGTAATGGAAGTTGGAGAACGTTGTTCATGTGCAAAAAGAATGGAAAAGTGAATTTTTGTCACAGCCACCGACTCGCCTTACCATATCTCGCATCCGCGATAAAATCGAGGAGAAAGGTACGGTTCGAGACATGATGGAGTACACAGGAAGACCATCGCCGACAACTTCTCCTGATTCTGCGTCCGTGGTTATCGAAAAATTGACACGTTCTCCAACAAAATCAATCAGACAGTGTTCTCGTGAGACAGGAATCAGCAAGTCAAGTGTTCATCGGTTATTGAAGCAGAATGATTGGAAATCCTACATACCCTCATTACTTCATTCAATCAATGAGGATGATCCCGATCGACGCAAAGAATTTTGCGAAGGGTATCTCGCTCCAGTAGAGGAGACAGCTGATTTTTCCGATCGAATAATCTGGTCTGATGAGGCGATATTTAAGCTGAATGCCATTAATTGACACAATGCAACTTACTGGCCCCAGCTAAATCCACACGTTCATTATGACCGAAGCGTGAATCTGCCTGGTCTATCGGTTTGGTGTGGACTGTCTTCGAGAGGACTGATTGGACACTTCTTTCTTGATGAGAACGCTACTCGCAGTCTTGTCTTGACATGTTGCAAGCTCAGGCTATGCCGTTGATTCGAGAGCTGTACGATGGGATTGATGTTTACTTTCAACAAGACGGCGCTCCATCCCATTACCATCGCGATGTTCTTTCCTTGATCGAACTTTTCCAGGCAAGTGAATGGCGCGGCGGGGAAGTGTGGAGTACCCACATCGATCTCCTGATCTGACGCCCCTAGACTTTTATTCTCTGGGGATATCTCAAGGACAAAGTTTACGCCAGAAGACCGTAAGACATCGATCACCTTGTTCAAATCATCCAAGACGAAAGTCAATCAATCGATAGTGAAATCATTTCTCGTGTGTGCAGATCAGTGAGTTCGTATTGTCAGAAATGTATTAGAGCTGATGGTGGACATTTCGAACACTTACGCTTGACGACAAGCTTTGATCCAATTTGATTATTTAATCTACATCATCCTATATTTCTTGCTGCATTTCAGTGATAAGATGTGACAAATTTGTTTGAAATAAAATATCTTTTGAAGTGTATACATTGTTTTGGAACACCCGGTATATTAATGGGGAGTGTCACTCTATTGAAAATTATCAGATAAGTTGAGAACAATAACAACTTTCTTATCTTCGTTTCCGATACTCCTTTTGCAGCAAATAAAATACCATTCATCTCCAAATGCATTCATGAATTTGATTTCATGATTGACAAAGTATGAAAGTGCACTGATAAGAGGCTTTGATATTCATTTGGTCGAATTGTCCTCACAGAAGGTCAGAATTGTCGGATAGCTATGTCGAAAGTCAGTCACTTATCTGCACAAACATCTGGCAACCTGTGGTGTCAGGTTTCCGTGCGGGTGTAGCCTAGAGCAAGCCGCGAGGTGGTTTGGCGCAGGATGGATTTTCCTATTTCGTAAGCAAACCGCGCGTCATTTCAGAACTGTATTCTGAAATTACATGGACGCGTGGTCCTGCGCGTCTGATGTGAACAGCCCCATAGTTTTTTAACGCTCTGAACAAAAATTCTGGGCGCGTGAGACGCGCCGTGCCGCGTCCGGTGGGAATGGACCTTAAGAAAGTACTCCGGAGTACCACTGACTGCAAGAGAAAGCTCATTTCATGTCCCTTTATTGTCGAAGATTTTTGAATTCATCATCCAGTGTGACATGAACTTTTAGTGCAGTGATTCATAATTTCAGTAACAGACAAAGCCTGTAGCCAGTGTTGTCAGCTGAGTTTTCAGGAGACTCAGTTTTAACTCAGTAAAGTATTCCAACAAAACTCGGTTAGCTTGGTTACATAAGAAAAATGCATCAGTAGGTCTAAATCATCAGAAATTGATTATGAAAGTATATTTCATAAGCGCTTCAATCGGGAGCTTATTCATCAAAGTTTTAGGGAAGATGATGAGTCATTTCACCACTAGCTCCACGCAATTCAGAAGAAAATGGAAAATGCAAATGAAATTAAGTTTAATATAGAGAAGGTAAAGAAGGGGCTAGAAAATAATATGACAATAAGGCTGATCTGAATTTGCACGAGATGGAAGTTAGAATGACCTCTAGCCTATGTAAAAATTTAGACTATTTTTGTGATAAGCTGTCTGCTAATGATGAATATTTTGAGGGAGGCATAGAGCCTGAGGAATAGAAATACAAATGCATCTGCATGCCCTTACGACGCCGACCATCTCATTGGTCTTTCGCTTGATAAATGTTTGTGAAAATCTTATTTGTTGATTTTATGGCTTCTTGATTGGCAGACATTTCAGAAGTCTTGGTTTGTTTGATTTCATTTTCGGTGTTCGACAACAGGCTTATGGACTTTTCATACATGCACTGAGATAAGTCTATACGAAAAGGACCAATAAAGAGAACCAATGTAAATGAATAGGCTTTCAAAAATAATTCGGGATTCAAGTTCAAGGGAATTCAATTAAGAAAAAATAATCAAAATCGTTTATTATGTAAAAATAATAACATATTTATCAAGTTAATAACCTGCTTCTATAGAATATTTTACGATTCCCTTCCTATGGGCTTATAGATATAAAGTCTATTTAGGTAGTCAACTGGCATTTAGGCCTATTAGGTCTGAGATTAGATCCAAAAAGGAAGAAGTGACGAATATTTTACACGAGGATAAAGTTGCGAGAAACCCTATGTATAGATATAACATATAAATGTATGCCCGAACCTAAAATTGTAAATTGAGACATTATTCAATCGAATTTTCCATTCCGAAATCAATACACCCATTTTCTACTATCATTTCCCTTGAACTAATGATAATTGCTTTAGGTATCTGGTAGTTTGCCACACTAAGAATTAGCTTTGTTTTCACGCAGATTATGCAGCAAGCATGATATCCCAAAGAACAATGATAACTGAAATAACATCTAAAATTTGTCGTCATATAAATATAACATTGAACTGAAACACAATCATCAATTGCGTTTTCACAAAAGGGAGATCAAATACATTTCAAAAGCAAGACTTCAGAAGCCTGAGAGCAAAAATGAAGTTTAGAAGTAAGTCTTATCATGTCTGCTTTTCCAAGATATGCATTCCCTCTCATTTAGGATGCTTAATTTTTGCGATGCAGCGCTGAATTGTTGAACAAATTAAACCGAGTTCCGAACCCAGATAAATTTTCACAAAACTGGGTTCCAATAAAACCCAGCATACTGAGTTTTACGGAAAATATACTCAGTTACGTAACTTAGTTTTTATATTATTGAACTCGGTTACACTCGGTTACACTCGGTACTTAGTTCACTCGCTAAAGTTAAAACTCAGCTGACAACACGGCCTGTAGGAAGCAATTCGGTATGTGCTTGTTCATCAGTTTCTCAATAGTTTATTCTCCATTTCACTTTCAAATGTCACGGTTGAATGGTCTTAAGGATACAATTGCTTCCCCTTACGCACTTTTCTAATGATGGTGCAATCTATTATATTTTGACCTCGTGTGTCCATTGATGCTTGTCCCATCTATTCTATAGAGAGTTCATTTAAAAAATCTTAGCATGCAAAATTGCTTAATTGCAGTTCGGGGGCTATCATTATGATCTTCAAGACAATCTTTTTGATTTTTACCGATTGTCTGATGACGTTGATGCTTGCAAATTTGCTTTACGTGTACGCGCACATTTCCTCGGAAGCAGGCAAGCGTGAACTGACGGCTAGGGCCATAATTCACTCACTCTAAGCACCTCCAAGAGAGCCAGTAAAAAAAATCTGTGAAAAAATCCACAATATGTCCCGCTCACTCCATACGCCGGAAAGCCAAATAAAAAATCTGTCATTACCACAACAATAAAGTATACCAGATTATTGCATAGTTGTAGAATCGTGCTTCACAATCCCTTCTATATTTGATAAAATTTGTTCCCGGGGAAAATCCTGGTAGAGAGGGATTTTATCGCTGAAATCTGTGGTCCTAAAAATCTGGCATACTTTATAACGGATAGAGGATAGCTATACGATTCTCTGACATAGCTCGTGAAATTATTTGATACATCCCTCGGGCTAAAGCCCTAGGGATTCCTCAAATAATTTCCCTCTCTATATCCCAGAGAATCGCATAGCCATCCTCTATCCATTACTTAGCAACTCTGTTTCTGTTATGTTAGGCTTGAATAGACATCTATTCATATTCTTTCATAGTATCATTACTGACATTCATTTATCATATCTATTTCCACGCGTTCATCATTGTTCTATGACTCTGTGATTGAGATTCAAATATCTTATCGTTTGATCAAAACCATAGAAATTAACAATACCATAGAAAGTCCATACCATAGTAGATAGTGTATTATTATCTACTTCTATGATCAAAACTTACCATAAATTAATAAATCATTGAATGTGACTCTTATCGGTTGTTTTATGTTCAACTGTAACCATAGAAGTAGATAATAATACACTAGAATGGAAGTTTGATATCTTGCCTATGTACAATGATGGCACATGGAAAAATCTATGGTTTGTAGATCATATTCGATCTAAAACATTGTATCATAGTCAGACTATTTGCCAAGTTGGTTGTGGAAGTTGTTGACAGCAAATTGCAGGATTTTCATGAAAAGAATTTTAAGTGAGATGATGGTATTGTTTCATGTGAAATAGCCTACTATTCCATGGATTGATATGCTGTGTCTATTTGTACCAGTCATTGACAACTATTTTCCAATTCTCAAAAGTGGAATACGAATTGAAATTTGGTTCACAGAGTCATAATCGAAAGTAGTCGGTGTACTGGTTGTAAGAACATCTCAAGAATTCAAAGATAATAATTATAATTATTGGATAATTTCTCCTCCTAACAGTCAAGAAACCTAGCGCTCTTCTGGAATAAACACATCGAAAGCTTCTTTAGCGACAGTCATTTATCAGATAAATGAAATGTCGTTGGAACTTTTCAATTTATCACTAAATGATTTATATGACATAGTGTGATGATATTTTGGAAGCTCATATTCGAAAGCAATCAAAGGTTTTGAAAACTGTTCAAATATAATGAACAGGCGAATCCTTCAAAGAAAAATGAATACGCGAAGATTTATTGGCCTCTGATTTCAAGCTGGAGCAATGCATGCTCTGTAAATCGACATTACAAGTTGCACATGTGTCTGCTTATACCCTTGATTGATTATAGGAGCGATATTTCAAAATGATGACCATACAGAACGTTTTAAAGGATTTCCTTCTCTGTCATCCTGTCGCTGCACTATTTTGCAAATTCACAATTGCTTTTGTGTACATGATCTTTGGACTAGGGGCAACAATCCAGATCACAAATTGACTTGATAATTGAAAATGCCAACCCGAAAACAAGAAAGCCAGTTCGCAAAATTTGCATTTTGCCCCAACTAAGTTCCCCGAAGTGTGCCATAATTTTCATGCAATTTCCATTCTAGGACTTTCTATGGTATTATTAATTTCTATGACTGTAACTTACAAAGTAACTGACATTGAACCAGACATAACATGGCGTCGCGAGGCAGCTCATTTGCAAAAATAATGGAAGGATGGTACATCAGAGACGAAATGAATGATATCTCGATTTTTTCAAAAGAAGAAAACATCAAATATCATATGAAATCAGTTAACGAAAGATTGAGTGAGCTTGATATACCTGAAGCAAAAAGAGCCAAGTATCTAATAAAGTCATTGAAAGAAGATGTACAAACCGTCATGTAAATGTCACAACTTTTTTACCTTAATAGAAAACAGGATTTACTCTCATATGTAGTAATTTATTTCATTGGTGTCTGCATGTTTTTTCTGTCAATAAAAGTTTTTGGACTTCTTCAAAAAAAGAAGATGTACAAACCGAACTGAAATCCATACCAGATTATGAATCAAATAAAATGAATTACAAGTGGATTTGTGATGAATTAGTTAGACTCTTTCAGAGTGATAAATCTGATTTGAACAGTTCCATTAATCTATTATCAATCTGTCAAGAGAATAATGAGACGCTGAGAGATTTTCTCTCACGGGTTAGAGCTAATGGATATCGCATACTACTGGCACATGAAGAAAGTGGAAAACGCGAAGATCTTCTTCTGATGACTTTCATCAATGGCCTACAGAACAAAAAGAGAACAACAATATTGAAAGAACTAAAGCCATCCACATTGAATGAAGCTTATAACTTGGTCAAAAATGAAAGCTGCAACAACAAAACTGGAATTTCAACAATAAATGAACTATTTGCAATGAACAATGTTGAGATGGTACCCATCTCAAAGCTGAGTGAAATCTATCGTGAGATAAAATTATTGAGAAACCAAATGGAGACACTTACAGAGGAGGTCATACAGCAAAGACTCGGAAAACAGCAAAGCACTCAAAATCCATGGAAAATGGTAAGCAGAAACAATAATCGATCGACAGGAAATGTCACAAGGGAATTTCCAAGGCGCCAAAGTGATTGGTCAAATGTAAGATGTCATAATTGTGGAGAAAACGAACATATACAAAGATTCTGTAACAGAAGGCAAAACAATCAAAAATTTCAATAAAATTGAATTCAATTCTAACGCAGATACATCGAATCAAGTTACGAGAAATCAAATTACACCCGAATTGGAGATAGAAAAACAAACGCATGACATTCATGTAGATAAAAGTAATCGCCCTCCACTTTTCATCTTGAACCAAAAGAGACAAAAGATATATCCTGTCGAAATTGAAGCATTGGGTAACTATGTAGAAGGTAAAGGTCCAAGACCAAAGCATCTCAAAAGACAAACGAAAACTTTTCCGCCATCACCGCAAACTACAATTTCATCTACTCAGTCTGAGACAGCAGCAAACAAGCCTGTCATTGAGTGTCGTGTGCCAGATGGACAAAAGGTATCAGGATTATTTGACAGCGGGTCCGAGAGTAATGTCATTGATAGTAGTTTCCTGAAATCCATTCAGTCTGTCGAGGAAAATAATGTGAAATTCATGAATAAACGTGGTTCTTTGCAATGTGCTAATGGAAGCCTGATGAGAATTCTCGGATATGCAGTTGTAACAATCAACATTGGACTAAATCCGATCCGAGCGAAATATTGTGTTGCGCCATCAATTTTTCCTAGATTGATAATTGGTATGAAAACCATGTCACAGGAAAATATCTTGATTGATCCACCCAAAAACTGTCTACAGGTAGCCGGTATCAACATCCCATTCAAAAGTCAAAAAAACTAACTCGCACCGCTCCGACGGGCCTACAGTCCGGTGCCGATATGAAGGCTCAGTTGTTTTCAGAAGTTTGAATCATTTCTGACTTTAATGCTAAAGCACGATCGGAATTTATGTTAGAAGTGAAAATGAATTATGATTTAGATGGTGATGTACTTTATGTTCCGTACCAAGCGAAACTTGCGAGTAAGTGATTACTAGCTCCTTATTGTGTGAGTAGCTCAAATGACTCTAGAATTGTGATAAGTGCAAGTATTGTGACCGATGAAGATATCATTCTTAGAAAAGATTACATAATTGGTAAAGTCGAACAACTGCATCTGAATGAAAATTAATATGAAGGTAATAAAGAAATGTACGTGATTGATAAGAGCCCTAACTTAATGAAAGACTTTGACGAAATTATTACACAGATCATCCAAAGGACTTCCAGGTCAATTGATTTAAATGCTAAAACAAAACGTAAACTTAAAAATATTCTACGAGATAATTGTGAAATATTTAGTCGGAATAAAAAAGATTTGGGATACTGTTCGGTCGTGCAACATCATATTATAACGAAACCTGTTGCGCCAATCAATCTGAAGCCTCGAAGAGTACTTATAGCACCTGAGAGTAAAGTTGATCAGGAAGTGGACGAAATGCTTGATAAAGGTGTAATTCAACCAACTGTTCGTCCTTGGAATTCCCCCATTGTTCTTGTGCGGAAGAAAAACAATGATATTCGATTTTGTGTGGACTACAGAGCGCTGAATTCAGTGACTCTGCGGCCCATATTTCCTCTGCCGGATACAAAACATATATTAGATCACTTAGAAGGAAGCTCACATTTTACCACAATGGATGTCTCAAATGCTTTTCACCAATGTGAAGTTGCAGAGGAAGACAGATTGAAAACCGCTTTCACTACTCTTCAGGGTCAGTTCGAGTTTATCCGAATCCCATTTACCTTATGGTGCGCAACTGCAACATGGCAACGTTTGATGCACGAAATTCTTAAAGGTAATAACTGGGAAAATTGCTTGATATATGTAGACGACGTAATTATATTTGGAAAAACTGTGGATCAGCACCTTGAAAATTTATCTATCGTACTGAAAAAGCTCAAAGAAGCAGAAATCAAGCTATCTCCGTCTAAATGCGACTTCTTTAAGAAAAGTTTGAAGTTCTTGGGGCACGTGATTAGCAGTGAAAGTATAAAAACGGATCCAGTGAAAATTCAAAAGGTGAAATCATGGTGCCTTCCTCAGACAAAAGATGAACTAAGAACTTTTCTTGCCTTCTGTAATTATTACAGAAAATTTGTCGAAAAATTTGCTCAACGAACTGTTTTACTGGAGAAATGATGACAAACGAAACAAGAAAGAGTGAGACTCTGTTTTGAAATGATGAGTCCATTGAAGCATTTGAAAATCTTAAAAGGCTATTAGTATCTTCACCTCTTCTTGGATTCCCAAAACGAAATGGTGAAGTATTTATCCTTGATACTGATGCGAGCTTTGATACAATAGGCTCTGTTTTAAGCCAAGTACAAGACAGCAAAGAAGTAGTGATAGAATACGGCTCCCGAAAGATGACGAAGGCTGAGATGAAGTATTGCGTGACACGAAAAGAATTACTAGCAGTGGTTCACTTTGTCAAACAGTTTCGACATTACCTGCTTGGAGCAAGATTTATTTTCAGAATCGATCATAAAGCTTTGGAATGGATGCTCAACCGGACCAAACCTAGTTCTACACAATATTGCAAGAGGATTGCCGAACTCCAGCAATGACTTCATTATTCCACATAGACCCGGACGTGAACATGCAAATGCTGACGCTTTATCAAGACTTATAGACTGTGAACAATGCGATCTCTTACATTCGAATCCACAAAAGAAAAGGAACACCAAAGATATCTCTAATCTATATCAGTGTGAAGTGACCTTGACTGATGAAGAGATAAAGAAAATACATTCAGTTTTAGGACATCCTGGTAAGAAAAAAGTGATTGCATTTTTAAGGGAAAATTATAGAAGCATTGTGGTGAATGGTGAAAGGGTCAAGAAATGCATCGAAACATGTACATTTTGTGCCAAAAAGAAGATATATCCTAAAAGTCGAGATAATACTAAAATGCACGTGTTAGCATCGAGCCCATTTGAAAGAATCCTTATTGATGTGGTCGGACCCGTTACACAATCAGAGTATGGCCATCGCTATTTTCTGGGAATAAAAGACGTATTTTCTAGATTTCCAATGATAATTCCTTTGCGAGATATATCAAGCAATGCAATATATGATGTATTATTCTCCAGATGGATTTGCATATTCGGGACACCCACGGAAGTGATATCTGATAATGCAAGAAACTTAAACTCGGAAGAATGTATGATAAAATTGGAGAGCCTTGGTATATTAAAAAGCCCGACATGTCCGTAATATCCTCAAGGTAAATGTATAGTGGAGAGACTATTCAGAACCGTAAAAGAACGACTTTTTGCAACGGCCAAGGAACGTAAGATCTCTTGGGTGGAAGCAGTACCGTTTGTGGAGTTTGGTCTTCGAACCACGGTAAATTCCGCTATTGAAATGCCTCCATGCAAAGCTGTGTTTGGGCGAAATATATTTTTGGCTACTGATAAGGACATAGGAAACACTTTATTGTATCAGCATCAAATACGATCGAAAATGGACTCAATAAAAAGATATCAAATTGGAAACCCAAGTTCGCGAAAGACCAGAAAGTATTGGTGAAATCTATTCAAAACAAATTTATGAAACCTCAGTATGTTGGTCCAGCAGTGATCCTTGATATATTTGAAAATAAAATGTATTCATTGGATATGAATGGGAAGCGACTTAACAGGCATGAGATTCATTTGAAACCATATCACGACCCAAAATTATTGAAGAGCGTGTTATTGAGAAATGCGTATATCCTCAAAAACTGCGGAAACCTGTGAACAGGTTCTTCTAAAAGGGGAGATGTTAGGTTAGACTTGAATAGACATCTATTCATATTCCTTCATAGTATCATTACTAACATTCATCTATCATATCTATTTCCACGAGTTCATCATTGTTCTATGACTCTGTGATTGAAGATATATTACCTTTCAAATGACAGCCTAAATCGTCGGCGCGGTGATCATTTGAAAGGTAATGCATTGTTACTGAGTTACAATGACAGTTACATAACAGTTACAATGACAAAAGGAGTTATTAAAAGCTTGATAAAATAAAGGAAACAGCAAAGAGAGAGAGAGAGAAAAAGAGTTTCAATTTCCGAATAAAA
Organism: Prostheceraeus crozeri; assembly: GCA_907163375.1. Classification (NCBI taxonomy): domain Eukaryota; kingdom Metazoa; phylum Platyhelminthes; order Polycladida; family Euryleptidae; genus Prostheceraeus; species Prostheceraeus crozeri. The sequence goes on from CAJQUW010014516.1 coordinate 179,249, forward strand.
ATAAAACCCTTTGAATTTTTGAATTTTGAATGAGAGAGAGGAATGGAGCATTGTATATTAAGATTATGATGACGATAATATAGAAAATTCTCATTCGAATTTCGAAAGTATGACATTCAAGCGTTAAAAAATAAATGTTTATATATATAGTTTGCATTCATATATGAATTACATGTACGTTCATGTCTCCTCCCCTTCATGTTAACTTTGATATTGTTGTGCATGGTTGACAATCATACCTTACAGTATGATTGTGAACTGACACACGTGACACTTGCCACACAACTTCCTCTTAATATACGTATGTTTCACTCACAATCTATTTTTTGCGTTCATATTGCTAGTATCTGTTCCATGGATGGCTAGAGTATATGGATGTGACACCAACGAAAATCACGATTCACGTGAGGCCAACAGTAGACCGAAGAAATTTCAATGCGATATACACGTTCAATACAACATTTGAAAGCTTTCAGCACGCAGGTTACGAAAAAAGCAATATCAAATTCGCACAATTCATCGAAAAAAGATTATAACAAAATTCAGATAAATCGCAATTTCGCCAAGTTTTCTCAACTTCTCTGTTGATAACATACACTTTAAATCAATATAAGGATATTGCTTAAACACAAAGCAGGTACAGTGTCGACTGAAAAAAAGTCTATATTCAATGAAAATTTTTATATGAAAAGATTCAGTTTTTTACAAAGATTACGTTCTTGTGGTTGAAAAAAATTATTTGAGCAGTTTTAAAAAGCTACATTTTGAAAATTTGTATACTACCGACATGAACTTGCTTTATAAGTAGTATGAAACAAGTTGTATATCAAAAGAAATGACTATTTGCTAACAAGCATTCCAATGAAGCGGAAATTAGGCTGCTGATCAAGGAAATTTTATGAACTGTATTATAAGGGAAGTCCCTGCAAGTCTTCAAGGAAAAGTTGAGATCTTATTGAGAGCTTCTTGGCTAGGATTTCATGTTTTTAATTCAATTTTCAGCGGCATGATTTAATGATTCATAAGGCGTAATTTCTTGAATCTGAATAGTAATGTGGACCCATCTACATATTTCAGTGATTATACAGTGATTCATACATATATCAGTGATGAGTTTCTTTGATCATGATGTTTTTGCTCTTTCAGTGGCAGTTAGTTTGTGATATGATCACGCTTAAGAAAATAATCTGATGATAATAAAGCTGATCTTTATAAAAGTAAAGGAATATAAATATCTGGGTCTATGGCTCTCACATAACACTAAAAAGCACCTTGAATACTTGTGTAAAAAGGGTAACAAATTTGCCTATCTGACAGCAAAAAAATTAAGAAAAAAATTATTAAAAAAATTAAGAGAATTTGGAATGTGAATCCATGTGAATGGATTAGTCGTGAAGAATACGTTCGACATGCTAACTTTATCGAAAACGAAATACGGTGGGGAATTTTGTTTTCACAACAAACTATCTGATCTCAATAAAAGTCAAGCACAATTTTACAAACGTTTCTATCATTTGAATAACACGACAGCAAACTATTGCCTGAATGGCGAATTTGGTCTGCTGCCATTTGAATATCACTTTTACAAAGCAGCAATCAATTATTGGATTAAAATAGTTTTTTGTGATGGCAATAATATCATAAAAATGTGCTACAACCACATAAAAGAAAACTTAGTTGAAATGAAATATTCCTATACCTGGTGTTGGCGTATACAAAACTCCTGAAACAGTTGAATTTATCATATCTTTGGCAAAATCAAAAACATTTACAGATAAGTGAGAGAAAATGCAAGTCCATTGTCAAAACGCGATTAATAGAGCACTTTAGAAATGAATGGTTGGACAGTGCTAAGAAGAGTCAAGCCGGAATGGACTATTTAGAATTAACGCAATTTGACTGTCAGTTGAAGAACTACAGTCCGCTTCATAAAAAGTGGATCATCCTAAAATTTGACTAAATAAAACATAAGTATGATACAGAAAGCATTTTTCATGTTATTTCATGTCCCTAATATATTTAAATGTCCTTATATAATCTGATAAGCTATGATACAGTAACGGTTCTTAAGAAGCTAATATTTTGTGGCCCTACCCTTATTGTCAATGACATTACCAATTCGTCTAGGCATTGATTCGATGATATCGTTGATTTTTGACTGATCTAACTTTCTCCACTCTCTTTTTAACAGTGACGTAAGTTGTGATACGCCATCTGTAGGTAGCAGTGAACGACGAACGTTACGTTTTAGAATACTCCATACATTTTCTATGGGATTCAGATCAGAAGAACGAGCTGGCCCTAATTGAGACTTGCATAAGTTGACTCTACTACTCCTGTGACACGTAGCATTACCATCCATAAATAACCAAGTCGATGGATCACCAAGTTGATCTGTCATTTGGCCAATGTTCATTCGTAAAATATTCATCGATAATTGGCCAATGTTCATCGGTAAGAGATAGATTTCTAGCTGAAAGCAATCAGGAGTGCTGCCAACACCACCGCAACGAAGTCAGGAAGGTATGGAACATGAAGTCCAGTTAATCACATGTAGCAGTTACATTATTATTGATGAAGAACGGTGCTATACTGGCTCTGATTGACCGATTTTCTTTATTTTTGTTTTGCTTGATAGCTTTTGGCTTGTAGAACAACATATTACATAACAAAGGAAACAAATGTAATTTTATAAGAGTGAGGTATGATTTTGTGTAACATTGCTAAATGAAGATCAAATTATCTACTACTTTTTTATCTATAACTGGAAAACAACTCAATATTCATGCTTGAAATTTCCAACAATGATACTAGTAAGCACAACTGACATATCTTCCAAATTTCAGAGAAATTCTTTCAAGTTTGGCGGAGTTAGACAAAGTTGAAGTTAAGTCGATGTTTAAGGGTGATCCATTTTTTATGAAACAATCTGTACTTAACCTTCAATTTCAATCAGAAAGATGTCATAACTTTGCTAAAATTTAGATGTGGAAACCATGATTTAATGGTAAGAATAGGCAGTTATAAAAACAGATTTGCTTATGAAGATCGAATCTGCAATTTATGCGCTGAACAAAAGGTGGAAACAATATTTCATTTCATTTGTGAATGCACCTTATACAATGATATCAGAACACGTTTCATACCATTCTGTATTGATGCTTCTAAATACGATTTCTATGACATGATGCAGAAGCTAAATGTAGGTAATCTATTGAAGTTAACGAAATACATCAGAATGGCCAATGACATCAGAGCAATAAAGAAATCGGAAGGGTACTTGTTAGGTGATTAATATTCACATGCATCGAATTGAGAAAGATTATCGACGATCAGTCTAAATCATTTTCGTACTGAACGAGGAGGTCCGGAGCAACGTACAATTTTGCAAGAGTAAAAACGCGTGATTTTCCTCTGAATTACAGGTAAGTTTAACTTTGATAGTCATTTATTTATTTTAAAATATGTAATGATGATAAATAAGACCCTTCTTCTGCTCCGGACCTCATGTTCAATAAATAATTATGATTATACTTTGCAAATCGAATAGGAAAGGAATTTACCAATCTTTATACTTAAATATAACACTAACTTCATCATGCCGTTTATGTTATTCAACTAATATCTCCTGACCATTATTAGAAATTGATGCATCAAATGGTGAATTACATTTGCAGGTCCTCTCCTTCCTGCGTGACTGATATTTTATTTCATCTCAGCTATCATTTCATTGTCTCATCTCGAAATTGTAAATAGATATCATCACAAATTGTCATGTGCATCATAATCTGTATTCATCCATAATTTGTAATCATCATGATAATCAACGTGTTTTCATTTTTGAAAAATAAACGTTTCTGACTTCTTTACGTAATGGTAACCCATCGAATTGCTAATTTAGCAGACTATATTTCCTCTGCAAGTTGTCATGACATGGAGGATTTGTGGAATACTATTCTTTATTCTGCATTGCTATTATGAATAGTCAAATTCGTGTTCATTTCTCCAAAAGTGTAAAAACTTGCATATCTCACAGGTGGTACTGGGCCGCGACTCATGTTCATTTATTAAAATCGAAACTGTATACACATTGGAGATTTAATAAATGCTGATATACCACTCTACCTAATATAGATACTTTATGGTTGGTGCTTATTTACATGCGATTCACACAATCAATGTGTATAAGAGGCGTAAAAGAGATAACGTGCGCCATTAGAAAATTTAAAAAATGTAATTACACTAGTCACCTCATCGTCTACATGATGAGTCTTACAGTTTTCCGACTAGAAGAATGCTCGGAAGCGCTCTTGCTACAGTATATAATTAAATTCTTGATGAAGCAATTAAGAAAGGTGGTAGAAGTCTCATCAATACTCTTCGAAAGTTATGATCTGATGAGAAAACTTCAATAAAATTCAAGCGATCAAATAGCTGCATCGCTTTCTGTGCCATAGTTGAGAAAAATAAATGATTATGGGCTGACAGGAATTTTGGAAGATTGATATCGCATAATTGAGAGAAAGCATTGTAGGCAAAAATATACAGCAAATTTCTAATTTTTATTTCCTCACATTCAATGAACTTCAATGAAGGAAAATTAATTTCATCTTCTAAACTGTGCAAACAGTCAGGAAAACTATTGATACAAACGATGTAACTTGCAATGTAGTTTGCAATGTTTTATTCATTTTCTAACAAAAAATATGTTATCACTGAGATCACATGAGAGGAAATTTATTACTGGTATCATTCTCCGTCACGGTGCCGGTCACATTTTTTCACTAGCTCTTATTTTCTTTTTACAAAAAAAACTTCTAAGCTTCAAAGATGAATAAATTTGAATTCGCTTGTCATTATCAAGCGCTTGTTTTAAGCTAGTGAAAAGTTTGCCCTAATCTGTCTGTATCTCCTAATACGTCTTTCGGTCAGATCACCTTGAATTTTGACAAGAGCAACGTAGTCAAAATGTTTCCTCAGCAGTAAATATTTCTCTTATTATTATATCGGATGACATGCGTGACAATGAGTTAAAACCGCTCAGCAAGTACAGGAGAAGCCGAGGATCGTCAGGATGAGTGAGTGGGCAAGGGGGCCCACAATGTCACAATTCAATATTTCGCTAGATCGTGAAGACAAGTGCATAAACTTTCAAACACTAAGAAAGTTTCTGTTGTGAGCATTTGCTGACTGGCAGACTTCTGCATCCATCTGCAGAAGAAATTTCGAAATGAGGTTAAAGCTTGCAACTGCTCAGAACCTTCCGACATTATTGGCTCACGAAGTCTATCATGAAAATTTTGGCTAGCAAACTGACTTTTGACATTAAATTGCTTTTTCTATGGCATTTGGCATTAATTAAGTGAACGACTTGTTAAGTTCCCATCCAACTTACATAGTGAAAACCAAGAAAATCAAAACGGAAATGCCAATGATGAAATACGGAACAGCGCAGTAATAAGAAAGCAATAAAATACAGAAGCATAGGAATTCTGATAGCTATCAGCTACAAATCTGATTGACAAGTGATAGCTATCCAAAGACCCCCCATCAGTTTTATTGCCTATGTCAGTGTTTCTCAACCTTTTTCACATCGTGGCACCCTTGTTCGTTTATTTTCGGCGGCACCCCGTGCGAAAATCATAGCATTGCTTGAATTGATGAATTCATGAATGAACCATTTGTAATCCTACGTATCGGACCTATGAATGTTAATGCGTGTTTCTTTATGCAAGAGCTTATATATTGTCTATGATTAGTAAAGCTATGTTAAGTATATGTTCGGACGAATTCCTCAGCAAGTACCGGCAATCTATATGTATTTTTCATATGTGCTGTATAAATCTATGTTTTTCGAAACACATTCAGCTACTTTATATAAGCTTACATATTGGACCAAACCTAGTTTCACAGAGTAGGGATATATAGGTAAAGTGTCGACTCAAAAAAGTATGTGTATAGAGTGAAAATTTTTATATGAAAGGATTCAGTTTTTTGCAGAGTTACGTTCCCGTGGTCCAAAAAATTATTTGAGCACTTTTGAAAATAGTCAAAATTTGCTAATTTATATACTAACGAGTTGACTCTCCTATATAAGTAGTATGAAAAAAGTTAGATATCAAAAGGAATGAATATTTGCTAATAATCATCCCAACTAACCGGAAATCAAGCTGATTATCAAGGAAATTTCTTGATCCGTATTATAATGGAAGTCTTCATGAAAAAATCGCGACATCATTCGTGGTTTCTTGGCTGAAATTTCAAGTTTTTAATTCAATTTTCACCGGCATGGTTTTATGAATCACTAAATTCATGTTTCACTTCTTGAATCTGAATAGTGATGTGCACCCATCTATATATTTCAAAGTGAACTGAAATCATTGTCTTTGATTATGTGATTTTGCTCTGCAAGTGGCAGGTTGCTTGTGATACATGATCACGCTTAAGAAAATACTCTTGAGGTTGAGCATGAAAGTAATAGGAACCCATCGAATTGCTAATTTAACAAACATTAAATTTTCAAGACTGTCATGACACTGAGAATCTGTAAAATACCATCATTCATTCTGCATTAATATTATGATCACCCAATTCCGTAGCAATTTCTTCAAAACTGCAAAAATTTGTATATCTCACATTTGGCAACAATTACCAACTATATACCCCTTGAGTTCCTTTAATAAAATCGAAAGTGTATACAAATTGGGGATTTAATAAATGCGGAGTTACCACTCTACCTAATATACTTACTCTATGGCCAAGCCCCCCCCCCTAAAATTTTCATTTGCTCTCGCCAGGCCTCTGACATTTTTAGCCAAACGCATTGATTAATCATAGAATACAATTTATTGATGTGCTGTACCAAATATACATGTATATGCGAAAGATATTTCAGATCGTCCACGTACATGTGCGTGTTTATTGACGTTACTTTCGACGTGTAAATCAGGTGGAGTTTAATGCAGCGATCTCAGAAATACAAAGCCCCATCTCGAACCAAACGCCTCATACATGCAAATTGTCCAAGCTCCTCAGTTAACTAGAGATGCGATTGTTAATGGAGTAGCTGTAATAACTCATTAAGTAGGAAGAGAATCTCAATACTTTTGATGAACCGCAAAAATAGTCTGTCATCGCTTGCGCATGTCTATGAATATCTTCAGAATGTTCAAATTGACAAGATTCCATCAAAGTTGAAGAAATCAAATCCTTGTTTCTCCTTATGCCGTCGTGATAGCCTTACCTGACTCATTGTTGACGAGAAAATCCTTCAGGGCCGTCATTTAATGCTTCTTTTATCGTAAATAAAATACGGTGCACCATCTTTTTCTCATTTTCGGTTCACGAACTTTTGTTGCAAATTCTATTGTAGCATTGTACTTGGCTATGGCCACTGCTGCGTTCGCCTCTCTCTCCTCAAGCTTGGACGCTTCCATGTCCTCAGCAGAGCGAGACCACTGCCATTTCTGAAAGTCCTGCCTCATGCACTTAAAGGACACCTGCACTTTACCCTGCCACCATCAGGTGTCCAAATTTCTGAATTTGCCGCCTCTTGTAGAACCACTAGTTGCCTTGCTAGCTTCGATCAACACTATTAGACAACTTTTTGCATGCAATTTGCTCTTAATAAACCTTATCATGGCACTATTTTGGCACTTATTGATTCTAACATAAATAGATGAATATAAAATACATGAATCATAATGACATTGGGGCTTGTTTAAGTTTTATAGTTTAAGTTTTTTACTACCTTTTTGGTGCAATGTTTTGACTACTTACATTTTTTTAATCTTTTTAATAGAGTTAATAGGCGCAACCTGTACGCTTCTTCAGTAAGTACAGAATGTTGACTGGTTTGCTGGGGTTTGGATTCCGAGAAAATTCAAATTTTGAGTTGTTGAATAGTATAAAAATTCATCATTTTTTACTTTGATAAAAATATCTTTAGAAATCCTGTTCACATCTTTGAATGTACTCTGCTATATGTAGGTGCAGTTGAAAAAGGTCGAGCTTTCTTAAATATTTTTTGTCAAACTCTCCTCGAGAAAATTCAAATTTAAAATTTCTAATTAGTTCTATTGTCTAGGCACGGAGTCTAGTTTATTAGATGGATATTCCTTATTATGATAGAATTTGAATTATACCATACCAAACAGTAACTTTTCAAGCAGAAATGAATGGTAAATCCCTTTTTTACATTTGAAGAACGAAACTTTATTTTAATGATAAATTTTATTGATTAAAATGCTATGTATGTCGACTGCTGTAGGCAATAATTGCCGAAAGTGGATAGTTTCTTCCCGTAATTGGGGTGGGTGGTGTCTATGATTTTGCAGTTTTTCCATGTTTCAGAAAAGTCATGATGACATGACTCGATGGATTGTTCAGTCCACGGCCCAGCCCGGTTCCTTTCAGTTCACTAAATTTTCAAGACTGTCATGACGCTGAGAATCTGTAAAATACCATCATTCATTCTGCATTAATATCATGATCACTTAATTCCGTAGCAATTTCTTCAAAACTGCAAAAATTTGTATATCTCACATTTGGCAACAATTACCAACTATATACTCTTTGAGTTCCTTTAATAAAATCGAAAGTGTATACAAATTGGGGATTTAATAAATGCGGAGTTACCACTCTACCTAATATACTTACTCTATGCCTAGTTTATTATATATAGGCCTAAACCTGGTACCACAATTATGTTTATTCAACCTCAGTGACGTAAATAGGTAAAATTAATAGGTACGTTACTAACCGATACATTGCACACCTAGGTTGGTGGCACCCCTATAGTCCTCCACGGAACCCCGGCTGAGAATCACTGATTATCGCAGTAGTTATCGCACTCTAGGTTTCGTCAAGACCGAAGCTGCACAGGAAGCCTACATGCAGATCGCGTTAACTGCCACATGGCCCGAACATGTGGGCCCGCCACATGGGTCGAATTTCATAGCTTGAGCATGCTGTCATACAATTGGGGTAGCAGTAGTGCTTTATTTGATAGTGAATGAAAATCAGACTTGCGAAATTACACTTGCGAATGCTTCCATGCAAGAGAAAAATCAACGGTTAGCATAACGTATCATAAAAGGAAAAAATTAGTTGTATCGAACAATAGTACGGGAAAGTAACTGAAAAAATCAAAGGTTTTGGGTAAAGTAATAGGTACGAACTTCAACAGAATATGTTGACGATTTTCGCAGATATTCTTGAATCGACGATAACTAAGGCAGATGCGACGTTTGGCGATATTGTCAGCCGAGCAGTTGCACTGTGCATTAAAATTGCAAAAGATGCTCGTTTGTCCATCATCTGCAACACTTCAGCCCAATGATTATTTATCCCAACGAAACACGGGCGCGCATAGTTGAAGAGAGAGCGTATGTACGAGCAATACACCAGATGAAGCTCATCGCAGTTCGAGAAGTAGGAGAGACTACACAAAACATGAAGAAGTGATGCTGCTTTCTTCTTAATTGTAGTGACGTGAGATCTGAAGCCTAAGTCATCATCGATAGTGACACCAAGAATGCTTAATGAATTCACTATTTGAAATGGAGGGACACCATCAATTGTCAGAGTAGAGCATCTTTTTGATGAACTTTCCAGAGTTGCACTTTCCAGAGTTTATATGGAGATTATTCTTGGAGCACCAATCATTAATATGCTCAACTTCACTAAAGTGATCATTTCGGTGGGATTGGTACTTCGCAATAATAGAATTATCATATACACATCATCAGCCTATTTGACCAGCTTTGTTTCCTGGCATGCAGGCATCAAATCTACAACAAAAATTAAATAGAAATGGACCAACCTTAGACCCCTAAACCACACCGGATGATGCTACGTACGACTCACTAAAACTACCTTCGACATGGACAGAATTACGACGGAATTCCAAAAAGCTATGGAGCCAATGGATGAATGCGAAAGAGTAGTGATTTTGTCTATGCTTTTCAATGTAGGAATATTGTCATAGTTTGGAGTACAATAATGCAGACTATCCGAGGACGCGTAAACTATGACAATATTCCTATTCTAATTCATCGAAGTTAATGGTTCTGACTATGTTCAAAATGATGACATTACGTTTCAATACGACATAGAGCATCAAAATTCAAATTCCCAGAAGTGGAGGTTTCATGTCACATTGATCAAAACTTCCCAGACTACAGGCTGTATTTAGCAATGATTAGTCAACATAAGTTGGAAAAGCAACGTAACTATGCAACGTGAGCAGAATGGTAATTAAAAGTGAATAGGATTTCTTGTGCTTTCACTCGTTTGCTTATTTACACTTTCTTAAGGTCCATCTACTGCATTTCAAGAAATGGTGACTGGGCAAGAAGGTGGTATATGTCTATAATGTGAATTTCATTGATGGATAACAGCTGACACAGCCTCTAGTGAATATGATAGGATAGATTTGTGAATATTTTCCTCTGGAATGCTAATTTTCATGGAAGGATTTGAGAAAAGGGATTTTTCTTCATTCATGGACATTACAACATGCGGAAGAAGTAATTAATTCAACAACCATTGCTACGATTTCAGATTCCAATCAAAATTTAGGCTACGATGTTCGCAGGATGCTGATATCATACATGAAATTTACCAGAGGACGAAGCATTTGCGAAAACCCCTGTGACCCCTGTGTACCCTGTGACTCTACAGGTATATGGTACGCTGCCTCGAATCCCTACCAGTGCAGGTGAAGTCATATAGTTAAAACGTCAATCGTCTTCCGGCATGCATATATCATTTTATGATCCTAGATTACAAAATGTGCATCAATCATAACATTTGAATTCAAAGATATGTACATGTACAGTAACTTACTGTCTACGAGGAGTTACACGGTGAGAATCTCCGAGCCGAAGGCGAGGAGATTTCTGTGTAACTCCGAGTAGACAGCTAGGTTACTGATATGTAACCCACGAGAAGATATGAAATATGCCTATGCCCAATCTGAGATCCAATACCATAAATCTATGTTGCGCTTTATAAATCCATTTTTATAACCAACTTAGATATTTCAATGAAACACAAACTTAACAATATCTTGAATATCATAGTGATTTCAGCGGAGAAATACTTGATTTTGAATTGAACGGAGAAATACAAATGGAAGTATATGATTATGGAAATATAAGAATTCCACAAGATAGGTCAAATACATGTATAGTCTATTCTTTTATGAAATAAGAGGGGAAGAGCACGGTCATCAACTATGCAGTAGTGGACTTTAATGATGAGCTGTTTAACTTTGACATTGAGGAAAAGCAGTAGAAAAGGCTACGATCAAATAAGAAAGGAATTGAAAGAATTCCAGGCTCAATACTAAGACGATAGAAAAGTCGCGCTTTACTTCAACTGATTCAAGCGAAGGCATGAATAATGGAAAGTGGCTCGTGACTACCAGAGTAAGGTATCAACAGCACTGAATGAGGATTGCCTATCAAAAGATGGAGATGAACTATCTGTTTGACTGCTTCTTCATAGAGCTTAAGAAACAAAATGGCGATCTGTATCCACTTCCTACATGGAGATCTTTTATGTTTTGTATAACAATATTATCTTAACTAAACGAAAAGACGATGACCGGAGAATTCCATTTTGAATTAACGACCACCTCAACAGCACAAAGTAAGTCTTCATCACATTTATTCTTGCCATTTCAATATCTAAATTCTAAACTACTGAATGGATTACAATGAACACGAATTGCATTTGCTCTAATTTATTTACCTACTCATGCTAGAATTTTTTAACCTGCAAATAGTTCATTTTTTGTGACATCTAGAAATTTATATGTAGGCCTACATAACAAAACACATGCAAAGTCGCATGATAGCTGGAATGTATTTATGATTCAATGAAATCATTGGTAACGAGCAATATTGCTTAGTGTATGAGCATCAAGTAACGAAAATGAAATCAGTCATGTAAGTAGATAAAGTATGCATGTATATTTTGCATATGCTCCCCACACAGAGAAAATTGCCTCTTTGTATTTGTTTCTATAATAGTTCATAAGTATTTTTCATTCAACACCAAAAGCTTGAGCTATTAAGTATATGGTGCAAATCATGTAAGCAATATAAACTGGTAACGGAACGTATTCTATCGTTTATTTATTTGCTTATTATTTCATTCCAAAATACAAATGGTAGGATCAATGGCATCAGATTATGATACCAAATACTGTAATATATTTCTTGACTTTACTTCATTGACTACAAAATACCATAAATTTCTTAACAATTCTAATTCTAATTCTTCTAATTCTGTTTTAATTCCAGCTCCCCTCCGAATGATGGATCAATTGTGGTTGCATCACACAGTTGCTATCAAATGCAAATTTTCAATGCCGTGGACACACTACAACAAGCAACAATTTTTCTAAGCAATGAGATCCAAGAGACGTGATGCAGATGACATAGTAATATGCCTTATTTCCAATGCTATAGAACATTACTACTTTGACATATCTATTGTCTTTTGGCCGGAGAAATACAGGTTTCCAGTTCGACAATGCGACTATCAGATTAAAGAATATATTTTAAGATGCAACAACGGTATTTCTGTTAATCAGCAGCGTTTTCAATTGAATGATATTGTTTTCAATCGGTAGTGATAATAAGTGAGTTTATTAATGGATTTATAAGTTTAGTGAGCGGCAACCTGAAATCATAAACGGCTTTTCATATTCAATTATATTTTATTTAACAGGTAAGTCAATACAAAAAGTTTTGATAATTTTTTTAATTCGAAAAGGTAAAATATGTCAAAAGGAAAAGTTTGATAATTATTTTAATTCATTAAGGTAATACTGTAAGTCATTAAAAACTTTTTTACGAAAAGGTAAGTCAATACGAATAACTTTTGATAATCTTGAAATTTTTTATTCCACTATGAAACAAAACCAGTACCGTAATATTCATTGATGGTTTTGTAAGACATCCTCGCGATTAATTAGTCTAGGCATCAATCTGCCCATACGTCTGGAAGACCTTCCCATCTTATTTGCAGTGATGGCACTCATGTTTTGGGAGGCGAGTTGCAGTAAGGTCAAATTCCGCTGTTGTCCAGTGTAGTTGTGTAACTGCTCACGAATCTCAGCTACTTCTCTCTTGAAAGCCGCTTTCCACATGGAAAACGCGTTCTCTGCGATATTGAGAAATGAAGAGTAGGGCGGTAAGTACCTAATAGAGTGTCCCTCTCGCAAACTGACTTCACGGGCTCTATTGTGGCACGGAGCATTATCCATGACGAATACACGAGGTCCAGCCCCAGCCGCAACGGACGCTTCTTCCAGCCAGGAGTTAAATCTCTCACAGGAGGTTCCGCCTTCGTAGAATTCATGATGGACGACACCTTCATTAGAGACCGCCAAGATGAGAGTAAAATTCCGCCCGCGCTGTCCATGAACAATCCTGACAGCTCGCTCTCCCCGTCTGGCACGACCTCGTGTGCGACTGATCCATAAATTAAAGCCGGATTCGTCCACGAAAATAAATGTTGGCGGATGGTTTGCGTTGATCGTGTGCAGATACCAGTTCGCATACTCGGCCCTTTCCACTTTGACGTCATGGCTATTGCGGTTGACTTGAACAGTCTCCATTTTCTTTAAGAAGATAAGACGATTTCTCAGACATGTGCTGATAGTTTGAATTGGGACAGATGGCTTGTCCGGCATCCGCGCTTGCAGATCAGCTTTGATTTGGGCTAACGTGAATTCCGGTTGGGATTCAACAATCTCTACCACAGTATTTGCCATATCTTCGTCCATCTTTTGGTGTCGTCTTCCTCCTCTGGGACGCTCAATGACTCCTTCAAGTATATAACGATGTACTATTGAATACGCAGTACCCCGTTTTACACCGAGAACTCGAGCGGCTTCAATATAATCATCTCCGACTTCGTGAGCCACAATGATTCTGCGTTTAACATCAGAAGGTATTCTCTGGCGCTCCATATTGATAAGTTAATTTAGCAGATGTGAAGACATCTATATAGGGCTTTGGATCAAACCGAATAGATATAATTTATTCTTCACGTGAAATACCGCTCACTAATCTGTTAGAGACACAATTGAACTATTTTGCTGCAGTTTATTTATTGTTGTCGCTCTCAATTGTGAAATGACGTAATATCTTATCTTTTAACGTTTTAGAAATTAAAGTGCCGCTCTTGATTCGGTAGTTGCCGTTGTCGTGTAAGAAAACCTGTATATAGTGAGAATTTTAAGTAGATATCAGGGTAATTCATCGTCAGAGTGGGTTACATGTAGCTAGATCATACAGATTCATTGTACCGTAGAAATGATGCTGTTCATTGTGAAACATGAAAGCATAGATATTATAGCAACTATCACAACTCCTCCCGACCGAAGAAGTTCGTGGATAACTTAAGAAACTTTCTTAATTTGAGAAAAATGTCGTTTGGTTGTGTGATGGTTGTCCAATGATTTTAATGAAGCTGTCGAACTGCATATACCCATAATTTTAAACTTGTTTGTCAAGAAATGCGACCTTTGTTTCAGACGATTTTCGTTCTTCATCACTACTATGTCTCCGACTATGAATTGGTCGTGAGTCAGAGGCCAATTATCCAAAACATGGCTATAATTGTCAAACAATAACACTGGCTCAAACGCAAATACCAACTGATTAGGGGAAACTTTGGTTGTGCTGTTGGTAAATTGGTTGAACAGAAATTGCCAGTAATATAAGCGATCAGGCCAACCTTGCAAATTCGCAATTAACCTTTCTTCCAACCAACGGTTTGTGCGCTCCACCATGCCATTTCCTGAATGATGATAAGGACTTGAAGTGACATGCGATATTCCAAAATTACCGCAAAAAATGTCAAAATTGCCTTTAAATTCTATCCCTTCATCTGTTAACACTGACATAGGTTTTCCATAATGGCAAATATGTCGTTGCAACTTATCCAATGCAATATCTGGAGTTTTGTTCTTCAACGCATAGAAATTCACAAAACGGCTGTACGAATCTTGAATAACCAAGATGTAGTGGTGAATAACCATTATATAGCGATACCGTTTTCAAGTCCATTGAAATTTTCTCGAATGGACGGCTACCATAATATTGAAACTCCTTGAAATTACAATTTTTGTAAGATTTTGAAATACAGCATGTCATACAAGTCTTCACAAACTTTTTTACTGAGGAATAAAAATCTGGCCAAAAATACTTGTCTTTCAAAAAATCCATCATTCTTTTCAAACCACAATGACCAAGGGCTTTATGAGAATCTACCAATAATGAAGATATCTTAGAAACAGACACAACAATGCGATCAGTTTTGAAATATACAATTTCATTAATGAGGGAGAAATGTCTAGAGTATGGCTTGTATAACCTTGAAGACTTGCCAACATTTCCTGTACTAAAGTGCATTAAGTCAGGATCTTTACTTTGTATTTGCGACCAATTTCTCACCGTTATGTCTGGTAAAATAGCACATAGCTTGCGACTCAAACTATCGGCCACAACATATTTTTCCCTCTAATATATTCAACATCGAAGTCATATTCACGTAACGCAATTATCCATCGACCCAAACGTCCACTTATCTTCTGAGACTGAAGCCATACCAAAGGTTGATGGTCCGTGTTGAGCTTGAATTTCTTCCCAAGCAAGCAATCGCGAAATGTTTTGCAATCATATATAACAGCCAAAAGTTCCTTTTCGTAGGTAGAATACCTTAATTCCGCTTTCTTGAGTAATCGGCTCGCATATGAAATCGGCTTGCCATTCTGTAGTAATGTCACTCCAATACCAAAATCGGAAGCATCGGTTTTGCAAAGTAAATTGTTGATGTCTATCCGGAAGTTTGAGTGGTGTCGCATTCATAATTGCATTGCGTATTTCATTAAAAGAATTAATCAGAGATGACGTCCACGATAAAGTTTTCGTCACTCGAACAGTCACTTCATTTTTGAGGTCATATAATGGCTTCATCAAAGTTGAAAAATTTGGAACAAATTTTCGGAAATAGTTCGCTGTTCCTATGAATGCTTCCAAATCCTTGATAGTCACTGGTAAAGGATAATCACAGAAAATATGTTTCGTCTTCTTGCTGTAATGATACTTGCCATTTGAAAATACATGCATGTTTTTCTTATTTTTGTCTGTAGTTGATGAGCTGTTCGAAATATCTAAGTAATAATTTTGAATATTGATTTACGGCTGTAAAACATCTGTGCATTCTATTGAATACCCTGTTGAAGGAATACGAAAGCTTGGTATATTAGAAATTTTGTTTTTTTTTATTCCTGAGAAAGCCAGAGGCCATTTTTGACTTAGTGTATAATATCCAGGAATGGCCAAACAATTACGTACTTTTGATCTCTTAAATGCACAAATCTATGATAATTTTCTGCGTAGTCCATGTAGCTTAGAAGACTAAAGTATGTTAAGCTTGAGACATCTATGAGTCCAGATTGTTAACCATAGGCAAGGAAGTCTAGATATCTATAATTGTACAGGAGGCAGAATGACGCTTTCTGTGGGAGAGCTCCGAAGGCATGTTACAGAGATAGGAGCATATCACAACACTGAATGAATTTGCACTATTTTGCAAGTTTTGTCGAATTTTGGTGTAACCTCTGTATTATCTGCTCTCTTTCGCTGTCATTGAATCGAATGTGAAGATCGGGAGATATTTCATTCAAAATTTTCCTCATTCAAAAAGTATGGAACCAGTGAATTCCGCAGCATTTGTCTTGCTGTTCAAAATAAGTGCAGCGACTACTTCTGTGAATACGTTGGGAACAAAAGGTAAATTTTTGCGTTGGATGCTCGATGGAAAACATGCCAAAAAAGTCAACACAGCTATTGTAACAACATGTTTTGTATCCTCTTGCAATCGATGATGTTCTACCATGCACCTGCGATTTTGCGTTTTCTCCCTAAGAATATCAGAGTCAATTTGTTGTGACATTCTGTGATCCGATTGTTGTGAAATGTTCTTCATCAGATATTTCGGATGAACGAGAGGGTATAATCAAACGTCAGTCGGATGCCTAATTAGTAGCATGCATAAGCAAGTAGAATTTGAACCATCCTATCTCTGCAACAGGCCTTCGAAGCTCTCCCACAGAAAGCGTCATTCTACCTCCTATACAATTATAGATATCTAGACCTCCTTGCCATAGGAATCACCTCAATGCCATTTTCACTGGGAATGCAAAGATGGACGGTGAAATGCTCCTACCTCAATGGTATTACGTAGCAAATTAGAGGGCCTTAATTATGCAATTAAGGTCGTCTAATTTAGATTTGGAGATATATGAACGACTTTCATATAAAAATGACAGGTGAAACATCGGCTTACAGACCTACTTACTCAGTAACAGTGGTCTATGGAATCGAATGCCTTTGCAACATCTATACTGATAATGGCGACAGCGGCAGTTTGCAGATCATCGTATATATTCTAGCAAGATCGTGAATCTTAATCAATGCTGTTGTTGTTGATGCTGATGGACGAAAGCCATGCTGAGAAGGCCCATAATCTCCGATCAGCTTAGATCGCACACGCTTCAAGACTTTAGTCTCCAGGAGACTGGAACTAATAGGCGCTTAATCCACGGAGTGAGTTGATATTGGGATGATTACTTTTTGTGATAGGAGCAGTAACACCATGCTTAAGGACATTCGGAAATTTCATTTGCCTTAGAGAGTTATTGACTTAGAGGTAATATACACAGATATAAGATGGGACAGAGCTATACGTATGGTGTTTGGAATCCCATCAGTTGTTTTGGACATACCTGGTTTCAATATTCTCAAGGAAAGTTCAGCTTCATTGCATGTGATTTGTACATTCCATGAGTCTTCGTTCATGGTTGATATATTGTCAATGCGCCTCGCTGTTCTCGTACACGGAGAATGAACCATTTGAAATGTTGAACGCAAGTCTCCGAGAAAGGATGACAAGTTACCGTAGCTCTGAATAAATCGATTCATCTCAGACTTCACATCACCATTAACGCCGTCATCAGCTAGAGCCCAAATTCCCTTTTTCGATCGCTTCAATTTATTTGCCCAGATCTTCTTTGCCTAGTATTTCAGTTCTAAGCTTCAACTTGATGGCACTATTTTTTGGCAATCTTTGTTATGGTAGGCCTCCCATTTCTGATTTATTAAGTTTTTGGTATTAGGTTTCATCCATTGTTTATCGCAAGAGGTCATGCAGACGTAATTTGCAGGTATGCATGATTGACATAAACTGCTAAGAGAAGACAAGAAGAAATGGTATTGGAAATCAACATCCAAAGTAGCTTCATTAGTGGAGCTTAGTAAGACAAATGCGAAGCACGAAAATCATAAAACAGGAACTATCCTGTGATAAGACTTCCGAGAAGGACAAAGCATAGGCCGGATCATCAATATACAATGGTCAGCATTGCCGATTGGAGGATTGTACGTGACATTATCGGAAACATAATGATCGACTAATTTCTCAGAGAGAAGAACAACATCAAGGATATTATATCCTATAGTAGGACGATTAATAATACTGCTAAAATTTAAATCATCGCAAAGACTAGTAATAAAAGTTATTAAAATCGCCCATTAAAATGACTTTGTAATAGTAGTTAGATTTGCGGACGCACTGTTAGTGGATACGAACATGGATAGGAACATGTTCCGAATTGCGAATGCGAACATGGATATGAACATGTTCCGAATTGCCAATGGATGCGAACATGGATACGAACATGTAAATAGGAACCGCGTTCCGATTGATAGGCGAATTGAGATCATACTTAATGATTCGGAACGGCTTGTTCCGAAATTCAATTAGAGTATGTGAATTAGAATAGGGATGCGAACATCTATTTCGGTACTTAAACAGGTGTTTGTTTTGAGACTGCTTGCTCAAATGCGACAATTGTGACCATTGTGACAATTTTTATTTTCATAATGCGTTTACAGATCAGAAATTATGTTATGAATGTTCTATTATTTACTAATCAGAATCCCATTTACAGAATTTGCGAAATGAAAACAAGAGGCTTACAATGTAAGTCTAATTAACCATAAAAAATGAAAGAAGGTAAGTCACGTCCCTCGGGGGACTCCGTTAACTTCAAGAAGTCCTCAGCCCATTCGAGGAATGTTGCATTGTTTGTGAAGTCGTGATCACACTCGTGTATAGGACACTTCGCCGACAGTCCTTTTCTCCTTTGGAGTGCTGTCACTGTTAAAGTCTTCCAGAGTTCCACTTTGCATCCGCAACACAAATTAACCTTCGCATCCAACGTTCCACCCATAATTATTTGGCTTTCATTGTGGTAACAGAACAGTTGTTTCTGGGTACTCATCATGAAGTAGATTCGTAATAGATTCCTAATGTCTACTCAAGTCACGAGGATTAGAACTTGCTTAATTGGAACAATGTCATCCATATAATATATCCCTTTAGGGAAAATCGGAACCTCTCTGATTGGCTGTTGGGAATTCCTTTGTTTAAAAAGTATATAAGTCCTAGCTGTGTACCAATTCTCATCAAAGGTTCTAATCCTCAAGTACCATATTATCAGCTATCTTATCTATATTATTCTAATCACATTGAAAATGGAACGTATCACAGCACCTCCCACTTCTCCTGTTGAAAGGACGGAATCGCCATGCGAACCCAGAGTGTTCGTAAGAGGACCTGTAACTCCTGATCCAATATCATCAGAAGATGAAAGTTTGGTACTACAGAGCAGTGTCATCGAAACACCGGTGGAAGCTGTTATAACAGTCAAGACACGTAGTGGAAGTCAGGTTCGAAATGCTCCACGAAAAACAAACATGAAGCGGATATGTGTGCGATTAGAGCCTGAAGAAAAGAATTTAACAAGTGCGCTGGAGTTCAGCATAATGGATCCAGCCACGCCTCGCCGCTGCCCTGGTGCCCCCAAAAAGACAAGAGTATGTGTTCGAGTTGACCTGAAGAGACTGATTCCTTTCCCCAATATTGACAATATGTAATTTTTTATCTTTAATAACACTTACATATATAATAATAATAATAATTCGTTTATTTCATTGAAGCCCCAATATTGGGAATCGTGCGGCTATGATAACATAATACACGTTGCTTATCAAAGGTAGAACACATATAAGAAACAAATAACGAACAACAAAAAAGGAAAAAAAACAATGAAAGTCAAATTCAACATGATAGAACGATTAAGACGACGATTGATCATAAAGTAAAACCACAGTTAGCTAGTTTAGACATAACGTAAACGAATGATCTACTGACCAGTGAATTTGAGCATAAAGGTAGACGAAACTTTTGAGAATGTGTCAGTCTTGGTAGCAACAAATGATGAAGAGGGTGGTCATCATCATGAATCATCATTTGAAATAATCTCCATCCAATTATCATACGACGATAGTCCAGGGGAACAAACGAGGAACAATCACATCTGCTTGACCCACAGATAATACGGTGAGAACGTCTTTGGATATTATTCATAATATCAGATTGAGTCATATTGAGACCCACGAGCAAAGGCGCACAGTACTCTAAGAGATTTCTGATGCATGCAGTGTAAATAGACACTAGCTCATCTTTCTCAAAGTAAGGTTTAACATGTCTTAAAACATACAATTGTGAAGAGGCTCGCCTGGATATGATTTCAGTATGCCTTTTCCATGATAGTTTATAATCGAAAGTTACTCCCAACAGTTTCAGCTCATTCACGGAAGGAAACTCATCTAATTCCAAATGAGAGAGATTGATATTCGAAGATAAACCAATCATCATCTGTCTGCTCTTGGATACTTTCACATTCATTTTATTGATAGTCATCAATTCCTAACATAATCGACGGCTTTCAGGAGCGGGCATCGAATATTTGCCATGCCGACAGCCCCACATATTATGATGTCGTCAGCATATTTGACCATGATACATGCTCTACCACTCATCTGTAAATCGGATACGAAGTAATTGAAGAGCTGAGGTCCCACTGAAGACCCTTGAGGCACGCCGCTTACTATCCTTTGAACACTACTGGAAGACGATGACCATCTCACTTTTTGGAATCGGTCTGACAGATAATTTCCAATGAAAGATATCAGAAAAGGACTGAAACGGGTACCCATATGAACAATCTTGTTTTTATAATTTCACAAATCGAATTTCTGATAGGATTTGAATGGGAACTGGGGATAGATATATTCATCTCTGAAATAGCTACCTATAAGTATTTCTAAGTTTAATATTTCGAAGATATATATTTCAAATCACTTGTTTGAGACTTTGAAACAGCACCGAACATACTAGAACAAATTTGAAATGAATATTATTGTGTATAGTGTATGCAGTATTGTATGTGTATTGTGTATCAAGTGTATGCAGGAAGAAAAATTTATGATTTCAATTTCTAAGTTTCTCAACTAAATTCTACCTACCTTTCAAAGGGCTATAGCTGCTTCGGATGGTGTCATACATATTGCATACAATACATCATTGGAATCAGAATGAAAAGAGCTTTCGGATGATATAACATATGTACCTATTCAATGAAAAAATCCTTGTTGTTTGCAGGTGTATGCAACTGGAGAAATTCTAAGTTTTTTCTCAAAAATAATTATGTTTTCAAGTTTTTTATAATTTTCAAAGTTAAAGTTTGATCACTCGAAATTACCATAATCCATAAACCTCCACTTAAACTTGACCTTGACCTTTAACCTTCATACACTTCATACACTTCATACACTTCATACACTTCATACACGGCGGGGGGGGCCTCAAAATTTTTCGGATTAGAGAGTAAATAAATTTTCGAGTGCGCTTCGCGCACTCGAAAATTTATTTACCCATGGGCTCCGGGTGCCATAGCTATTTTTTTGCATAACTAAAACCTAACCCTAACCCTAACCCTAGATGCCTTTAAATTGAAATTTGGCGCGAAATTTGATTTTTTTTGAAATTTGGCGCGAAATTTGAATTTCGATTTTTCTTTATTATTTGAATTTAGATGATAATTCAAATTATATGAAATCCTTAACTTAAGTAGAATTTTAAATGTTTAGAACTGCAGGGAATCCATCTTCATCACATGTTAATTGGTTTAACTTCGCGGTTACATGTACCACTCTAGCATCAAAGACTTTGATGGCACTTTTCTATTTCATCATTAAAATATATCAGCTGTTTAGTTTTGTTTGAATTCAACAGTTTGTTTTTCTATACCAATGTGATGTTATGATGACATCCGGTCTTTGTTCATGGTTCCTTTGTTAGAATCATATATAAAGAAGTTGTAGAGCTCCGTTCTTCACTCATTTTTGAATTATTCTGTGTGCATACCAGACCTCGTTCTCCGTCTCTCCGTTTTCTCGATTTATAACTGCAATTCTGAAGTGAGTTCTACATTCTTCTATTCACTACTTTATATAGTTTGGGAGTAGGAACATTACTAAGTTCTTATAACCAGATAGTTTAAAACATGTGGCTGGATCTTAAGTTGGGAACACTATATGTTATATTATTAAACAGAATTATTAATTTTCACAATTAATTATAGCATTTTCAAAACCCATAAAGCACACAAGCTTATATGATTAAGTGTTTAAATAAAGATAAACATTTCCAAAGTGTGCTTTAAATTTGTAAATAATTCAAATGCTAATTTCGTTTTCAAAGTGATAGTCTGTGGACCATTTACAAATTAAAAGTTGTTTAACCAAAGTCAGAAATGTTTATCTTTTTTAAAACATCAGTTTCGTTTCTATGATTTCATTTCGAAATAAATTAATAATTTATCAGCTGATTTCAAATTTCAAGTTGATATGTAAGCAAGCCTTTTCAACGTAAATTTAACATTTCGACTTTCGGTTTCTATCTCGAAAATATTTTTCTAAGTTAAAAAAATCAATTACTGTAGAATTGCTTTCCAACATTTATGCAATAGTCACTTAAATGATATTCACATTTGCTAACAGATAAAATATTAACAAACGTTTTTCATGACTTAAAGAAATGGTTCGTCATGCAAGCCTCGCACGCCAGCGCTTAATCTTTCACTTTTGTGAAACATGTAAGCAACCGGTGAGACATGCCAGTAAGAGTGGTCACAAGGAGTGTACTTTCAAGGAGGGCTGCACCTACGTGTATTGTCTCACATGTAGGTCCTACGTGCGAAGCACGGAAATGGAAAATGATGATAAGTCCAAGGCTTTCATCAGTAGACATGCATCCTGCGCGCAAGAAAACGGTAGGGCTGGACGTAATTTAACTTCGAAGGATGAAAAGAGTAAATTGGCGAGACTTTTCGCGAAGGAGGATAGGGCTCCAGAGGGAGTTCTCAGCCAATGTTCCGAACCCACAAAACCCCCCACAAAAAGAAAACCCAAGTTCAAGTCAAGAGCATTCATTGATAGTGACTCTTCATCAAGCGATCTAGAGGTGAGTGTCGATAACCGTACAAGTTAAATTTAAAATAAAAATGATTGGTGTTAAGAACATTTATTTCGTTATGTATGAAGTAAATTTAACTTTTCAAAAACATTTCAGTGTGAGAGGCCTCCAGCGTAGAAGAAGACAAAGGTTGTCAAACAGTTGCCTCAAATGAAAAATGTAAGACATGTTGATAAAAATTAATCACCCTCAATGTATAATATTGCGTTAATTCTCTTTGAAGCTGTTCAAAATTCTGCCACCGGTTCCCAAGCTGAGTGCGGTAGAAGAGTCAAGTACCCCACGTCCCGTAAGTACAGTTGTTATAGTCGTTTTCATAAGTCCCTCTCGTCACTTGTTAATGTATTGGTCATCACATAAAAAACTGCGTTTTTATAATTGATTTTTTAATGGCAATTGAAAACATTATTATGGCACTGAGACCTATTAAAATTTGTGTTCTGTTAACTGATAAATGGGGGGCTCAGTGAATGGGGGTAATGGGGGTCAGTAAGACAGTAAGTAACTCACAAATAATTGCCGTTTGTAGCAATCACATTTCTGCAGTGGTCAATCAATTTCAATGCTGCTCTTCTCATTACTTGTGGAGTAAAAGTCAAAGTTTCATTTAAGTAGGATTCTAAAGATTCCTTTGTCATTAACTCCAAATCACTTCTCTTCATTTCCAAAGCAGGAAATATCATGCGATCACATATATTTAAGTCAGGTGAATATGGAGCTTGATACAGTAGCTGAACATTCTTGTCTGCCAAAAGTTTTGAGTGTGGCGTGATACATGTGGTCGAGCGTTATCATGCATCAAAACCATATTCTCCCATGACACCTCTCTTCTTTCATTTCTTAAATCATGGTTAGTGAAAGAATTAACTGTGTCAATCAGAAAATTAGTATACAATTCGGAATCTACAGACTGATTCCTTTCAAGTACTGTAGAAAACGATAATCCATCAAAATTCACAGCAACAATTGCCATGAACTTTCTGTCGACGGTTAAACGTTTAGGAATTTGATCTCTATCAACATCACCATCAGCTGAACACCAAGACCTTCTGGTTTGAGGACAACCAACTGGCCTACAGAAAAACCATTTCTCGTCTGCAACTACAAGATTGCGATGGATATTGCGCCTTGTAAATTTCTCAATAAGCTCAGTGCAGCACGATACACGAGCCTCTTTGTTTGCCTCGGATAAATTATGTGGCACCCACTTATCTTGGATTGATCGCATATGCAGGTCTTCTGTCAGGATGTCGTAAATCATTCTATGATTTGTATCCAATTTATCAGCAAGCTCGTTGCACGTAATTCTCCTATTCACGGTCACCTCATCAGCAACCATCTGAGTAAGATCGATTCTTTTCTGAGACTTTGGACGCCCACTTCCATCAATTCTATCAAATTGAATGCGACCTTCTCCAAACTCAGTCATACCTTGTTGTACACGTCTAACTGATATCCGCTTATCACCCCAAGCAGTTGTTATGATCTCGTGTATTTTTGTGCCTTTAAATATATTTCTTCTTAAAGTCTCGACGATTAGGTTGATGTCACGACTGTTGATCTCCATTGCGGCAGTCAAAATGAATGCTGGTTTTCGGAATCAAAATTAAAATTGATTTCAAAGTGAATCCATGTTAAAGATAATGATGATTGTGTTTAAGATATCTATGATTCATGTGAAAAGTGGCGATGATGGAACAAACATGGAACAAACCAGAGACAATATACATGGATATCTGTATTGTAAGGATTCCGAACACGCCGTAGATGAGAATAGTCGCAAATGAAAAAGAAATCCATGTGCACATTCAAACGTCGATTTTTTGACTCGTGGCAAAATCAATAAGTTATAGCTATGGCTGATTTCTTTACTGATACGAAGCAGTCGTCTTCTACACGATAAATTGTTTTCACTTCAAAATGAAATGAATTTGACTTAGGTTTATTGCAGTTCAACATCGGAACTGTATTATTGCCGTTGCCGTATTGTAACTTACAAAGTTCTTTGATTCAAGTAACACCGAGTTGGTATAGAGCTAAATTGATTTTGAGTAGAGTGTCTCATCCCCTTACTATATAGATATCCATGCAATATAGTAGAGACAATGAACGGTTTACAGATATGACACAAACTTGTTTACAAAAGAATAAAATGATAAAGAATAATATCATAGAATCCAATCAAATGAACCATATAAAAAACGCAATTTTTTATGTGATGACCTATATCATACATCATCCATTTGCTCAGTTAACATTCTATCTTTTTCTACCGCTTCAGGTAATGCGATCCCTATCCCTGAAAAAATCCAGGGCTGCTAGCATCACCTCAACTCCGGCTACGACCACATCAGTTGAGGACAATGAAGAGCGTCCGTACACGATACGGGAGTCCTCATCGGAATCCTCAACGGAGTCTTCATCGGATGAGACGCCTACTACGTCATCGGCGACGTCGTCACCCACATCATCTTCTGATGAGGATGACACAAGACGCTCTCTTATAAGTATCGAAATGAACAATAACTACATAACATAAATATTAACTAAATCTCATGATTTCTCTTGTTAAATGTGGTTCAAAATTATAGCAGTGATATCTATTTTCAGAACAATTCGATTCGGGACAATCCATCAAGTGTCACTCCTGAGGTATGATTTTTATAAATTTTGTTAGATCTGTATTGCTCTATCCTCATTATAAGGACATATAGATAGTAAACAATTATTTCTTCTCATTTCAGCATGTGATTGATTTCACATCTCAAGAGATATCCTTCTCGCGGATCCGGGCGTCGCCAAACTGTAGCGCTCGGCTTCCTTTTACGCCGATCCTCGAACATCGAGGAGTTCTCACACCAACACGAGCTCCTACTACGTCACCTGTTCCTGCTCCTGCTCCCTCTCCGATCCCTTCTTCTAATCCTGCTTCTGCTCCTGCTCCAGTCCCTTTTCCTGATCCTTCTCCTACTCCCGATCCGGTCCCTGTTCCTGCTCCCGCTCAATTACCTCTGCGGAAATATAATGTGGACCTTGATGAAACGTTAGAAGGTGATGAGCGACTGGAAGAGAAACTCAAGTTGTGTCAGCAACGACTTCGGATGGCTGAACAGCGGGAGAGCCAGCTCAGGGAGGAGAATAGGGGTTTGATTTTGTCTGTTCGCAATTTGACACAGTCAAACTTGCTATTGTCCTCTTCTGTGGCCCGAGGCAATCGTCAATTCGAACGTGAGACGCTCATGCACATAGTGTATCGTGAAGGTGTCATTTCACGGGTAAGACTGACTCGGATGGAGGATACGTCCGACTGTTGCGAGCAGTGCCATCATGTGAAACTCTCACACAGTGACATGATAAAGTGCCAAAAGTTGTAATTTCTTTTACTTTGACTTTTTAACTTAATGGAAAAAGAATTTGTTACAAGTCCTGTCTTCTTATTTCATCGTAGACTGGAACAAATGTCATTGGCTAGTAATCGTTGTGACGTCATAGGATGATAAAAAATATATATAGTCTGCAAAATAATAATCCTCACCAGTTTAATAAACATGGTTGTCTGTTCTAAATGTGGAAAAACGTTTACTCTTAATGGTAATTTGCAACGCCATGAAACGTTTTGTAAGTTAGGAAAAACTTATCAGTGTAGGAAGTGTTCATATGAAACGAAACGGCAGGATAATCTAAAGCGACACAATCTAGTCTGTGATAAGCAACCAAGTAATTGTAATTTAAATTCAAATCCTCGAAGTATCTCAGCTAATGATAGTCAAATACCCAAATCTAGTACTGCTGAATCAACGTCTGCACATATACCAATCAGCGCTTCAAATAATAGTTTGATCTTTATGCAATGCTGCTCCCGCTGTGGTAAAACGTATAATTCTATAAGCAAATTCCGTCAGCATATGAATATGCATAATACAAATAGTGAGATGAATATTCCAAATAATCATGGAACTGTAAGTCTCAGCGAAAGCGCGCTCAACGGTCATGCTCGTGTATACGACATCACACCATCAGCACACACAGTAGATATAACTTCCTTTTTATTAAGTATGCGATCTATATTAGAGAACTTAGTGTCAAACCTTCTAGAAAATTTTCAACTACGTGGTCGTCTGGTAGCACAAATTCGTTATGTGCGACCAAATCCTCAGGAAGATGAAATGTTTCTCGCACACTTTACTTCATCATCCACAAACTATATTTATGACTATGATACATGGTTCCCAGATAACTTAAATAGTCTCTCAAGTCATAGTGAAGCTTTTGCAAATAAGGGTAGCAATTGGGTTATAGATGAAATACTAAATATAGAATTCAATGTTATTACTAGTCCATTACTTTCTGGTGGAGAAGTATTTAATCTACCAAAGAGTCTGAAAGATTCGAAGGCTATAATTAATGTACATTCAAATGCAAATGACTGTTTCTTGTATTCAGTTCTATCAATGCTACATTACAATGATGTATTATATTCTAGGAATGAGATAAAATCATATAGTAAATGGACATCTGAACTAAATATGAATGACATCTCTACACCCGTATCAATTAAAGATATTCCTAAGTTTGAGAAAAATAATGACATTAAAATCAACATTCACCTTTACGAAAAAGGACTAAAAGGTGTTCGATATAGCACCAACTTTATTGGTAAACGAACTGTGAATATACTACTAATTATAAACAATGAACGTGCACACTATTGTGGAATCAGAAAACTATCAAGATTATATAGAAAAATAAATAGAAGATATAAACATTTCTGCGATCGATGTACCCAATCGTTTACATATAAGACAACTTTGGAGCGACATTATCAATTTTGTGTTCGTGGAAAGGCACAAATAGAAAGAATGCCTAAACAACTAGAGGTAAGCACAAGTAGCATGGAACATCAATTAAGTCCTCCTTTAGTTGTTTATGCAGATATAGAGTGCTACATCGATAATAAAGTACACAAACCGGCAGCAGTTGGTGTTTATCATGTTTGGCATAAAGCTCTCCAGTCCAGATTTGAAAACAAATATTATGTCTTCAAAGGAGAGAATTGTATTATGGACTTCTTGGATCTCCTAGAAAATATAGCTCAAAACTTATATGATAATCAGCGTGCAATAAGCCGGCAACCAATGTCTCTTTCTTCTGATGAAAAAGAAAAACATAAAAATGTAAAAAAATTGTAATAAATGTAAAGCTGTATTTAGTGATGATTGCATAAAAGTAAGAGATCACGACCATTGAACAGGAAGATATAGACAAAAAATATGCAGTAAATGCAATCTTCGATTGAAACTAAATAGGCGGGAACTATCGATCTTCTTCCATAATTTTAAGAATTATGATAGTCATATAGTTTGCTATAAAGCAATTGGAAAGAAGAAGTCATGGAAATTGGAAGTAGTAGCAGCAACAGCTGAAAAGTATATAACTCTATCCGCCAGCGTCCCTGTGAACGAATACAAAGGAAAAACAATCTACTTCAAGTTAAAATACTTAGATTCTTATCAATTTTTAAGTGCATCATTGAGTGAGTTAGCAAGAGGATTGCAAGTTTATGAACATGCAGAAAAACTAATTAATGAATTTCTCCTGTTAACAGATGATGTTCTTTATCAAAAGGGAGTGTTTCCCCACTGTTATTTCAAAAGTCTAAATACATTGTCAGAAAAATGTCTGCCACCACAATGTGAATTTTATAATGATCTCACTCGTGAATATTGTTCAGATGAAGAATATAAGCACGCTAGTAATGCGTGGTTTGCTTTCAATTGTAACAATTTTGGTGATTACATGCTTGCATATTTGAAACTGGATGTATTATTACTGGCAGATATTTTTGAAGCTTTTCGGTCACTAAGTCAAAGTGAAGATGAAGTAGATCATGTCCATTTAGTTAGCCTTCCACATCTTAGCTTTACTTCAGCTTTAAATTTGACATCTAATGATCCTCCACACTACATACAAGACGAAAATATGTATAATCTCTTCGAAAGGGGAATAAGGGGTGGAATTACTTTTACGAACATTCACAGAGCACGTGCACGCATTTCGGAATTACAAAATAATACAAATGAAAGTCGTCACTTGTCTTACAATGATGTCAATAACCTTTACGGTTCTTCGCTCAGTAAGAGTCTACCACATTCAAATTTTAAATGGTTGAATAATAGTGAAGTAAGCTATTTTCTAAACGAAGAAAATATACAAGCTATCGATGATGATGGTGAAATTGGCTATATTTTTGATTTCAACTTGGAATATCCTGCAAACATACATGATGACACTGCCGATTTCCCATTAGCGCCAGAGATGCAGACCGTAGAGCAAAATATGTTCTCAACTTATATGAAGGATTTACATAGGAAAATAAGACCAGACACTAAATTCAGTTCAACTAAAAAACTCTTGCTTCATCAATTCAATAGGGAAAATTATGTTGTACACTATTCAATTTTAAAATTTTATTTATCCAAGGGTATGAAAATCATAGAAATTCACAACGGTATAAAGTTCACACAAAAGCCATGGTTGAGAACGTACATTGATATGAATTCACAAAAGAGAGCTCAATCAAGTACCAACTTTGAAAAGTCATTTTATAAGTTGAAAAATAATTCTTTATATGGTAAAACAATGGAAAATGTAAGACGAAGGAGAAAATTCAAATTAGTAAACAGCGTGGAACAATGTCGAAAATTATCAATCATCCTCTCTATGTACAGCATAAGATATTTGATGAAGATCTAGTTGGTATGGAAATGTATAAACCTTCAATAATGTTGAATAAATTGATTTATGTTGGTCAGGCGGTACTCGACTATAGCAAATTGGAAATGTACCAGTTACACTACAATGATTTGAAAAGATGTCCACTGATAAATAGAACGCGGCTTTGTGGAGGTGATACCGATAGTTTTTTCCTATGTTTGTACACCTCACCATCTGTCAGCTTGGAGGATGTACTGCTATATTTTGGTGAAAAATTTGACTCTTCAAACTATGACAGTCATCACCGACTATACTCAGTAACAAACAGAGCCAGATTAGGTTGTTTTAAGGATGAGTGTGCGGGAAAGTTGCTTGAGGAAATGATCTTGTTAAAACCAAAAATGTATTCAATGAAATATCTAGATTCAAATTGTGATAGCATCAAGCGGGCAAAAGGAGTGCAGAGAGCCGCAGTTAAAAAATTACATCATAATGATTATAGGACTGTGTACTACAGTGAGAAAGATACAAATGAGGAAATGACAATTATAAATTCAAAAAATCACGTTGTCACTACAAAATCATTTAGAAAGCGAGGACTTTCACTTTGGGAGGATAAGCGCTGTTGGTTAAATAAAAATCTATCTCTACCATATGGACACTATAGTTTAGGTCTTCCCCCACCTTCAAAGAGAAGGAGATGCCTTCCTGCTACAGGTGACGTAGAAGTTTAAGAAATTTAACAAAGTAAACTAACCAATCACTACATTTCTGCGTAGTTATGCTTAATAATATATAGGTAGATTAAATATAAAATGAAATTTCTACATCTTTCCGATGTGTAGAAATAATTACTAAAACATAGGTAGTCCTACTATGAATTGAAGACGTAGCACTCAACATCATTCCGATATGTTGAGATGTAAAATAGCAAGCTTTATGCAAACAAATAAATTTAGGTTTATATTTGAAAACATGCCTCATTACATTAGAACATGGAAATTAAATGACTCACAAAGCATTCACATAACAAATTCTAAGAAAGTAGTCTTTCGTCACTTAATAACAAATAGTGGTGGAAAACATCGTGGCGTTTGCATTAGCCTTGACGCATTATCTTCACTGAAAGACTTCGCTGATCTGATTGACAACCATAAGACACGGATGAAGATTCCCCTCGATCAAAAGGTATGGATAAAGTGTGACTCTACCGTCAAGCTATACGTCTGTTCACCAAAGAGAGAAGATATTGACTATCGATTTTTCCGTTTCAGTGACGTCACATGGAGAAACTTTACAAAAGAGATACTACCACATATGATTTCATTCATTAAGGATGGAGGACATCAAGCGGATGGAAGTCGTGAATCACATGTTAACTACAAAAGTAAACTCAAAACTCAATCTTCAAGAAATCGAGCGGAACATTCCCAATCGAAAGCAATGGTTATTAATAAAACACAAGATGAAGCCGACAACGAATCTACATCTGGGAAGACCCTCAATGTTAACATGGAGGATACAGAGGAAGGATAAATATGTGACTGTCCTATTCTTTCTAAATGGAACAATCCAGTGTGTTGGTGGCTTCACTGATGGTGATCTACATATCTATATTCTACGTTGGAAAATTTACTTAGAGACTCATTATCTGAATGGGAAGTGAAGACAATGACTGTGCTATGTGAATTGAACTATCATTATGACTTTCGTAAAGTCACATCATCAAATAATCTCACTTATGAAGTGGAACTATTTCCAGCAGCACAGATGACTAACTGGCACCCATATCATGTTCATGCATTCCATAATGGAAAGATTGTGATAACCGGCATTAAAGACATAAATGATGTTCCTCTCATCCTATGTGATTTGAGAAAAATATTTGTGAAATCTACATTGTAGCTATGTAAATATTTAGAAAAGAACTACATTTGTAAATACATATTGAAATGTAAACATGTCTTGCTTTCCCTCTAAACCCAACGATTTGCAAAATAAAACAAGGATATTTACATATAAAATAAAACTTTATTACAAAACAGTTTCAATATACTTTGTAAGAATTACATCATTTTTATAGCAGTCTTTCGAAAAAAGTTGTAAAACACTTTTACAGTTATTTTTCAATGGTCTCTCGTTGGCGAAATATAGCACATAACCGCCGCACATGAGAGATACATTGCGTAGACAAATCATCACCCAATATGTCTTCGCTGTATACGTGGATATCCCATGAAGCATTTGTTGATGCTTTGAGTTTAGAAGAGGACAATTGAACCTTGAATGTATCATTTAACTCTGTCAACCAAGGTGCGCTTTCAAGGCCCTTAAACATCCCAATCATTTCAGATCCGAATTCAATAACAGCGGACTCAGACTTTTCCAATGGTGTCTTTTTAGTAAAAACAATAAATTCTGCCTCCATTTCAACAGTAAATAAAGTAACTTTCTCTTTCTTATATTCACAAGTCATTAACGTTTCTGGCACTGATCCTTGAAACTTTCTTGCAAAGTCTTCAACACTTCTAATGACCTCAAATTTATTTTTTACTCGGATGCTCCTGTTTTGTAATGCATACAATGGCACAATTCTACATTGAAAATCAGTGACTTTCCTCTCCGAATTCCACCCACGTCCATTGTACCAATACCTTGATGAGAAAGTTGTTCTGGAATATCCAAAAGTATGACTCAAATCCTTACCTAATACAAGAAGAACATGCTTCCCTTCCTTCATCAATTTTGTTGACCCCTTTATGACTGGTTTGTAGAATTTATTCAAAGTCAGCTTGAAGAGATCATTTATTCGTTCAAACATTCTACCGATTTCCTTTTCTGTATCTTGCAAGCTCATTGTGGGAACCTTGGAATCAAAAGTTGACGTTGCAAATGCCTTTTGAATTTTAATCATGTTTTCGACAGATGGTAAAGATGTTGAAAAAGGATGTAAAGTTAGATGATGAAAAGCCCGTGTACCATGTAGACTATTGTGAAATATGCGAAAACAATCATCCTTCTCTCGTACTTCTTTATGTAATTCAAAATAATTTTTTTAGCAAACTGATATCGTTGTAATAAGTAATTTCAGTTAGAGCAACTTCATGGGGTCCATGCAGAGTAATTGGATTAGCGAATTCAACAGAGTATAGAGATGGTTTGTTACTTGGGAATATCTTGGGGTTGCTATTGCTTGGAAGAATGATGTTGAAGTTAGTAGACATGTTGACCTCATATATGTAAGAAGTCACATGCTATATTAGCTTAAAAGTTACGAGTGTCTCCCACCTCCACATTTTGTAGATCCTGGTGCGTTATCCAGCTATTGAATGAATCAGGATATCCTTTCCATTTAACTAGATATTTCCTTTGATTGCCATGACCTTTCCTCCTAATTATTTTGTCAATCATATACACCTCTTCACTTCTGTCTACTACTTGCAATTCATAAGAGTAAAATTTTCCTTCAATTGGATTGCCATAGTAATCTATTAATTTATACTTGGTGGGTCTAAATTTTGTATTTACTTCATCTACAAAAAAACTCTTCTTCAGTCCAATTAGGTAGATACCCCTTCTCAAATGTAGACTTAACCTTTGAAATCCGAACTCTATCACCAACATTAATTTTCTTTTCATTGGAAATGTTTTTCGCTTTCTTATCATACAATCGAAGCCATACATCCATCCCATTATCTGGGGTAACATCAACAGGTTTCATCTTAATGATTCGATGGTAGCTTTCATTGTAATTCTTAACAAATTTCTGCAGCTCACCTATCCAAACATGTGTATTTTTTGCAGTGAAATAGCGCCATATTTTTGTCTTCAGTGTGCGATTGAACCTCTCAACCATGGCAGCTTTATAAGCACTTTTGACACTAAACAATTCCACATTATGACTTTTAAGGAGACTTCGAACATGAAAGTTTTCGAATTCCTTCCCTTGATCGGTCTGCATTCTTTGCGGAACACGCCCTTCATCGAAAATGCTCTGAAAAGCCGCTTCAACTTCTGGTCCTCGTTTAGATTTCAGCGCACGTGCCCAAGCATAGCGAGATAAAATATCTATTACGGTTAAGATGTATTTATAGCCATCATTGTACTGTGATATCTGTTGCATGTCAGCCAAGTCCGCTTGCCATTGACTATCTATATTGTTAACAACATATTTTCTCGTTGGAAACCGCTTTCTCGCATTTTTGTGAAGTGTAAGTCGGTTGACTCCTTAACCACTTCTTGACTTTCTCTATCCCCACACCTGCTGCACGAGCTAGAACCTCCGGACGACTGAAACTTGCGGGGTGATTTAAGTCGTAATAAATCTTTCTGAGTTTCACTGCTGTACCCATCGTCTTTGTTCTGATTTGAACGCGTATTACTCCCACAGCAACTGCTAACACAATTGATATCAACCTCTATGCCCTCTTCTCCTTTACCTTCGAGCGCAGATTTCAAACAGCAGCAAAACTTTTGTAGCGACATGATATGAGAGAAGCAAGGCTTGATTTATATTTGTTTAATATTTACTGTAATCCTTTCCAACACGCATTGAGCGCCTAGTAGCTCTTTTTGGTTGAAGATCATCGGGATCATGAAGCTCTCGCTTGACCGCCATCTTGGGTGTTTTACTTTTTGTTTCATCTTGTAAGTGACCCTTAACCAATTCATTCACAGTCGGTCCTCCAATAATATTGTGAGGTACATTTTGATCAGATAAAATTTTCTGAAAATATGACCACCCTTGTGGTGCACCTAGTTTTCGCCTTACATCTCTGACAGCATATTGCAGAAGGTCATCTATGTGACTATTTCTAATAACATCACCAGTTGTTTCATCTATTATCTCCCCTCTCTCATTGAACTTCACATGTGGATCAATGAAGTCAAATAATCGCTCAGCGCGCACACGATATGGTCGAGGTGTTGACAAGGATATAAATCGTCGCAACTTATCACGAATCTGTCGCCTCTCGTCAATTATTTCAGCTGTTAACTGCATTCGTCGATAGGGATCCTTAATCTTCTGAATTTCCATATCCTTTTGTGTTAGTTCCTTAAGTTGATTCGTAATAGGTTGATCTATATTTTTGACTTCTTGTGCACTTTGTAATGTAGTCAATTGTATATACTCCTCTTGAGGAATGACTACCATCTTTGAATACGACATGTTTGTAATAATAATAAGGCAACAAAGTACATTGCTTAAAACTAGCTGTGAACCGAGAAAACTGTCATTGGTTCAACGGAATTAGGTATGATATTAGTTCGAAATCGAAGTCGTTCCGGACATTCCTGGGTTAGATCAATAAATAGATAGCAATGTGGTTTCTTAGTTAAATCTTCATATATTTTTGAAAGAACTTTAGGTTGTTGAGGTAATATCTGTCTACTGAGATGATGTATCTGACTGCTGTCTCTTGGATTTTTAAATATTGCCAAATAATGTGTATTCAAACTCCTGGTTCTTTGCTCTTTCCCTCCATCAAAAATGTTTTGGATGATATAGATTATGAAGGCTTCCCTATGATGTGCTGTCTGAATAAACATTTCAGTTACATCTTCCGATGATTTGCTTTCACGCAATAGATCATCTAGCACAATTAAGTCACCTGCTTTGATGTCTTCAGTTGTCGGTAACCCTTGCTTCACATCATAACCTTTCTGGCGAAGTGCAGAATGTAGTCGTGGTTGAAATATGCAATAACACCATTTAACTCTATTATTTCTTTATTAAACATCTCATTTCTAAATTGTAGTAATTGAGTTACAAAAGTAGTTTTACCGGACTGACTTGGTCCGGCCACACACAATGTGCGATCAGTGAATAGGTGAAAATCTCTCATCCTGAAATTTCAAAAGCTTTAAAGACCAACACCCACCAGTTTGCTTAGAATAAAACAAGTCATGTTCCATAACAACTTTATTTACATTTAGAAACTTTCATTTCACATTCACAGCATTTGTGTTTCCTCATCAATGTCAGCATTAAAATAACTTCTCGCGTCAATTTGAGCATCTTGGCGTTTCAATTTCAACTTAACACTCCCTTCCTTGGATTTCCGTCCCCGCTTTTTGCATTCTTCAACATCCTTCCCATCTTTTGAAGTAGGTTTATCGATGGTGATTAGACACTTATCAATCGGCATTGGCTCATAAACCAACTGTAGAACTTTCATTTGTAACGATGCCACTTTTCCGGTTGAGCCGTGAGCACCAATGTATAGTCCGTTGACGTGTAGTAAACCCATGTATCGTCCGCGCTTTAGATCATCACACTCCATTGTATTTCCAAGTAGATCGAATGCTTGAAAGTGATCGGACAATTTCAAGAATAGCGTATCGAGCTCGGGTAAATCCTTATAGCCACTTCCTTCCTCTAACGCCTTCCTCCAATGAGTAGGAGCACTTTCGGGCAACACAACGCATTCCTTCGCCAAAGAGTCGATGGTTTTGAGTATCATCTGCTGCCATTTCGGAAAGGTCACTCGCATTTGTCTCATGTTGCTATATCCAGATGAAGACATACCATTACTGTGGAAAAATGGAACTTGAAGGTAGAAACCATCGTCACCATAGCTCAACGTTTGGAAGTAAAAGATATTTCCAATCCCTTGAACCTTCCTTGTCGGTCGGAATTTAAAGAGATCACGTTCAAATGAGTCGCTCTCCTCTCTAACTATAAACATTTTTTGAGACATAATTCAATGTTGTACTTATTCGGAGCTTTTCAACCGTCAGCGATGAATGATAGCTTGAAAGTGATTAAAGAGTACAAGCGCGTCTCTCTTATATACATATTCACATGAGTCATCAATCAATGATGACGTGTCAATCCATGATTCGTCGTCTATAGCAACACTGCGGCACCTGCTACAATTTTCCCTAGTGGACTGTTGAGTACATTGTAAATGCTGTTTCCAATATCATTCAACATATTCAAAAACCCACCACCTCCACGCTGAACT
Organism: Prostheceraeus crozeri; assembly: GCA_907163375.1. Taxonomy (NCBI): domain Eukaryota; kingdom Metazoa; phylum Platyhelminthes; order Polycladida; family Euryleptidae; genus Prostheceraeus; species Prostheceraeus crozeri. The sequence continues at coordinate 216,400 of CAJQUW010014516.1, forward strand.
AAGTTCCGCCTTTTCATATCACTGCTTCTTGGATTTGAAAATTTTCTAATGCTGTTTAGAGAATCAGTACTCAATAAAGGCTTGTATATTGGGAGGCATTTGTGTATTGCAAAAGCCAAATCACGGATGAAATCATCACTTGAGTTTTGAATTAATTTGCACTTAACTTTATTGTTTCGCATGCTGTTTAACTTTCGCAACGCCTTCTTAAACTGACTTGAAGGTCTAAAAGAACCATTCTTCCGAGAAAAAGATGCCTTTCGTTTTGCAGTCATTTTTATTGTGATAAAAGCAAAGCATTTATGAAAATATACATTTTTGCTTAGTTCCATGCAACAAAGTCTAACGGTAACAGATGGTAGGTCGTAGTCATCAACATCACTCAAGGTCTGAGTCGTTGCAGTTATAAGCTGTTCTATATTACACATTAAATCCTTTGATAGAGGACAGCATGAACAGCATGGTTTTGAAGCGAAGACTTTTAAAAGATTAGCATAGTATGCTCTAAACTTGATTATGTCCCGGTCATCTTGCACTGCCACATTGACGCTCATCGACGGGGGTCCGGTAAACATGTCCACCTTGAATTTACCACAATTTTCGTCATAGTGGCTAAATACGATTATATCATGCAAACAAGTCTTCAATTTCCGTGTTCTCATTTCACAATAGCAACGAGAACTCTGTGGAATAGCTTCCGTCAAACTCTGAGGCTTGAACACTTCATCGAGCCAAAATCGTAGTACTCGCGTAAGGGCATTGATCAATGTCCTCATCAAGAGTTTCTGAAGTTCAATATCATCTTCACAATGATAGAATGTGACAATATCCTCCATCAGATCTATGAGATCAGCTTTGTAACCAATAACATCATTTGCAGAGTAGAAAATCTTGCTAGTAAACAGATTGTCTTTGTGAATAATTGAAACAGGAATGATCGTGGTAAATGGCATGTTTATTAATGTCTACAATCCTCAGCAAGTATGGTTGTAATAGAAGTGTGATAACCTTATATACAAAAGCTGCACAATAGCAACCAATCACAGACACGCATGATGACTCATCATGAACGATATACAGTGACTGTTGAAATTATTTCTTCATCACAAAGGGGACAAAATGTAGTTTCCAAGGGTATATAGCATGTAGAACACATGACAAAATGAGAACATGGTAACCAGAGAAGGGATTTTTCCCGTTCAAAACACCTAATGCAGTTCCGTTCACATAATAGTTTAAACGTCTCTGCTTCTAATTTCTTTCTGAAGTCACTTTCATTGATAGAACATTTCGATAAATCAATTGAAGGTTTCTCTTTTTTTATCTCCGTTTCAGAAAGTTCCAATTTCATCCTCCTAATTTCACTGTCTTTATAATGTAGCATTGAGAAATCTTCTATCCAACTACGATCCAAATTAGTATTCATGGTATGCTCATCCAGATCCATTAGTCGTTCAACTAAATCACCAGCTTTGATATTTTCATTTAGATTTGTAACAGTTTCTATAGCCTTTAGCGAATAACCAAGGTCTCTTGCAACAATCCATGAAATTGGGAAACTAACCATCAAGCAACTTCCACGTATTTATAACTTAACCTAGTTATGAAAATAAATAAAAATTGTCATCATAGTCACAATGGCCACAATTGTCGCATTTGAGCAAGCAGTCTCAAAACAAACACCTGTTTAAGTACCGAAATAGATGTTCGCATCCCTATTCTAATTCACATACTCTAATTGAATTTCGGAACAAGCCGTTCCGAATCATTAAGTATGATCTCAATTCGCCTATCAATCGGAACGCGGTTCCTATTTACATGTTCGTATCCATGTTCGCATCCATTGGCAATTCGGAACATGTTCATATCCATGTTCGCATTCGCAATTCGGAACATGTTCCTATCCATGTTCGTATCCACTAACAGTGCGTCCGCAAATCTAACTACTTGTAATTATCACGACAGTTTAAAAAAATTGCCCATCATTGCAATGAAAAATGTGCAAATTTCACTTTGTTCATGAGATTTCAGATTCTGTGGAATGCATCTGCATATCAGTGGCATTTTCCGATAGAACGGAAAATTAATGGATTCCTTCATGAAGTGATGCAATGTAAACTAGACTGAGCTCTGCAGTAGAATTTTTTGGACAATTGCGGTAGATAAGCACCATTGATGGAAATTCGACCTGTGTGGCTTAAAATAACAATGTACGTGTACTAGCTTACCAATCGCTCTATTATAGAAGTCTCAAAGTGAGCGCTGTCTTTATCATAGCGTTGTTTATCAAAATATGAGAGGTATTTCAGAGTAACTCCATTCTTAGCCATTGTAAAAATCAATTGCTCTGCTTCTCTCTCCTGAAATATACGTTTGCAAGCAACGAATACATCGCATGCAACCACAGTGCGTAACTAACTACCTTATTGCTTGACAGCGCGGCTGAGACGAATTGCACGGTTTCAGTATTTGTATATACGGCTCACACATGAGAGGGCACTACCGACAGAACGCTGAGTTAGTGCATTCCTTCACGAAATATCGGTATGTAAATAAGACTGAGTTTTGCAAAAAGAACTTTTATGGACAATAACGGCACCATTGATGATAATTCGATTTCTATGGCTTAAAGTATGGCTATGATAATGGAATAAAATGACAATGTGCTGGCTTATTGCTCGACGAACGATAAATGACCCTCATCGTGCGATAAATATGATCAAAGATATTATCGCTGCATGGCTGTCAAAATTTCTTATTGCACTGTGATTGTATGCAATGTTTTCGTTGTATGCAGCTGTCCATTTAAGGACATAGAAATAGAACAACTGATATTTACGATGGTAAAGTATAGTTACTGAAGCACTTGCCAATTGCTTAGCGCTATGATAACGCCAAGATAGCGTTCACTTCAAGACCTTTTACAAAAGAGCGGTTGGCAAGCCAGTGCATTGCTATTTTGAGCTACGGAAATCGAATTGTTATCAATGGTTGACGCTATGATGACGCTACGATAGCATTCACTTCAATAACTCTACAATGGAGCAACTTGATAAGTCAGTACATTGATATTTGGTTATTATTTTTCCCTGTGATAATGTAAAGCAAAACGCGGAAATTCCATTAGAAATCATTTATTCTGAATGTCATATCAAGTCAGACAATACAAAAAAGAAAAGTTCTTATCAGTAAGTGATAAGTGAAATGTGGACATTATGGTCACTTTCTTGTTTGACGGCGAATAGTCAAGAAGTCGACTTATGTTCCGCTGCTGCTCTATCGCGGTCCTTTTGTAAATTCGCACCGCATCACTTCGATGTCCAGTGCGTTCTTTGATGAGTTGCTTATCCACGTCCGACTGGAACAATGCGGTAGCACAGGATACCTTCCCGGAGTGACTCGTGAAATTCCCTTTCAAACCGGCAGCTGCAGCAGCATTGGGCAGTAACTGGGAGATGGAATTGACACCAATCGGCACTTTGGCGTATCGGATTTTTCCAGCGATTGGCTGCAACGGTCTACGATCGGTGCTCGTCACGAGAACGAAGACCAAACACTTTGCTAGTGTAAAAGTAGACGGCATACAGCAACCCTCGACTGGTTTTCGTAGAAATACATTTGAGCGCCATAGTTTTTCTTCGTCATCAGTCGCAACAGCGTCAGCTCGCTTCTTGCAGATTCCGACGCCTTTGCTTGTCAGCTCTTGCATCCTCGAGTCGATGCAGCGTCGCAGATAGTGGAACTCTTTGTTACTTAGATTGAAAAAGTTGAGGTCAGGGCGGTTGCAGTCGTCTCTCAGGTAGCGCATGACGCCACACATGATGCCATAAATAGATGATGGTGGGTACTCCTTGCCGTCTTTGCGGCGAATCTCATAAACAAAATGAGACAACACTTGAATAAGGAGATGCAAGAGAGAACTGTTTCCACATTTGGCAAGCTCGAGAGATCTGGATATTGGCATTCATCAAAAGTCATATTCTAGCAGCTACCCATTCCTCGTACATCCTAAGGGCAAAAACGTTTGCTCTTCGGGTATTCTCGGGAACCGACCTCTGCACACTAGCCTCAATTTCTTGTTTACTAACAAAGCTAAACCGCTCCATTTCCAATAGATTGTCCTGAAATAGATGCCACTAATCATTTCATAGTGGCCATGAGATGCGTTTATTAAATCAATGTCAAAAACAAGCTCAGTCTTCAAAAACTGCCCTTTCAGCTCTTATTTAAGTATTGATTATTTATCAGATGAAAAGTCATTGTCCATAATACGCTGAGTAAACAACAAATTGCCTGATTCGAGCTAAAACAGTCCAAGTAGTATATAGTGTGACATCCGGCGCGACGCTTCGCTTCGCTTTGCTTCGCTTCGCTTGCGCCGGATGTCACACTTTTGCGGGTTTTTTCAAAAAATCAAAATTTCAAAAATTTCAAAAATTTAGGTAGACTTCAAATTTCACGTGGCCGAAGGCCGAAGGGCGAAAATTTAAGCGTTTTTAAAAATACCCAATTTTTCAAATTTTTCAAAATCTCAAAATTTGAGAATTACAATTTTCACCCTTAAAATCATGACCGTTCCAGGACACCGAAAATCATAAAAGTTAAGAATCTCAAAATTTGAGAATAACAATTTTCTCGCTTAAATCATGACCGTTCCAGGACACCGAAAATCATAAAAGTTAAGAATTTCAAATTCATGAATTTTATCCATCTTTCAGGTTTTTAAAATATATCATGTGACTAAAAATATTTCTTTAAAAATGGAAGAAACAAAAGTGGAAGGAACCGCAAGAATATATCCTTCGTTATCTCAATTAAAAACAGGTGAAATGGTTCTCAATTATTATTAAGATTAGAGCATTATGATAAATTAAGAAGACGCAATTATTACTTAGTCATTCTTCGTTATTGTATGCTCAACATTATTTAAAGTACTAATTGTGTGAACTAGAAGATCATTGTAACTCATAAACTCAAAATTATTCAATGAACCCGTACACTGGCTGATAATTGAAGAGAGACAGAGATTGAAGAGAGAAAGAGATTTATTGTTCTAACGACGGAAAACATCTAGCAGCTTTCCCCTAAAATTATCGTGCTATCTCTTGTCATTTCAATTTACTCATCGGTAAACTTTTGGCATTTCAACTTACGCGTGCGTAAAGTTTTGACATTTCAATTTACCCCTACGTAAATTATTTTCAGAATCTGTTTTCAAAATCTATTTTCAAAATCCATTTGCAAAGTCTGTTTTCAAAATCCATTTGTAAAATTCATTTAGCGTTTGCCAAACACATACGGGTAGTAAAGTACTTCCCATTGTGAAGACATGAATAGATTAAGCACATAAGAGTGCATTGACAATAAAAGCAAATGACAATAAAATTCTTCTTGTGAACACAGAACGCATAAACGCCGATATGCGGGTTAGTTGTTATGGCAATTTTAAACAATCATTTTAACGATGAAACATATTTTACAAATGAAGTTCATGAAGAAAATGGAAATATACAAAACAATATAGATTAGAATAATTATAGTATAATCATTTCAAAATCGAATAAGTAGTAAGGAAAGACATCATTAGAGAACAGTTTTAAATCAATACCCCCTCCCTTCTGACTTCTAGGGGTCCCTTAAGAAATTTTTTTATTATAAAATGAGCAACATAAATGAGTTTTTGAAATTATATGGAACACAAACGACAACGAATTTCGACCTAAAGAAAATCGCAAATCAATTAGGAATAAAGAATTTTCATGTTCTAATGAGAGGCGAATTACAATTCCTAAAAAATAGGCCAACAAGAACCTTCAGTTCCCCGAACAAAGTTCAAACTGTAAATTTCATAACAAATCTTCATTCGTCAGATGAAAAAGGTGTACATTGGTCAGCAGGACAAAGAAATATAAACTGTTCTAATTATTATTTTGACTCATACGGACTTCCACCTACAAACGAAGTCAAAAAATTACTTGGCAATGGAATTTATAATACATTTCAAATTCAAAAACCAGGAACTACATATTGCGGTCAATTATGTCTTTATGTTTTATTTAAATTACAAAAAGGAGTATCATTTCTTGATATTATGTTAGAATTGAATAATAAAAATAATAATAATAATAATGATAATTAAAAATCAGTTCGTTGTAATTCATTTTGATAAAAACGGCCTCTGATATCCTCATTATCTAAATCTTTAATTTCATACGTAAACGGATAAGTTTGATTTATTTTACAAATTTCAAATATTTCTTTAGTCCAATAGCCAACAAAGCCTTTTTCAAATTTATTCTTATATTTAAATATTCTAACTCTATCTCCAATTTTAAATTTCGGCTTAAGTTTCTGCAAATTCGGATTACTCTCATTCAAATTATTATTCTCGAATATTTTCTTTCGTATCAAATCAGGGTCGTCAGAAGCATTCTTTGGAGTTTCTTCAATACCAGAATGAACTTTATTATTGTACTCTTCTACAATTCCTGGTAATATCTTCAACCATTTCTGATTTCTTTGCTCAGTAAATTTCTTGAATAATTCATTTTTTAACGTCCGATTGAATCTTTCTATCACTACAGCTTTTCCTGCAATTTCAGTTGAATAAACAGTTTCAAATAGTGGCTGAACGTTTCTGTTATAAAATTCCGATCCTTTATCCACAAACAATTTCCTTGGCTTTCTATTACTTTCTTTAAAGATTTCTTCAAACGCATATTTAACTGATAGACCACTTTTATTTTTTAAAGGCTTTACCCAAGCGTATCGTGTATATAAATCTATAACGGTCAATGCGTATTTGTAGTCCCTTTCATTCGGCATATGAATAAGATCAGCACTCCAAATATCATCTTTATTAAATACTTTTACTTTCAATAAATATTTAGGCTTTCTGTATTCGCTATGAATTTCGGACGCGTAGGTTCGAGCGTTGCTCTCAGACAGCTTTGCTGTCGTTTCATTTAAACCCTGACCGAATAATATTTTAGCTTGTAAAGCTTTCTTAACAAACATTCTTTCAATTTTTTCTCTAAATGTAGGATTTTGAATACTATCTAATTCTTGAATCATCTTCTTATCAGCTGCATGTCGAGAACTTAGATCATGATTTCGATAAGCTAAATCATGCCTGTAAGCGGCGGCATCTACTCTATTTATTGGTTCTTCACCTGGTTTTGGATTATTATTCTCATCTAGTCTTATATCTAATCGAGTTCCTGGACCGGTATATGAATGACCAGGAAGATGTTTTTCTTTCGAATATTTACTCCAAATAAATCCAGGAAAGTTTTCTAATGCTTTTTGTATGTCACCTCCAATATGCTGACAATTTGAGTTTTTATTTTTGTTTAATAGATAATTTAATAAATCTAAATTAGAAATTTTTAATTTAATTAAATTTTCGGAATATGTAGAATTCATTTTAAAAGATAAAAAAAATTTAAAAGATAAAATAAATGTTTTACCTAATAGAACTTTGTTCAGAGGCTTTAGCCGATCGGA
>CAJQUW010014518.1:0-179769 GCA_907163375.1 Prostheceraeus crozeri
CATCTTTAAAGCAGCCAAGTTTTGGCCTTAATTTTTGATTGGAGTAGAGTGGATGATCAGCTGGATTATTTGATGTATCTAAATATCTTTCTAAAGATTTTCCTACTTCATTGAAATTTAAATCTTTTTGAGTGGTAATACCTAAGAAGAAACTATCTGTGTCACCACCCAACAAACGAACCTCTTTTACGAGAGGACATGGTTTTAGTATTTTATAAAAGAGTTGGTACATTTCAAGCTTAGAGTAATCTAGTTACAGCTTGACCAATATAGATGGGTTTGCACAACTCAACTTCAGATTTTTATCATTTTAACACCTATAAGGTCCTCATCGATAATGTCTCTATCGATGAATAGAGGTGATGAGGTCAATTTGTGATACTTTTGATCATCATTAACTAGTTTGTAGTTTACGCGCTTTCTAACATCCTCCATCGTCTTACCAAATATACTGTTGTTCTTATATTTATAAAAATCTTTTTCAAAGTTATTTTGGGCTAGTGCACGTTTCTGGCTGTTGCTATCAATATATGGCTTGAGGAAGGCTTTCTGTCTAAATTTAATAATGCGGTGAACTCTTTTTAAAATCATGCCCATTTCTAAATAAAATTTTAAGATGCTAAAGTGGACTAGATAGTTTTCTTTATCATACTGGGTGAGTAAAAGTTTGCGACAAGGCTTATAGTCGGGTTGTCCACATGATTCTAAATCTTTATGAAATTGTTTCATAAAGTCGGAAAACATATCTTTACTCACTTCACCTGATTCGGGTGCGAGTGGAAAATCTACGGTTTTATGTTTAATATTATTTGGATAGATTAGATCTATCTCAAAATAATATCCCCTTCATCTGGAATTGCTAGTATGTTAGAAGGGTTGGAGAAATGTTGAATATCACTATCATCTAACCAGCTAAACTCAGAGTGAGGTAGCGGTTTGGATAATGAACTACCATACAAATTATTTTGGTCATAATACTTCAGATGAGTCTGGTCATTGCCTACTATTTTTGATTTTAACCTATGTTTATTTTCAAATGTGAGACCACCGCGAATTCCTCGCTCAAATAAATTATACATCTCTGGATCTTGTAAGAGATGAATGGTCTCACCAGTCATTTTAAAAGCAGACTTAAATGACATGGCTGGCAGACTGACAAAGTGGACGGGATCTAACTTATCTTCTTCTAATGCCACTCGTCGAAACTCCTGAAATACATCAGCCAGCAAAAATACATCTAACTTAAGGTAGGCAATCATATATTCACCAAATGTATGGCAGTCAAATTTTATCCATGCATCTTGTGCATGATCATAATCTTCGATCTTACATTCTGCACCGGTCAAATCATTTTTAAATTTATCTATGGGCGGAAGAGAAGTCTCGCCGAGTTTACTAATTGCATCAAAATATGCATATGGAAAGACTCCTTTCCGTGTGATGACTTCATCGGTTAGATTTGGATATTGTTTCTTAAGATTTTGTGTTAGTGGAAGAGACTTTAGATTTTGCACGAGAGAGGCCAGTGATGCAGTCATAAATTGGTAGGAATCTAAAAATTTTATATCAAAATAGACCGTCTTATTTTCTTTAGTTTTATCGACAGGCACTTTTGCTGTCATGGCCATAAACTTCTCTCTCTCGTTTGTGCTATTACATCAAGCTTCCACTCTTTCATTTGACCTAAACCTCCTTTTATTATCATATGGCTGTCGTAGCCCTTGAAATTATGGAAAATGACGGGTAATGTACGCCGCTTCATCCTCAGCGAAAAATTACATTTTGAACAGAGTGCGTTTCTAAATTTACCAGTGATGTGATCATGGTCGCGCACTTTCTTAATCTTATCATCGTCAAATGTTTTCCTACATTTGGGGAAAACGTTGCAACTATCAAATTTTGCTTGATCATCTGCTGTCATATGCAATGATCTGCGATAGAGTTCACCATCTTACTTTTGCTGAAATTTTACAGCCTGTTCGAGGAATTGTAGGAATTGGTAAATACAATCCTCACCTTGCCAGACGCGCATTTTATTTTGCCTACCATCTAAAGTGATCATGCCATACTTCATAGCAGGAAATGGCTGCTGGTCGATGGATGTTATCATCGATATAACATTCGATGTCAGCATAGATGACACGAAGAGGACTTAGTTCATCGCCATTCTCTCTATATGAAAACTCCTTATATTTGGGCATGCGTTCCATTTGCAGTTTACCTCGCTTACACCACTCATAATGAGTTTCAAATTTGTTTTTACTCCTAAAGTTCCGAATGCATCTGTCACAGTAATAAATCTCTGATGAGGTAGAATTTCTTAAGTGGTGGTATAAGCGAGAAATTTTGGGAATGCCGCAGTAGTGCCATTCCTCACTATCATCCTGTCTTACTAATAAAAGGTTGACAACATGGTCATAACAACTCGAACGCGAGTTGTAGAGCACACCCTTCAATCCCTTTTCCCAAACATGGAGAACTATTTTAATGTTGTTCAATTTTTCAAATTTTTCTATATCTTTAATTTTCATATCGTCACTATTACAGTCATCGAAGTTTAATTCATTCTCCCACTGCCTATAGCTATATGTACGATTTCGATTCGCATTGATGTCATTATAGTGGAGAATGGAGAGGACAGCATATTTAAAACATTGCGATTCGCAATCGACATTGATGACTGCTGTTTTGTTTTTTAAATTTTTTGGAAGTTTAAAGGAGCCTCGACCACTATGATTTCCTAATAAACTGATTTTAAATAAGGCGGACTCAATGCCGTCAAAAATGAGACCGCTATCGCGCTCGTTAAACTTATCAATATTTAATTTTAATCCTTGGATGTGAAAATTTATCCAAGACTCATAGTCTACATTCTCGGTTGCAGGAGAGGAGGGTATGTGAAACTCTAACCTCTCTATTATTTGTCCAGTATGGTGGTCGATTTTTACATATTTTATTTTAAGATAGATGAGCGCCTTCATCCTAAAATTGTCTAAATTGTTGAAGAGCGCTTCTATCAATGATGAATTTTGATGAAACCATTCCTCAAAGTTAGCAATGGTTTCTGAGAGTCCATCTGGTAGTTCCTCACTAAATTATTTATGGACACTTCAGTGAGTCCGATAGAGGAGGTACCGTTGGTGTAGGTATCGTTCGTGTGTGTATGTTGAAGTCTGTGCGAAGATAGTTCAAAACGTGTCTCGAAAGACTGAATGCACAAGTCGCAAGAAAAGGAGACATCGTTAACAGAATCATCCCTACCTTCGGAGATTGATGCCGGCTTAGGTCGACAAACACCTCGCTTGATGTGTCGGGTGAGATCCCATTTCCTCGTGAAGATGTGCCCACAGTCAGCACATTCCCACTCGTTGCCATGTCGCGACAGTTCTGAGCTGGAACTCGCATCACCTGAAAGAGAAATCATTCTATCATCTTTGTTCAAGCCTCAGTGTAGTGTTACAACCTACCTTGACTCAATAACTCTAAACTTTCCTCGAGAAGAGAGGGCGTTGGTGATGAAGTTGATGCCTGAAATTGAGGAAGATGCTATTAGTCACACGTTTGAGGGAGATGAGAGAGGAAATCTTTAACTTACCATTTTAATGAAATATGATCAGACAGAATAATAGTCAAAGAGAGAGATCGTGCGTTCGTCACTTGTATGATTCACAGATTAAATGAAATGACATGAATGTCACTTTGCTTATATACTTTCATATTCATCATTCATTGGATGTTCATTCTGATTGGTTGCTTGTTGATACTTAAGAATTAGAAAACATTTCAAAGTCATTATTCACAGTCAACATGACAAGCCCTCCGACAACACCAAACACAAAATTCTCTTCTCCATGCTCAACACCAAAGGCGCTCGTTACACCAAACGCTCCAAGAAAGGCGAAGGTGGAGAAGGTGTACCAACTGGACAATATCAGGAAGTTATCATTACCAGCGGATGAGGAAGAGGAGAGTGTATGTGAGAAGGAGTGTCCCGACTTAACAGGCGTGAGGTGGAAGTATCTCCAGTACGATACTGACGATGTGATGGAGATCACCAGCACGAAATTCCTCCACCAATTATGGGAGTGGTACACCCCTAACTCCCAGCCACGAACTATGGCAGAGTGGGAGTATATTGATAAAGTGAGGCTCGCAGTGGAAGAACGATTAAAGCAACTGAACTGTTTTTGTTATCTATGTGAAGTCAGACTCTGGGACGATATTGACGATGAAGACCTTTTGAAATACATGCCATAATAAATGTTTATTTCGTATTATCTTTGCTTTCATACTGACTTACTTGAATGGGGTTTTAGTGAATAATTTAACCATGTATACTTTTTCATTTGGAAATAGTAGCACGCTTAGTCTAACTTGTAAATCTTATGACACTTTCATATGGCCGATGATGATAGATGAAATAGTGTTAAATAAAATTAAGATAGCTTACATGATTCTGGGATAGCAATCGACTGCGATCCATGTGTAAAGAGCTTGTTAGACTACGGAAGAGAGAAGTGTGTTATGTTGCGTGTGGCGCGTGAGTGTCCTCCCATTTCATTCCATTCATCAATTCGTCTCATTGATAGAGACAGGTAGAACTCATGGTTCTCATAACGTATGCAATGGATAGTTTATAAGGTAACCTTCGACAGTTGGCTAAATGTCGCCCTGGCGCGAATGCATACTACGTTGAGACAGAGGCAATCACTTGCAAACATGACGCAGAGAGGTTTAACAAGATTGACCATTGCCGAATGTCCCTTGCGGTATACATAGCTACGGGTTTCACCGCCGTCCTATACAGGAACGCCCATCGAAAGGAAGTATTACACCGAACTTCATTTGCAACGTTCAAGTTGACTGATAGCAGATTCAACTTAATGATAGTATTCGCCAGTCTAAAGACTGCCCAGGGCAAACCGCGAGGAGGTTCTATCATGTCTTGCCCCATGGTGGCCCTTAAGAGAGCCGATGGTTCGTTCTCGTTGTATCTGAAAATAGAAGGAAAAATAGATGAAAATATATTCAAGTGATAGAGATGATATTAACTTACCATAAGAGAAATTTAGCCGGTTCGCGACCCCTTCGATGGTGGTGGCTCAGGCAAGTACTTGGCCGGCAGTTTTCGCTTCCGGTGGCGCAATTCTTTGATGTTGCCATCATGCTTGATTGAGACATGGATACAGCGCATCTCCGCCATTGCTCCCTCGTAGCATTCGAACGTGCTGTCGACATCCTCACTTTGCAGCAGAATGTCATCAACAATCCTGCTGTTGATAATTGGTAGGTGGAGTGTTGTTCTGCTCTCCTTGTGCTGCTCGTTCTCAGCCATTTTCATTTTTAGTTGCTCAATCTTGAGCTTAAGCACCCCTTCTTGAGATTTTAAATTTTTAATATTTGCTGCCTGCTCTTCAACTCGCTTTTCACTTTACAGTGCCCTATCCCGAAAAGCCTCCAAATTTATGACCTGCGTTTTGAGGTTCTTGATTTCCTGGACTTGAGCTTTCAGGTTAAAATTTTCACCTCTCAAAGTCTCGCATTCGTTTCTAAAGCGACTCAGCTCATCTTTCAATTTATTGAGCGCAAACTCCTGGCTAACTTTGGCAGCCTGATCGTCCTTATTCCAGGCTAAAGTTTGGGCTATAATCCCTTCAATTTTTTCGGGGAAGATTGGCTGATTGGCTTCGCTATTCCTTTAACGGGTACTACAACCTCCTCAGAGTCGGACTCGTCTGAGGTGTCTGAATCACTGCTTAGATCATTTCCTGTAGTCGGAACAGGAGGATCGGCTATTATTGCATTCTGCAATTCTTCATTTCCTGTAGTCGGAACAGGAGGATTTATGATATCTGCAATTGCATTCTGCAGTTCTTGATCCAAATCGACCAATTCAAAATAGGGGGCTATGATTTTGCCTATGTCCGAAGTTGTATAATTTGCGAACTTCACAACTGGACAGTTCTGATGCCTCTCATAAAATTTTTCGTGCTGCTTTCCTCTTAAAAACTTTTGGCAATGTGTACAGCCGGAAACAACACCTTTCTCAACATGAATGTGAGGCGTATTCTTATATTTATTCAAGTGGCGTTTAAACTCACCACCTCTCTTCACTTCATCACAAGAGCATTTTTTAAACAGAAATTTTGAGTTGCCTCCCATATTCTGTAGAAGGAAAGATAAAATAGAATTACTGACAAGTAACATTGACAATCATTTTAAAAATACAACTAATATGTCATTCAATACTTGAGGATAGACAAGCTAGGCTGATGAATCCGTTACAGGCACTACTCAGAGGGGATCTTATCCCGACTCCAAGGCCTCGGCCCTCAAATCCAACCTCCCGCGGACAGAGCGTGCGTCATATCACTGTGTTGGTATTCGGACCCGATTTTGACATGAAAACCGGTGGAGTTATTTACATCAGGAAACAAGTCTCGAGCCGAAGCTCGCCTCTGACAACTTTATAAATGTCTTAGTTGAATTCAGAAGGTTTGAAAACCCCGAAAATTGCCAAAAATAGCGAATTTAAATTTTTCAACTTTTTAGCACTACTTATGAAATTTTATAAGTAGTTTATCACTTAGGGCAGGTCAATAGCGACCGAACCTTTTTTGAATCAAGTCAAACGGACTTGTAGAAGCAAAGTTACAAGCCTTTAAAGTTTTGGAGTCTTTTATGGCCTGGAGACGAAGGCCATCTCCTGGCGAACCTCGAAGTCTGACGGCTTAGCTGATATCAGCAATGAAATTTTCTAAGTCGGTTTCTAACAGAAACTCGGAATTTGGAATGTCCGAAGCTATCATCGGAGCTCAGAGAGACGACTTACCGTTGACTATCTCTCGTCTTAATGACAAGTCTCTCTCGGTTCCCAGCTTATATAGTGTGTGGCGATCAGCTGATGACGTAACACCCATCATCCAAACACTAAAAAACCCGTCTATCTCCGGTTCTAGTGCTCCGATTGAGCTGGAAATACACCATTTCCATGTAGAATTTGACGCTGAATCCGAATCTGGCCTCCGTTTTCCCATCCGATGCTTCGTTTTGGCTCTACAGTAGGCAGCCATCGCAAAAATTCTAACTGTCGTTTTTCCGAAAAAATGTTGAACATTTTTCTCGCCGATTGACTTGAAACTCTCCGATTGACTTGAAACTCACCATACATATAAAGAATTTCACGCTGATTCCAAATCTGAAATCCGTTTTCCCATCCGAGCCTTCGTTTTGAAGCTACAGCCCAAAACGTCCCAAATTCTAACTCTGTCGTTTTTCACCAATGTCCCAAAATCTTAAATGGCGTCTCACATCTAAACGAAGACAGATAGGAACAAGCCGATTCTTTCAGTGAATTTGTCTCACTCTTAGCTTTCAAACGAGCTATCGCACGACAAAATCCGTCCACTGGAAGCCAAAATCGAAGCAAGCTGTCCAGAGGGGGGGGGACGTCAGCGAAATTTCAGAATTTGATGAAAAATGTTTTGGTGACGGTCCCAGGTCGAAATTCCACACTTTGGAAAATTTTCAAAATTTTACCCATACAAAGTCACTCTGACACTTAGGATTTTTTCAGGTAAGCGAGCTCCGACCTAAAATCTTGTAACCGCTCTAACTTTTGAACGAAGACAGATAGGAACAAGCCGGTTCTTTCACTGAATTTGTCTGACTCTTAGCTTTCAAACGAGCTATCGCACGACAAAATCCGTCCACTAGAAGCCAAAATCGAAGCGAGCTGTCCAGAGGGGGGGGACGTCAGCGAAATTTCAGAATTTGATGAAAAATGTTTTGGTGACGGTCCCAGGTCGAAATTCCACAATTTGGAAAATTTTCAAAATTTTACCCATACAAAGTCACTCTGACACTTAGGATTTTTTCAGGTAAGCGAGCTCCGACCTAAAATCTTGTAACCGCTCTAACTTTTGAACGAAGACAGATAGGAACAAGCCGGTTCTTTCACTGAATTTGTCTGACTCTTAGCTTTCAAACGAGCTATCGCACGACAAAATCCGTCCACTAGAAGCCAAAATCGAAGCGAGCTGTCCAGAGGGGGGGGGGGACGTCAGCCGAAAATTTTTTCTCTCCGATTTCGCTGGAAACATCCTTCCTAACCCAAAATTTCACGTAGATTCCGAATCTGGCCTCCGTTTTCTCATCCGATGCTTCGCTTGGGCGCTACACACCAAAACGTCCCAAATTCTAACTCTGTCGTTTTTTCGAAAAATGTTGAAAATTTTTTCTCTCCGATTGACTTGAAACTCACCATACATATAAAGAATTTCACGCTGATTCCAAATCTGAAATCCGTTTTCCCATCCGAGCCTTCGTTTTGAAGCTACAGCCCAAAACGTCCCAAATTCTAACTCTGTCGTTTTTCACCAATGTCCCAAAATCTTAAATGGCGTCTCACATCTAAACGAAGACAGATAGGAACAAGCCGATTCTTTCAGTGAATTTGTCTCACTCTTAGCTTTCAAACGAGCTATCGCACGACAAAATCCGTCCACTGGAAGCCAAAATCGAAGCAAGCTGTCCAGAGGGGGGGGGACGTCAGCGAAATTTCAGAATTTGATGAAAAATGTTTTGGTGACGGTCCCAGGTCGAAATTCCACACTTTGGAAAATTTTCAAAATTTTACCCATACAAAGTCACTCTGACACTTAGGATTTTTTCAGGTAAGCGAGCTCCGACCTAAAATCTTGTAACCGCTCTAACTTTTGAACGAAGACAGATAGGAACAAGCCGGTTCTTTCACTGAATTTGTCTGACTCTTAGCTTTCAAACGAGCTATCGCACGACAAAATCCGTCCACTAGAAGCCAAAATCGAAGCGAGCTGTCCAGAGGGGGGGGGACGTCAGCGAAATTTCAGAATTTGATGAAAAATGTTTTGGTGACGGTCCCAGGTCGAAATTCCACAATTTGGAAAATTTTCAAAATTTTACCCATACAAAGTCACTCTGACACTTAGGATTTTTTCAGGTAAGCGAGCTCCGACCTAAAATCTTGTAACCGCTCTAACTTTTGAACGAAGACAGATAGGAACAAGCCGATTCTTTCACTGAATTTGTCTGACTCTTAGCTTTCAAACGAGCTATCGCACGACAAAATCCGTCCACTAGAAGCCAAAATCGAAGCGAGCTGTCCAGAGGGGGGGGGGACGTCAGCCGAAAATTTTTTCTCTCCGATTTCGCTGGAAACATCCTTCCTAACCCAAAATTTCACGTAGATTCCGAATCTGGCCTCCGTTTTCTCATCCGATGCTTCGCTTGGGCGCTACACACCAAAACGTCCCAAATTCTAACTCTGTCGTTTTTTCGAAAAATGTTGAAAATTTTTTCTCTCCGATTGACTTGAAACTCACCATACATATAAAGAATTTCACGCTGATTCCAAATCTGAAATCCGTTTTCCCATCCGAGCCTTCGTTTTGAAGCTACAGCCCAAAACGTCCCAAATTCTAACTCTGTCGTTTTTCACCAATGTCCCAAAATCTTAAATGGCGTCTCACATCTAAACGAAGACAGATAGGAACAAGCCGATTCTTTCAGTGAATTTGTCTCACTCTTAGCTTTCAAACGAGCTATCGCACGACAAAATCCGTCCACTGGAAGCCAAAATCGAAGCAAGCTGTCCAGAGGGGGGGGGGACGTCAGCCGAAAATTTTTTCTCTCCGATTTCGCTGGAAACATCCTTCCTAACCCAAAATTTCACGTAGATTCCGAATCTGGCCTCCGTTTTCTCATCCGATGCTTCGTTTGGGCGCTACACACCAAAACGTCCCAAATTCTAACTCTGTTAAAATTTTGAAGAAAAATTTTTTCTCACCGATCGACTTGAAACTCACCCTACCGATGCAGAATTTCACGCTGAACACGAATCCGACCTCCGTTTTCTCATCCGACCACTCCTTCCACTCGAAACAACCCATTTTACAACCCAACATTCAGCAGATTGCACCAAAAACATCACACACTATAGCCTCAAGACTAATCCTGGCGGTCGCCCAAGTCCACCACGACACTCTATCGTTCCAGAGGGGGGGGGGCTCAGACACGAAGCACCACGGCGGCCGACCACGACACTCTGCCGTTCCAGAGGGGGGGGGAGTCAGCGATGGCGGCCATCTTGCGCTATCTGGTGTTCGCCGTTTTCTTACTACTTATCGCAATTTCGTGTCACTTGTTCACGTACACTCAAAAGCTGTGCAAGAATCGATCAAACATGAGAGCAAAGGAGTCATAATCGCAGTTGTTAAGCAGATGCTCTCTGTACAGTCACACATGCTCAGATACACTACATGCTCACTACGTTGATAATTTGAATAATTTCAAATGAAAGAATGTCATAACGAGTGGTGAAGAAGACAACCTCACTGATTTTCAAGTTATGTCGTACAATCCGAAGTATAGCCACTTTCAAATGAAATATACATTACATTGCATCAGCATTATAACAACATTGCATCAAAAATTGTATCACATTCAGGCAGGTTATAGGTTCTCATTTCAGTAGCCATAAAATGTTGACATATAAAACTTGAGGGCAATATTCAGTGTTAATATCATTTATGTCGATTTGTTCATCGTCAAATATTTGAACAATTAGATTTTCTTATGTGCTAATATCAATTAAATGATGCTGTATAAATGAATGTAAACCCAACAAACTTGCATATTACTTCATTTTCCTATGAAAGTTTGTAATTCTATATATAATATGCCTTTTAAGCACAAACAGCGGCGTATAGATTAAGAAATACAAATCTTTTACACGCAATTAATTCGCTGCAAAAGATGGAATTTCGACCTTTCAGTCATCCGCCAAATTTTTAAATCTACATGTGCATGATAGTTAAAAAGTGACCTTGATCGTTGATGAAAATATTGAACATGCAGTGTATAAAAATATTGCAGGATTATTATTACGATAGGCTGGCTTGGGGAAATGCGACATAAGGTAAATACGACTGTAGGTTGTAGCCAAAACCATCTACTCATAGGCAAGAAACCGTTCATTTTGCATCCATATGTACCTACGTCGATAGCTAATCTCTAAAGTATTTCATTTCGCAAGAGTATTGCATTGGCACTTGGTGAACGATTTGGCAGTTTTTGAAAATTGGGCCTTATTTGCTTTAATCTGCAACAAGGTTTGTTCGCTGTCAGGAGAAGCAAGGTGGAATTAAATGGGGGCGATCTTTTAGATCACAGTAAGATGTCAAGTTCATCCACACGAAATAGCGGTTTCGATCGATTACCAGCCCGATCGATTTTGGTAGTGAAAATCAGGTCCGGGGTAAGTGCGACATGGCCCATCGGATAAGGGCGACAACGTGCAAAAGTTTGATTTTTGCCGCCTAAGTTTTGATACACTCCTACATGTACTTACACTTCCCAATATTATGTCAATAAAATCGTCACCAACATATTTTGAAATCATAGATATCTCAAACGACAAGGTCCAATGCTAAAGAACCAAGCTTTTTTCGAGTTCATGGATCTCGATCGATTAACAACAAAAAGACGCAATTTCAAATCAATCAAAGGAAAGTATCTATGTCCAGAAATAATGAGAAACCTTTACGATATTTAGGGCCTAATTGTGATATTCTTTTCTCTAATACGCTTGCATATTTCTTAAATATGCTAATATCAGTTTAGCATTTCATGAATGTATCCTATTTAACAATATGCCTATTCAGCTTCTAAATGCGCTTATTATAGACATACTATAAACACTTCCCATTTTTATGTCACATATACATAAATCTATCGAAATAATAAACGACATCAATTCTGCAATCACAAATAGCCCTAGATCCACATCTATGTGTAAAAATCTCTATTCTTGGTAGCGATTGGGCACTTAGGATTTTCTTGTAAAGATCAGTTGCTCTATAGAGGTGATGCATTTCATGCTACATTTCGAGCCAATCATCGGGATTTAATTCGAATCACTATATGAAAACGTATTTAGTGGCAATAACCCCCAGACCATGTCGCAATTACCCCAATGACGAGGTAAAAGAGATTTTGCAGTCGCTTATTTTGACGGCCAATTTAGAGAAACTTATTATTCTATGACCGAAACAACTTTACGACTGAAATCCTCCAGCCTCAAAATAATCATAAAAATTCATAAGAAATCATGCAATTATTGGTTAAGTCGAATCAATGATGATAGCAAAGGTGTTGTACATAAACAAATTAGCCTTTTTCAGGTCACATTTCCCCCAAACCACCCCACATAAAATTCTAAGAGATTCTCGCGTAGAAAGATAGATTTGCGAACAACCCTTTCCTTGGAAATTTTGAAAGGTTTGCTGCATGGCGAAGGTAAGACGGTTTGGAGTTCCTTCTCAGGCCATCAAGTTCTATCTGTTCTAGTTTGTTCTACATGCAGCAGATATAGTGCCCGGACGACATCAAATTCGATGGACGCTGCAGGTGATGGCACTGAGTGTGTATCTTTCGTTACAAATTTCTATTGAAGGTGGATAGATAGATCGCGTATTCTCATTTACATTTGTAGGGTCCTGGTTGCAGAAAATTATGACCGGGGGAGCTTCACCATGAGCATGCTCCACAGGAGATTCCACCCTTGCACCATCACACGGTTCACCTTTATTAGTGGGTGTTCTACACTTCTCAGGCGATTGTCTCTCGTTTGAAAAATAATTCAAAGTAGTTGTAATATTGAACTCTTCAATTTAAATATGTTTCAACCAAATGAGACGGTCCTTGCAATTGATATTGCTGCATACCCGGAAAACCCGAGAGAGAGGCAACATTAATCTCTCCGCTAATGCGGTCTCGTTAGTGTCGAGGGAGACTGTAGCGGCCATTTGTTGACTCATGCAAAGGTTCCGCCATGCTTATCCTCGAAAAACTGTGGCACTCATAGGCAATTTTGCCCTTGCTTCAATCAGGCGACCAATTTCATTGGATGCCGCCATTTCTTGAATGCACTTCGCGAATAATATTTGGTCATTTGATACGGAAGATGAACTATCAATTTCTTGCTTAAAGTAACCACTCACTGTATATAATGTCCTGTTTATCATTAAAATGTTATCGAGACAGTACGTATTCTTTGCTATGAGGGATATTTTTCCCGTGGTTTTGTAATCAACTTTGCGAACCTGTAGGGAGCGCAGTGTCGATAACTTCACCATAACCATCAAAGCATGCTGGTTTGCCCATTCCTACCGGTCGAATGTATATGGAACGACACTTCTTTCTTTTGAACTCGTCGGTAGCCAATAAAGCATCTTGGAATGACATATCTTCCTTGCGATTCTTACTAGATTTTGTAGTCGAAGACCAATTTGTGACATCTCGGAATAAATTTCGTCCAGATTCGATGTCAGATTTGTAAAGATCAACATCATCAGACATATGATGTGATTCGGCCTCACCCGGCACAGCTTCTTCTTCGACGGACTTGTCAGAATGTTCGATTTCACATGGCGTGGTATACTCATCGGAATGCTCCGTCTCATCAGACTGCTGAGATACATCAGATGATGCATTTGAAATTCTCATTTGTTCCAAGAAGTCTGATGCTCTTCCTGATAGCGACCTTGACGTGACAGTGCTGCGCCCTGTACCTCAAGATATGATTCTTGAGTGTGGCGTACCAGCCTTCGACATGTTTCCGTCCATCCGCGGAACTCAACGTCATTTTCTTCAATTTCAAACTTACGGTCTTTGGCGTATCTCTCAGGGTGATAGAGCATGCCGCTAACCATAGGAGCATACGCAGCCACGTTTTTAAAAATATCCTCCGCAAGTTTTGGATTATACACGTATTTCGGATTTCCCGACTCGATCATATCTCGTGATACTTTGGTAGGGAGTTTGGTACAAACTTCGTCAAAGAAGATTCTAGCTTCTGGAGTGCTGCAAGTATCGGAGAAGTGTGTGTTCAAACTCAGACTTGATTAGTAGAATACTATTCCACCGGTTGGAGCACTGTGCAAACTCATTTTGCATGTAGCACTATAGTCCGGGAGCCAGCGTGAAGTTGTGCAGGGAACGAGGTAGTACATAAAACTTTCACATAGCATAGTACACCTCTAACCTATTGCAAAACTTCGCGTCTGCCGGATCAGATCATTTGCTTTTCAGAAATAGAGATGATAACAAAATCCAATGTATTTCCAATGGTAAAATTGTGACATCTGAGGTGTTGACTCCATTTTTTCGAATTTTTGCTCATAAAAGTTACACAAATTGGTATTTTGCTGAACTGGTTATTATAGAAATCATCTACAGATCATGATCTTTCAAATGAGTTATCATTCAGTGACAGAGGATGAAGTAAAGTGTACAAACAGACACTTTTCGTTGGTGTAACTGCAAATTTTAACATAGAAATTTCAGGAAAATTGTTGATATACTTTAACGAAAAGTGTCTGTTTGTACACTTTACTTCATCCTCTGTCACTGAATGATAACTCATTTGAAAGATCATGATCTGTAGATGATTTCTATAATAACCAGTTCAACAAAATACCAATTTTTGTAACTTTTATGAGCAAAAATTCGAAAAAATGGAGTCAACACCTCAGATGTCACAATTTTACCATTGGAAATACATAGGATTTTGTTATCATCTCTATTTCTGAAAAGCAAATGATCTGATCCGGCAGACGCGAAGTTTTGCAATAGGTTAGAGGTGTACTATGCTATGTGAAAGTTTTATGTACTACCTCGTTCCCTGCACAACTTCACGCTAGCTCCCGGACTACTAATTGATTTGTTCATAAATGGGTAGTAGTCTGTAGTTACTGTATAATAACCGGCATTCACCGGTCGTAAGAGTGCTGGAGTGTCGGAGAAGTGTGTGTTCAGACTCAGACTTGATCAGTAGAGTACTATTACACCGGTTGGAGCACTGTATTTTGCATGCAGCACCAAGTCCTTTTTGAAAAAATCTCATCATATTATTTCGAGAAAATCGGTTTCCTCCGGTTTTACCGGTTGGTGGTGTAGGGAAAGTGCTGGAAGTTGCTGGACAAATTCAGTTTTTGTGCTTATATCTAAATTTTTCCATTGCAATGCTGTAAAAACTCGATAACTAGGTAGCACCAATTTTTTCGAATTTAAATTTGAATTTTGAAGCTGAAGGAGTTTGAATTTTGGAAAAATTTTTGGCTGTACAAGCTCTGCTTCATTAATAGTAGCTGACCATGTGGTTTTCTATTCTGTACAAACTCTATTCAAAAAGTTGGTGATGACTTTAACGACATAAAGTGAACTACATTCCATCAGTTCATTGATCGTCGGTACATTCGGATTAGTGGATTCATCAAAGTTCCAACTGCGTCTCAAGTTGAATATTCATCAATATTCTGCTGTCTATCTCGCAAATGTGCATAGCTTCAGCCAACTTTGTCAAACACGGCTTGGTTCTATAAATAATTTTAAAGTTCGCTTCGTTAAGAAAGTGCTCATGTCATGCTAATTTCCGAACCTGCTACTTTTCATGTGTTCTTCTAACCCGTCTAACCGAATAATAAAATATATGCAAGTGTCTGTATATCATAAGAGAAATACTGAAATGTCAGTGCAGTTGTGATCAGTCTCGTAGCCAGGATTTCATTTCCTACGGGGGACAATAAATGTGGCTTAATTAATATGAGCCTATTCTTAATAATTTCGTGAATCAGAAGAAGCCCTTATATTCATTCATATCTGATTTGATTATGATCTGATTTTGTCTTTTATTGATCATTCATGATACACGATTAACATAAAATCATGCAGTATATACAAGACATATAATATCTTCAGATGTAGCCTTCAAATATTTTTGTAAACATCATGCAAGTATGTTCATGTACAACTACAATACGTATTTTGCATACCTCGGTAAAAAGTTGCAAAATCGCAAAAGTTAAATAAAATGTACATGATAATGATATCGGAAAAGAGACTTATTTGTTGTAAAGTCTTTCTTTATTTGAGACGCAAACGAGTGTCATCATGCATTGCATTGCGTTGAATTATGTCATCAGAGTTTGCAATCTTTATGAATGGCCATGAGGGCCAGTCCATTCAGTCGATCAGACAACATCACAGAACGCAAATGAGTCTTTAAGTTGAATGAGTCTTAAAGAATGAATGAGATTCAGTTGACTGAATGATCGCTCTGTTGTTGACAAAGACACAAACATTGTCCCCCGCTCAGATTTCATTGCCTTGCCCCATCCCCCTCCTTGGCTACACCACTGGTTGTGATAAAGACGTGCTACATACACTATGCAGCAATTGTCACATGGTGCCGAGTATATTCAGCCACTTATTCTCTTCCTGTTTTTGTTGACGGATTGTTGGAAGAATTCTCCTATTGAAGCGACACAGTTTGCAACTCTGCAGTGTGGAATAGTAATGACATGTCATTCGAACTTCGTGGAGTAGCAGATTTACATTCTTCGATATTCTAAATCACTACTGCATATACGAGTATGTTAATGTTATCGATAACTTATTACTTAGGTTACCACGAGGGTAAATTGTGATAATTTTAATCTTGTAGAATGTTATTCTGATCAATGGTGCTACTGACAATAGCGGATAGTAGGCCTATGTTTTCAATCAGCAGTCTAAAACACAATACAGAGGTCATGAATAAAAATAAAAGGATAAAAAGAATGGGGATAGGCTAAATGCAATATAATGTTTCGCAAAGAGGGGGATTTTGCCATCAATTTCACCCACAGATTCGTAAATAATGAATAATGGATATAAACAGTCCATCCGATCTCTATGATTTCACCGAATCAGATGGAATGAGCTATTTGTTGCTGTCCTCCTCCATCGCTTTAATTTGCCA
Source organism: Prostheceraeus crozeri (assembly GCA_907163375.1). NCBI lineage: Eukaryota > Metazoa > Platyhelminthes > Polycladida > Euryleptidae > Prostheceraeus > Prostheceraeus crozeri. The sequence goes on from CAJQUW010014518.1 coordinate 16,841, forward strand.
TTCTTCCGTACATCTCTGCTCTCAACCACTTCCTTCGTTTCCATCCTCTATTCTTCTTGCCATTGATTCTTGTTTCTAAGAAGTTTTGTATGTAGGCTAGTCTGTCGATCGATCGGCAGATCAAGAATTTGTCAGTGAAGGTAAAAAATTACCGATTAACAGATCGGTCGAGAAATTTAAGAAGTCTGATGTATCGCAAACGTTGCAAGTTCCTATAAGAGTTATTACTAGGTCTGCTTCCCATTGTTTGCGACGTTTTAAGATCGAAGTTACTCCCTGGCTGCGGTATTCACAAGAGCCTTGCATGCATTTAGATTTCCCAGCGAAGTCGAATGTGACATCCAAAATGCACAAACAGGAAAACAATTTCTCTTCGAACAGGAAAACAATTTCTCTTCTCTTTATGCAAATTTATGACCAAATAAACAAAAACTGCAAAATAGTGACTAATGATGTAATTCAATAAAAGTTTTCTTATCCTAAGTTTGAATGTATTCTGAGAACCACACTGGTCTTTGAAGACAGATACTGCCTGCAGATTCTCGATAAAATCTAACCTGCATAAACTCCATTTCGAATGTTGATTTCACAGCATATAGTTCTCGTCAAGCTTTTTTATCTACCCAAATCGGTGGTCTGAGTGTTTCAAGATCTCGTTCTGCCAGCATATTTGGCTTCCTTGTCATCAACTTCGTTGTTGAGCAAGTATTCTGTCCCACTCCAAGGATTTGCCTCCATCTGAATTGATCGATAAGCTGCTAGTAAAGTATGGCAAGATTCTGGTGGATTCTGGTCTATCGTTCTCAACCAAAGAGTCTTTCGGACATCGAAAATCCTGCGACTCCATTCAACAATTTGTTGGAAAATGCAAACCAGGTAGGATATACATGTAGAGCTCGTTTGTTTGCAGAGAAATGCCCGTAATCTGGTGCTTCGTTGAATGTCTTCCCAATTTCATCATTAGGCACTCATTTGGAAGACAATGCATTTAGGATAGCCATTGTCCTGAACTAATATAAAAGTTATCTCATAAATTTTGTACGACAATGCGAAGAAAAACGACCGCTTTTTAATAACTTTGTATTCAATTCAGAACTGCCATGATATCTGGGACTGGAAATCAATATCACAAAACATCAGATATCTGGGCAAACTCGTACATTAGTCTATAAATAATATGCCTAACCTCAAATCTGAAAACATAAAAATGACATAAATTCATGGAAAATGTACATGCAAAAAGTTCACCTGTTTAGCATGATTGTGCAATTATGAAAATGTCCATTAAAGTGAACCTCCGGAAAAGAGGGAAGGGTACTTATGGGTTATCTCCCCCCACGTTTTAAAATTTGTCTAAAAATCCGTAGAAATAAATCAATCGTCACAAAACTCAAAGCACAAGCAAGTGAGGTTATTCTCTACCTACATGCAAAAATTTAAGTAAATCGGACAAGTAATTTTTGAATTATGAGCGATAAATTGAGGTGCAGCGATGCCGGCAGCTTGATCGGACTTCTTATGACCTCACCGTCGGAGCAGAAAGCACTTGAGGTCAACAAAGTCATTTCCCGACAACTCGTGAAGCGATGATGACCAGGCTACATACCTTATATTAATATGCTTGGCTTAATAAAGGTGTGGCAAAGTAGTGGTCCTGGGAAGATTTCAAATAGCAGTGGATGAGACGAAGAGGGTGAGAGAACAATGCACACACGAGTAACAATAATGCGTCGAACACACGAAGTCAGATCAAGTTGCAGACTTCGATACACTTCACGTGATCGTCTCTCATGCAAAAACTTCTTGTCTGATCTGCATAAAATTTTTTGTGTGGGTAGAAAATATGCTCAAGTACGTTTACTTGAAGTTTGGTGACAATTGATTTATTTTTGCAGATTTTAGACAAATTTGAAAGCGTGGGGGGAGATAGCCCATAAGTACCGAGGGAAGTTCACTATTGAATGGATTATTGTGCTCACTTCCATTCGAGAGCCCCTTGGATGTTGTGGCACACACTCATCACCCGAGCTTTATTCGACACCTTTTGAACGCTTACAAGAGAGGAAGAGGATTCTAGCTGCAACGAAGTTGCCATGTTTTCCAACTCCTCATCCCTACGCCTTCGAAAACAACGATTCACGTTATGAGGATTTTTATGACCATTTACACTACTGATTCCGACATTGGAATAACCATGTTCCTTCAATAAAGTTATCGTTGTCACTCGTATACAGTGATTGGTATATTTTCTTGACAAATCGATTTTTAGTGAAAGATTTGAAATCAAATTATCTATCGAATGCTTCGCCAGTGATTGTTTTTGATAAAACCAGTTATTTCGACGATCAGCTTGTGCAACAGATGGTTTCGAAATAGTTTAATGGCGATTCAGATATCATGTCTACAGTATATATAATTTCCATGCAACTATTGGACATTCTTCCGGCTTCTCTTGATATTCATACATTTGGTAAGTTTTTATATCATCAATTTCTTTGGTACGCAACGCAGCCTTTGCATTCTTTGACAGTAATTCATGTTGAATTGTTAAAAAACCTTTTCCCTGCCGAACTATTTTCTATATTGAAACTGTCTTTTGCTAAATGTGACAACGTTCCTCGTCCACGCAAACCAAAATAGTATAGCAAATTTAATATGAATTCTTCCTGAAGTTTAGACGGAGAAGAACGGTCGAAATATTTTCGAATTTTTTCCATGTCTGCCTTTTTTGAATTACAGGGTAAACTTCTACTGAGGTCTGTCCAGATTTCTTGAACCTAGCAACCATTGTCTTTGGCATTCGGTTGTATTGACAGAAGGCTCTGTCTTCAATAATATTTACGTTTGGAAGATTGATTTGAAAGTATCGATGGATAGTAGCTCTTATGCAAATCCGAGTTTTAAGTGAATACAAAAACCATCCTTTGTTCGAAGAGTTGAATAATAATAATAATACTCGTTTATTATAAGAATGAAAATCCGACAGTACAGAAGATAGTTTGCAGCAACATTATCAAATTACGAGATGATACATCGATAAATTTCAAAGTTATTGATGCGTGTACACACTCAATATTCAAAGTAAAGTATTCCCAGAAGTTGAAGAACACGCAAATTGGATGCTAAGTCCAAGTATTGTTGTACAATGACGTGCAGTGTGGTATATATGAATTATATCGTCTTTGTGTTTTGCGCAAGGGCATCTCATAATGTCCAGAAAATCGCAGTGTTGGAGGAAGTAATGCATGTAAAGCATGGTTGGCGTCGGACATAGCCGAAAATAATTTCATTGATTGAGATTTTCTTCTTGAGGCAAGGGTCGGAAATTCTCCACAATCACAATGAAGACCACATATTGTGTGATGATATCGTCTTTGGATCTTCTCTAGCTTCCAGGAATTTTTGTCGAGAAAACCAATGAATAAAGGGTTGCAAAATTCGAGGATAGGTAGGACAAAAGTTTTGTAAATACGAATGGGATATTCCTTTGCCAAAAATTTCTTCAAAGTTCGGATCAAAAATAGATGTTTTGCGGCTTTCTTGCATTGGTTGTCAATATGCAAATCCCAAGATAAGTGGTGATCATAAGTAATGCCAGGAACTTTCAGAAATTGTACAGCTTTAAAATATGACATTGACGATGATAAGGTAGGAATGTTTTTCTTGACCAACATGATTTGAGTCTTTTTCTTGTTCAATGTTAGACCATTTTGTTCGCACCAACTTTTTACATGCCCAATTTCACACTCAATACAGTGTTCAACATTGGACATATGTTCATTAGGAATCAAAGTGATAATATCATCCGCGTACTTGAACATGAAATTATTTGAATTGGACGATTGCAAAGAGCCCATATGAGCTGCAAATAAGAAAGGCGAAATGATTGAGCCTTGTGGCACTCCAGAAATGGCACATGATTCGTCACTCTTTATATTGGAGTCCAGCACGACTCTTTGACGGCGGTCCTGCAGATAACTAATAAACCATTGGACAAATGACGAAGGCAAATTTCCACGTTGTAAAGTTCTCACAAGACAGCCGTGATTTAATGAGTCCAAAGCTTTCGTTATGTCAAAGCTAATCATCGTAACACTACTATTGCTGGGTTTATCCAAATTAATTGTCAATTCATTATGAATGGAAATGTGGGCATGAAGAGTAAGTAAGCAAGTAGGTAAGTAAGTAAGTAAGTAAAGTGTATATTTCATTTACATTTTATGATTTACATTTTATTATATTTTTCATGTCGAAGTGCCAGGTTTGAAACCGAAGCTGTTGGGACCATAGAGACTCAATAACTTTGGTTTGACGGACTTCAAAACACAGGTTTCGAGGACTTTTGCAAAAATGGGCAATTTAGAAATAGGCCGGAGCTCGTTAATTGTTGCACGCGCTGTTTTCGGCACCGGAGTCACATCAGCTAATTTCCACGTGGATGGAACACTTCTTGATAGGACCGAAAGGCAAATCAGATGAGTGAGGGATGGTGCCAGAACTTCTTGAGCTGCTTTAACAAGGCGCGGATGAAGATCATCAATACCGGCTGATTTGCTTGTCTTTAGCCGGAAAAGACAATCCTCAATTTCAGCGACACTGATATCAACTTGCCATTCGGTCTGTTCAGCTTCATCATCAGGAGCAAGGGAATATTCTTGCCAAAGCGTAGGGCCAGAGAAATTATTTGTAAAGGTGTCATTTAGGTGAGTAACAGCTTCAAGAGAAGAATTGAACTGGGACAGAATCTTGAAAATAGGGTTCCTCTTTTTCTTATTCGTTACGTTATTGACGATGTTCCATAGACCATCCTGTTTACTGTGGTTGTTAGTACATCAGTTGAGTTTTACCATTGCTATTTGAGATTTAACCTTTGATTTATAGGCAGATAACTAATACACCATTGGACAAATGACGAAGGCAAATTTCCCCGTTGTAAAGTTCTCACAAGACAGCCGTGATTTAATGAGTCAAAAGCTTTCGTTATGTCAAAGCTAATCATCGTAACACTACTATTGCTGGGTTTATCCAAATTAATTGTCAATTCATTATGAATGGAAATATGGGCATGAAGAGTTGAAGTGCCAGGTTTGAAACCGAAGCTGTTAGGACCATAGAGACTCAATAACTTTGGTTTGACGGACTTCAAAACACAGGCTTCGAGGACTTTTGCAAAAATGGGCAATTTAGAAATAGGCCGGAGCTCGTTAATTGTTGCACGCGCTGTTTTCGGCACCGGAGTCACATCAGCTAATTTCCACGTGGATGGAACACTTCTTGATAGGACCGAAAGGCAAATCAGATGAGTAAGGGGTGGTGCCAGAACTTCTCGAGCTGCTTTAACAAGGCGCGGATGAAGATCATCACTACCGGCTGATTTGCTTGTCTTTAGCCTGAAAAGACAATCCTCAATTTCAGTGACACTGATATCAACTTGCCATTCGGTCTGTTCAGCTTCATCATCAGGGGCAAAGGAATATTCTTGCCAAAGCGTAGGGCCAGAGAAATTATTTGTAAAGGTGTCATTTAGGTGAGTAACAGCTTCAAGAGTAGAATTGAACTGGGACAGAATCTTGAAAATAGGGTTCCTCTTTTTCTTATTCGTTACATTATTGACGATGTTCCATAGACCATCCTGTTTACTGCGGGTGTTAGTACACCAGTTGAGTTTTGCCATTGATATTTGAGATTTAACCTTTGATTTATAGTGAGTGTATAAAGCAAAATTTCCGGCTCGAAAAGCTTCAAACCGTTTGTTGATGAGATCTTTGATTACGGGTGTTATCCACGGCTTATCGCGGTTACTGATTGGAATAAATTTGCTAGGTATTAGAGTTTTTGCATTATCGATGATTTCATGGAAGAAGAGGCATTTCTCTTCTAAAGATGTTGTCATACGATAGAAAGAATGCCAAGGAAAGACTTGCAAGGCATTTATAAAGTTATCAATGTGGCTCTGTCGATAGTCAAAAATCTTAACAAAACGCATTACATTAAGTGGCTTGTCATTGGATGGAAGGTACACGGAAGAATGGTCCGAATTTCCGAGTGGTGGTGTAATGACAGGCTGACCGTAACTTTCCAAAAGAAGTTTGGACATCAGGATTTTGTCTAACGTTGATGAACCACGGGTAGGGGCATTCACGACATTACTAATTCTGAGGTTTACTTCTAGAGAGTTAAGTGACCATTGATTCAAATCGCCCGCAATTAGAAGCTCACTTTCAGGCATAGTGTTCAGAATGGCATCAGAATTGCTTATTATCGATTCACTGATATGGTGGAATTGAATAGTACTGATATTTGGAGGAATATAAATTGCCAATAATACGATACCAGATCGTGGGAATTTTAGCCAAATATGTTCAGTCTTTGCCGATTCATCTTCTCTAAATCTGATTCTTTCACATTTCCAACCATCACGTACATACACGCAGACACCACCTCCCCGTCTACCGTCATCTCGATCATGGCGAAAAAAACTCGAATAATCAGGAATAGCCAGGAGATGGTCATCAATGTCTATGTGAAGCCAGGTTTCACAGATAATTATTATGTCCGGGTGGAGGGAAGAAGTAAGTGCGCAAAGTTCATCGAGCTTACGTATAATGGATTGAGAATTTATTAGGAGAATAGAAGGATATCTAGGTAGCGGTAAAAGACTCAATGAAAACCCGAGATAGCACTCTTTCGAACAATTCTGTTATTGCGGATGATGACATCTTCACCATTCTGTCTCCGTTTCTGAACCTCATCGCGTAGGATCTTATTTTGCATTTGTTGCGCAGGAGTGAGATCAAGATTGATGAAGACCCTCTTGAAGGTTTCTGATTCTCGAAGATGCCTGGCTCTTTTGAGGACACTGAACTTATCATCCGTGTGCTTCAGCCTTATTCTCAACGGCCGATTACCATTCTGATTAGATCTTCCAATTCGCCTTATTTCCGAAACCTCAGGGTAAACATTCATCTCCCCAAATAAATCATCGATTCTCTTCGTATCATGTTCTGTTCTTTCTTTCAAAGTCCCAGACATCACCTCATCAATACCACGAACAATTAGGTTATTTTCCCGCCATTTTCTTCTGTCTAATTCGTTGTATATATCAGTTGTAAAGGATTGTGTAGCGGTCTGCAAATCGTGAAAATGTCCTTCTAGTTCACGGTATTTGTTTTCAAGATGATTAATTTTAATTGACAAAGATTCATGCAGTTTAGTATAATTTTCCTGCAAGTTATCGACCTTGGAAACTAAATTTGAAAGAGTGGTTAGGAAAGGTGATAGTTTTTCGTTCAAAAGTTTATCGAACATCTGATAGATGTCATCGATATTAGCAATATTTGGTGTCGCACTAGAGATTGGCTTTTGTTGCCGCAAAGTCAGTAATGCCCCGATAAGGTCATCTTTCTTTATGCTGGTTTTCCGACCAAGCAGCTCATAGTCTGTCATTGTTAAAATCGAATCACTATTGATTGATGACATGATCAGAAGAATTCACAGAGACACACTTCGTAGATGAAGTATGATGACACGAGGAATGACGTTTTGATGACGTAGAGAAAAAAATCAATAAATTAATGATCAGCCGATAAGGGTTCCTTCAGAACTTCTGTCAAATCGTCGCGAATCAGCTGTGACTTAATGAAATCAGCTGGCGAAAACGAAGGCAAGTTGGATCGTCGAAGCTGATGCAAGATATCTTTGGATACACGATAATGACGTAGATAATGATATAGATACCAATGATACAGGGGAAATCCAAACCGTTGGACAGGCGGACACTGGGTAAATCCAAGCTTGACACTGCAGATCATATACCATTCATTAAATTCAGGCTTTAATGATAAGAAATCGATAATCGCGTAAAATTTTGACGAGAGGGGGGCCTTGGAGATGCCAAAAATAACCAGCTAATTGTTTCTCTGACTTACGATAACAACAGCATAGATATCCGACGAGCTCAGTGCTTGACGGTCAGCGATGAAAAGGGAATTCCAGTGCCCGAAGAACAAGCAAGCATGAAAATTAGGTGACGAATACACAATGTGAGCGATGATCGACGACGATGACACCACGGGAAAGAAGTCCCTCCTGGGCAAAGAATTCACACTGTGGAGAAAAACCGACGATGGGAAAGCGTAGATCACAGAACGACGAACAAGACGATGCCAAGAATTTCTCCAGAAAGACCAACCAGAAAGCACAAAACCACATACACCGATTCCAGACATCAGGAGCGCCTCAGAACACGACCGCACCACACAACAGTCAGAACAAGATATTAACAACATACTTCAATGTTGGTGCATGTAATTGCAGCTGACTTGCAGATTTGCTGCAGAATCTGAAAAATAGACTATCAAGATTTTCTTGTCTTGCTTGCGACTTTTTATGTATTTTGATTTTTTATGATGCATTCCCAATCATTTACAAATAGCATATCGTATAAAATAATAGGGCAGTCATAATTTTGCTGGTAATAGATTGTAAGTGTCTCATACTCTGAAATTTAATAAAAATTATCAAACTTTAATAGAAAAAAAGTCTAGAACTTAAGAATAGCGCTAACTAGACTAATTGTGAACCTCTAATCATTAAATATGCAAATATTCAGAATCGCGCGATTTTTGATTAATCGTGTGCTGAGTCACGATTTACGATTCAGAATCGTGCGAAAATCGAACCGCGACCGCCACTGCTTCACAACACCATCATATTTCAATTGCCTCTTGTTTTTGGACATTCAACAACATTCATTATGGCAGTAAAATATTCGAGAGACTAGTTACTCTTGCAGCAAATGTACAGCAGGTAGAGAACTGTTGGATGAAATAAATTATAATATACTGCGATCATTTCCATATCCATTGTCCAAAGGCCTCCAATATCATTAGAATCGAATTTAAGGGGATGTTATCGAATGCACTTGATGCTAGATATAACTAATATAATGTTGCGGTAACCAAACAACCTGTAACTTCAACAAATTACATCAATTTCGGGATTTAATGAATAATGTTGAAATGATGCATTATTTTGCAAAAAGACTGGGAATGATAGCCGGTTGAACTGTTTGAATGTTATGAATGTCAGCTTTTGAATCGCAGGCATTAGTTATCACAATGTCGCACATGTCATGCTTCATAGGATTTTGGGGAATCATCAACACATTTTTGGAATGATGGGTTTCTTATAAGTTGAAATTAACAAAATAACATTATTTTTCAGTCCTTCTACGCACAAAAATTAATAAATCATGTCAATATATATATCGCCATGGCTATCTCAACTGATAAGGCCAAATCGGTAGATACATGTATTTATTAATTTTTTGTGCATATAAAGACTAAATAATAATATTATTTAATTAATTTCAACTGACAACGGAGTCATCTTCACCAAGTCGATCGAAATTACTAAAATTCAAAAAATTCATTCTAATTTCTAATTTCATTTTATCTAATATTTATGGGCTACAATATATTCTACACTATTTATATTCGCCCTTAAGTTAGTATAGCTTAAATCTGCATGTACAAGCTGGTTTTTTCTAGTTTCATGCTCTATACCTAATTGCGATGTAGAATCAGTTTATTTTCCGAAGCCTGAATCTGCTAATTAAATGGGGTAATAAGCCCATTTTTCCCAGTCACTCTTCCCCGACCGCAATATTTACAACATTGAGAATAGCAGTTACTCATTTGCTCGATGCTAAAAATATGGAAATAATCGCAGTGTCATGTAAAGGACTTGTATGCTCGATAGGGCGAAAATTTGAACTGGACTTGACCACTATGTTTTCCAAAATATCGAGCAGAAGCCAAAGTTCCAAGACCAAGGTTGAAAACTTAAATTTTGAAGCCTACACCTGTGCTTTAACGATTGAAAAGCTAAAATAAACATCAAGTCTCATTAGAATCCTCCAAAGTATCGTGAAACAATAGTTTTGGGCCAAAAGAGCCAATATTCTTTATGCATGTTTGTCAGAAATCCTGTTAGAATAGGTTGGAGCTTTCTTACTAATGAGCAAAAAATCTGCAAGATTATTGGCCCTCTCAATGTGTAGGCCTGTATTAAATGCCGTAGCTAGCGATTCACATTTTAAGATAAACGAATACATGTCATTATGAATAATGGTATGTACCCAATGCTTGTCAAAAACTTGTATTGGGTATACCCAATACAAGTTTTAGTCCAAAACTTGGGTCAACACCCAAAATCCAAGCCCAAGTTCGATAAATGAGTATAGAATCAAGTAAAAGAACCACATTTTTTGTATTTGGTGTTGACATAAAGATTCTTCTATAGGCCAAAATTCTTATCTTGCGATATTTTCATCACAACATTGCTGTATTAATGCAATTTTATTTAATGAAATGAAAATTTTCTACAGTATCAAAATCCACCGTTGAAAGAGCCTTTTTCGAGGTAAGTCCCTGTCTATACAAATTTGCGTATTAAGATGAAGGAAGACACAGCAGATGCTCAACTGTTCCTATCAATGAAATTTGACAAAATTATTCACACCCAACCTCAGAAACGTAAAGCTAATATAATGTCACCGTTACTCAAGTTAAGTTAGCAACATTTAAAACTTTGATGCCACAATTTTCTGAGATCACACAGGATGTCAGTTCTATTGATAATGCTGCAAGCGATTACAAATGCTGCGTTTGTAAGAAGCCTTGCCGCGCATCTTTGAAGTGCTATTCTTGTCATTTGTGGACCCATGAGAAGTGTGGTAATAGCAGGTAAAGATTTTTTTATTGTAATAACTGTAATTAGTAGCCTAAGTACATTATTGCGATATAAAGCTTTCCTTTAATTTACCCTATACTCATATAGTGACTCATTGAAAAATTTTGTTTTAGCAATGAAAAAAATGATTGAATTAAGCATTGCTCCTATAATAGAGTAATTTGTTTTATTTATCCTTCAGAAATATTAACAAACGTAATACATAGTATATCTGCGTTGTGAGTGCAAGGTAAAACCATCGAATACGAATTTGGAATGAATTCATTTTTAGAGACATTTCGGTTGTCGCAGACATTTTAAGGGTGCTAAGATATAAAATATATGAAACAAATGCAACAAAATACATGCAAGGTAACATAAAATACAATTTGTACGAACTTTCAATGCGCGGCTTTGTCAAGCCCAAAATGAAATAGCTAATACCTAAGTATTTCTTATTTGAAATATTCTATGAATTGAGTGGAATTTTGATAAAAAATCAGAACTTCACGCCCTTAATAATTCTCCTGAGATTCAAATCAAAATATAAATTTTTAAAACTTAATGTGTATGTTTGCAGCATTAATGGAAACCCCAAGTTTTGTATCACATACCCAAGGTTGACCCAAAACCCAAGGTCCAATCTTGATATACCCTATGGATGCGTTGCTACATAGAAGGATGTCCGCAGACTTGAACAATATAAGCATAAAAATTCCTCGGCAGCCGTAGATGCTGCGATTTGCCCTACAATAGCTCATCACTATGCTTGGAATGACCCAGCCTACATGTCACTTAACATATCTAGAATGGCTGAACAAGCTAAAGGACTGTAGAACAGGCTGCTCTGTGTTTGTTTATCTGGCTTTGCCGTGCGACTGATAATCACAATGATTGCACTTGCAGAGTGCCAATTTCCTTGGGAAAGACAGAATAGAAAGATGTCCTCAGGCTTGAGCAATTTAAGAACAAATATTCCTTGGCAGCCATAGACGCTGCGCTTTGCACTGCAAGGACTACAACGATCTGCAATCATTGTGATTATTAGCCAGGATAGACAAACGCAGAGCAACCGACTTTGTAGCAGCCTGATGTGTAGTTCGTCAGCTTGTTCAGCCATTCTAGACATTTAATCTAGTCCATTCCGAAACCCATCGACGAGCGAACTAGCACACTTAAATCACTATGACAACGCGTTACACTCGTTTGCTTTTTAACGTAATTTCTTCCGTCTTATGATTCTGGCTTCGTACACACTAAATCAACCATTCAGCAATTGCAGTTTTCGTCAGACGCGTACGTGTTTTCTGAAATGGAAGTATGCTAGGCAAGGAATTAGATTGTTTGATCTTGTCACTTTGCTAGAAGTGCAAACTGATTCAAAACGATGGCACATGCAGGAACATATTAAGTGGGCAAAAAGAAATTTTTACTGCCTTGCAAAGATACGAAAAATAGTCGTGAGCCGCTTGCAGATTGATCTGAATTCCTTTAAAAATATGCTCCGATCGCCACGATTCCTTCAGATTTGAAGAATTCAGATCATTGCGCAAAGGTTCTCTCGATAATGTTGGGTTCTCCGATCATTATTAAAAAAGTTTGCAGGCGCACGAAAAAACGTTCACAAACTTCTCTGTAGAACTTGACATCGACTGCGTCTCTTTTCTGTGTTATTCGGTTGATGACAGTCACTGAAACTTCGCAAAATTTGGCGCATAGAAATAAATTGTTTATCTGAAGTTGACTAGAATAAAAAATGGAAAATGACGGCCTTTTGGCCGTATTCACGAAACAAGTTCAGGTTATGTAGCTTTAGCTATGTAACTAGTTGATGTTAAGAGGTTAGCTGCAGCTCATCGAACTTAAACCACAAATCGGTATTCATGAATGAAGCTGTAACTCGGATTCGAATAGCTGCAGCTACAGAGCACGCGCGCGAACCAAACACACGATTTTTCCTTTATCGATCAATGTGATGAACGCTTTCCATCGCAGTTGACAGCATTAACATCGATCGAGTTCATTCGACAGGATGGCTGGTATGACTGAAGGTTCAGAGCTCGATCGTTTCATAATTGAAAAATATGAAGAAAAAGTTGGGATGTTGAAGAATAAAGAAAAAAGTGCAGACATCAATAGGAGGAAAAGAGAAGCATGGCAAGAAATAACTACCACTGTCAATGCGCTGGACGGCAAAGGAAGCAGAAGCGTGGAGCAAATCAAGGCCAGATACAAAAACACATATAATCGTGCGAAATCAAAGCTATCCAAAATACGTAGGCACGCATCAAGGACTGGTGGTGGATCAGCGTCAACAATTACGCTGACGGCCACAGAGCAGAAGATAGCCGACTTGTTTGGAGATAGCCCAACATTCAAGGGAATTCTTGACGCCAGAGAATCATCAATAGGACCAAGAGAAGCATTCAAAGGTAAGTCAACTTTTGCCCTATTCTGAGCCTAACAATCATCGATATACACTGTATTTTAAATATTTCAGATATCAGTCAAGATGTCACCGTTAACAAGGAAAACCAAGAGGATGCCGGGGAGGAATCGTCCGAAATGGATTCTTCTCAAATCTCAATTCAAGCTGATCCAAAATTCCAAACTATTCGAACGACTCCGGAATCCCAACCCAAGAGGTCATTAAGTCATCAAGTGACTATAAAGCAACTTGAGGTTCTAGAAGCTCAACTGAAAGCCGCTATAGCTACATACGAAGGCATGGTCGAGGTCAAAGCAACAGCTGTTTCGCTTCGTGCTGCCGTGCCTGACTCAAATGACAATAACGGAGTATTTTATTTTGTGAAATTTTTAGACGATGTGAGACAATAAAAAGGCTATAATGTGTTATGGAGAGAATTGTTTTGTAATTAGGGGTTACTTGAGCACGGAATTAAGGCAATTTTCAAGATAAATATCGTAAGACCTACATGTAAATCATTGGAAAATGTTATATATGCCTACTTACGAATCATGTACATGAACCATGTCAGAGTTTCGGAAACGGTGGTATATCTAGGCCTATAAATGGTGGCATGCAATGCTCCCAACCCCGGGTGCCAAATGGACCCGCCGCTCCCCTATATTAGAACTCCAATGCCCAGTGTATTTTGCTACAAATAAAAATCAGCATTAGGCATTGAGTGTTAAGCATAATAGACATTATTTCGAGGAACATAAACGAAATTGCGAGATATAGACCTAGCCTACATTCAGGAATCACAAGGCATGTGAATTAAGCACGGTACTGCATGTATGAATTGCGAAATTGATCAAAAGTTGAAGACCGCGTTAATGAGGTGTCGGCGAACCATGAAGCCATGACTTTCGATCTCTGATGGGATTTGGTTAGGATCGCTAGTGGTCGGTAAGGATATAGGGGACTCAGCTTCAGGAACAGGATCATTATTATGTTTTGCGAAATTGTGAAGGATTGCAGTTGATCGAATGTCACGTGCAATATTTTGAATTTTACGTCGGTTTGGCGTGTTGAGCACTGCAAATCGTCTTTTCCAAACTCCGAATGCATTTTCTATTAGTACACGAGTTCGTTTGTGAGAGCAGTTGTATCTTCTTTCTGACTGATTTTCTGGACTTGATAGGGGAGTCATCAGCCATCTCTTGCAAGGATAAGCAATGTCACCAAGGATAAATCCGATGTCATTGTTAGCCTCCATATAAGTCCAAAGTTGGGAATCTTGAAGTATGAAACTATCATGAGCACTTCCAGGATGCTTTACAACCATGTTGATAAATTTCCCTTGAGAGTCGCACACTGCTTGCACATTAATGCTATGATACATTTTTCGGTTGAGGTACTGCCATTCGTACTCCATCGGCTTCAGGATAGGAATGTGCGTTCCGTCAATGCATCCCACAACGTTAGGAAAGCTGGCAATATTGTAGAATTGTTGTTTCACTGTGCGAATATCCGATGACTCGACAGGAAAGAAAATGGTCTGATCCCACAATTTATCTAACTCTGCACTAACCGATGAGATAGCTCTATATATGGAAGGCTGTGATAATCCGCAGGTATCTCCAATTACCATTTGGAAACTTCCTGTTGCACAATATCGCAATGTGGCTGCAAGCTGATCGGTTGCTGAAATTGATTCACTTCTCTGAGTTACCTTTTACCGATGTCGGTGCAACAAATGATCACGCATCCATAGACTGAATCCAGTTGGAAAATGATTCGATAATAGAGATTGCACAATAACGTCATGACCAAGAGCATCAAAGGCCTTTGCAAAATCACATGCTATAACAATCACCGCTATAGTTTCACATTTGTCCAGCGCTCTTGTGATGAAATCATGCATTCAGATGAGAGCACATGAAGTGGATGAAGACCTTACACCTCCAAACTGAAGCTTCCCAAAATATTCGTAGAAATGTGGTAGCAATCCAAAACTTAGAATTAGTCTTTCACTAGCTCTCGCACGGGTGGTAGCAATTCCTCAGCCTTCGGTGGACTTGATTTGTGGATTGGAGTTTTAAACTGTGTTTCCAAGGATCTGGGAGGTTTCTCTCAATTATTGATGATTTAATGATGCGCTCGTATGAGTCAGGAGATGAGCTAGAATATGGGCAGCTTCTTTAAAAAAGAAAAGTCGGTATCTCATCACTACCCGGATGTTTCGTTTTACTTTCCGAGAAGTAAGGCAGTTTTAGACGTCGTTGACATCTCTTAACGGCGACACATCATGAACATCTTAAACGGAATCTAGGTTTGGAGTCTGACTTGGTAAAAACTGAATTTTCGCACTCATCATGTTGATGTTGATTTTGTGATTGAGGTGCAAGGGAATCCATTCCAGATCAACGTGAATACTTTGTGCCTTCATATTCATTTGCAACGTTCCAAATATCACAATGGCAATTACTGGTCCTGTTAGCCCATCTTCATTCATATTCGAAAAGAGACGTTTTTTTAATTACTTTTCAGTTCAAATTGAAGTTGTAATTTCGAGAATAATTCTGACGAATCAACGAACGACCATATTGCTGGAGTTGTACAAGAACGTAATGGATGTCAACGGTCCAAAAACTGAGCACATCACGGAACTGCTGGAGGACAACATCTAATTGTTGGAGTTCCCTTGGGTCTTGGTCTAATAAATAAATAAGCATTGTTTGTACTCGGAGGTACATTAGACACGGACCTATAGGTGCCCCCTGCATTCTTGAAAAGCACTATGAATATATTTTATTCTTAGAAACTAATATAACTAATAAAATATAAACTGATAAATATATTTTATTTTTAGCACTAGAAATATATTTTAAGTCCTAGGTTTGAAACGACTAAAGTTTGAACCAAGGTCTCCCAGACGCAGAGCGAGCACTCTACCACAAGGCCACAGCACCAGTGGTCAAAGGAAATTATATTGAATTAGGGGAAATATTGATATAACGAAATTACAAAAGACTGCAACTTTGCGTTTGATGCTTTCCTATGCGAGCATCGTAGATAATAGTCAGGAATTAAACTCATGACAAATAATATCATTTCCATGCGTTAGACATATTATCTGAATGTGGCAATCAGTTACCCATTTCCGTCAACGACACCAGAAAAATGTCTTGGTTAGAATAAAGTTAAAAGCCGTAGGTCTGATGGTAATTACCCTGATAGGATGAGCCAGCAACATATGTTAATAGATAATGCATAGATTTGAGGTCTTATTTGCTATAATTACCGAGAGTCGAAGGCTCGAGATTTATTATGACAAATAATGACCGAAGAAATTTATGCATTTTATCTATTATAATGCATGACTTTTTCCGGTGAGAAGTCTGTAGCAGGTTAATAATTTCCAATTAGGAAAATAATTACCTGCTTCGTGGATTTTATTATCCTGTGGACATAGAAAGCCTTACAAAATCATGCATTAAGAAATAATTTTGTTGATGTCATGAGTGAAAATATTGTTTCTATTTTTTCTAATTGGCTGGTCTAATTTTTCGAAAATTGTGGAAACTTGATTTTCAAGATGATGGAGAATGTTCTGCTGCTGTTACTGAGTTTGGGCATCCATAGTGTGAAATTTGGACTGGTTATTTTACTAATTTATAATAAAAAACGCTTCTGCGTAGAAAGTAGCAATTGGGTTGTGGATCTATCAAGGGATCCTATATGCCTAATTAGTCATATAAGTCATGTTGCATTCATCTCTTGGTGTGTTTTGTCGTTCAGACAATTACGCACTATCATTACAGCAACCACAGCAAAATCAATTAGTTCAAATGAATAATATGTGTCAAAGAACTTCAAGTAACTGTAACTTCAAGGGCAGATGTGACGTCTCTATTGTACATTTCGCTTCTTAATTTCATCCCACAGAATTAGATTCATCTGCGCGCGAATGAACCGAAGCAGATAAACATAATATTTAATTCTGTGTTTCATCCTATGCAGGTGTAGGTCTTCCTTGATGATGTAAATTGGACGCAACACCCATAATGAAGCGCAAAGGCCAGATTCAGGTGTCTAGGGCCCAACGTAAACAATAGTTCACGTGGTTCCTTCACTAGAAATATTACATAATTAGGAATTAATCATTACAAAACTAACTAAGCATTATCGCTGCGCTGCATCTTGGCCGTGGTGACATGACTTTTTGTCAAGGTAGGGTGTGACGAATGACCAACATTGAGACACTTGAGGTTTCTTGTTGAACTATTCAAATTTATTGTTTGGGAAGACAGACAGACAAACAAGGAGAGAGAGAAAGGACTGAAAATGCAGTAAAATGCTCAAAAACATTAAAGTCTAGTGGCCCAGACGAAATTGTGTATGAAATGCTAAAGAATGACCCGAACCAAACTAAGCAAAGTAGGTATATAAGGGACGTATGGAATCAATGGTTGATTTGTGGCGACAGCTATGATATTACTTTTTCGCCGGCTCTTATAAACAGTTTTATTTGATATCGCAATTGACAACAGAATAGTATTGAAATATTAAATGGAAGGGGCTGAATAGCTATGTCAAAGCTATGAAGTAGTGAAAAATTATATAGTTTTCCGTAGACATCTGGAAGACAAAAACATGAGATGACGATCCAATTCTATGGTTAAAATGCTAGATTCGATTTGGCATAGAAATTAATTAATTATTAAGGTACTTAATAGACGACTACAAACCATTCTATACGATTTAAGGAGGGGGTACTTATGATTGCATTCATGTACTGTATATGAACGTGTTTACAAACTTTTGCCCACTGAACATCTGAAAATCTTTGTATCGAATCTAGAAATACTTCATTTTCTCATTGATAACCAGTGCATACATTCATTGATCAGTTTTAGATTTCAATTAATGAATGTATGTTGGAAACATGATGGACTTACCTACATTATATACTATTTTAGTCCTAATTTTTTCATCTGATTATGAAAGCATCCTATGTAAAATTTAATAATTATTTTATTGACATCATACATCTCATTTTCTTCTTACATCAGAGTATTCCCTTGTATTTCCTTGTATTTCATGTAAACACTTTGAAACTGAGATCCTACATACTGTTTTTAATAAAATTATGATTGAACATGAAACTGCTTGGCATTCTAGTTGGATCACCCACATTTTTTAAGAAGAGTGATAAAGATGATGTTAAGTCTTGCCGATGTTTGAACCTATCTTCGTGCTTTGAAAAATTATTGACCAGAATACTAAATGATAGGCTAAATATGTGGTTTGATAAATATGAGATATTACATGAATCTCAAACAGGTTTCAGGACAGATCACTCTACAATTGACAATATATTGTCTTAAGTTGAATGACAATAGTAATTCACGAGTTATCACACGAATATTCAAAAACATACAAAGTAATATATACCATTAGTCCTTTCGCAAAACATGGTGTGTCAGAATATGCAATATATTTGACAAAATCAAATTCAGAGAAATACAAAGCTTGGATTCAAGTGGAAAGTCCAAAAAAATGATTAATAATGGTCTGATTGAATTCTTCCGGAAAGAATGGATCGGTGATGCCAAACATGACAATAAAAGATTAAAGTAGGTAAAATTGTGCAGATTCCAATGTGAATTTAAGCAATATCTAGTTCTACAACAAATACAATTAGGAAGCGGCGATATCTGAAACCATAGAAATACTGACAAAATACCTGGTCTCACATCTATGATATGAAACGTTGCCGACTAAATGCAGAATGAAATCATAGATAGCGGATAGCAACATACATGATGTCCATGAATGCGATCATGGAATATCAACATGATTGACTTTTCTAATCAATATGTAAATCAGACTGCTACTTCATCTGAAATCTACGATATAAGCTGGTAAAACGTTGACACTTGATGATTGAACCTATCAAAATTTAATAAAACAATGGGTGGCAGAATTGCATTGTTAAGAAGTAGTGAAAATGACTCATAGACATAGAAAGTAGATTAGATGAAGGTCTCGGTCACTTGCTACGAAACTTATTCGGAGGACGGTTGATATTACAGGCTGCAATTTGATTCTCAATCATTTCTCGATTACATTCTAGGTATGTACTGAAGATTATTGATTCACAGGCTTTGAATTTAATTAATAACCGTGCCTCCGATTAAATAATTGGATTAATAATATGGTTACTAAACTGCTGCTGGGTATGAAATTATTTTGCCGTTTTCCAGCGGCAAAAAACAAAATTTTCATGCTTATGATACCGGCATCACAAATATTTGAACAAATAACATTATAACTGAATAAACATTTGCTGTTTGAAGTATTATGAGCATCATGCAAGTTTTAACAAATACTTTGTCATTTTTACCTAGAAATAGACAGGTTCACATTTGGGAACATACGGCACTTCTCACTATAAAAACAGGAAATTTCAATGATATGGTTCATTTGGTTTGGTCGCACAAATTGCAACACGACAGTAATTAGAGTAGACATCTATGATTGTTGTCTGAACGCTGTCTGACTGCATGTGTGAACAAGATGACATCAAGACAAGGTAGACATTCCTCTACTTATCAACAAGCTGCGGATTTGATTGCTGCGATGAGTGACGACGACGAAGAGACAAATGACATTATTGTTATTCCTTGCAATGAAAGAGGTGACCAGGAATCTGAGGCTGATGATCTTGATGAAGAGAACTTATTTTCCGATACATTAGGCGATGTCGCTGGACTTTTAGAAATTCAAGAAGATGATTGCAATACTGAAGTGGAAAACCAACCACCTGCGAAAAGAAGGAGAACTTCTCCAACATCATGGAAGAAATCTGAAGTGACCGATTCATTTTCAAATTTACGCCAATTTGACGATTTTCGTGATGAGTATCCTCTAGCAAGTGAACTTACTGCATTTGAAACTTTTCGTTTATTCGTGGATGATTCATTCATACATCACATAGTGACCGAAACAAATCGGTATGCTCATGAACAGAAAAATAATCCTTTATTTTCTGTTAGCTTCGATGAAATAGAACAATTTCTTGGTGTTCTTCTGTACTCTGGGTATGTATGCTTGCCAGAAGAGAGAAACTATTGGAGTCGATCGGAAGATATTAATTTTGATTTCCTGTCGTCGTCCATTACTCGTGATCGGTATTTGAATATAAAAAGACATCTTCATCTTGCCGATAATCGAAATTTATGCAACAACAAATGTGCAAAAATTCAGCCAATCTACGATATCACCTATAAAAACTTGGTTCAATTTGGTATATTTGCTCAGAATCTTTCAATTGATGAATCGATGGTTCCATATTTTGGGCGTCATTCAGCTAAAATGTTCATCAAGGCTAAGCCAATCCGTTTTGGCTACAAAATCTGGACTTTGTGTTCTTCAGACGGATATCCATTTCATCTTGAAATATACACTGGCCGTGATCCCGACAGAACTCGAGGTCTTGGAGAAACAGTAATCATGAAGAAGTTGGAAATTTTGGAGACACCCAGTGATCATGTCATATATTTTGATAATTTTTTCTCATCGTACGACCTTTTCAGAGAATTATCTGAGAAAGGAATTCGAGCAACTGGTTCCGTTAGAATTAACAGAACCAATAAATGTACATTGTCCAAAGATGTGATCAAAAAGTCAGATAGAGGTACGTTTGATTACAAGTCTGATGGCAACGTCTTGTTTTGTACATGGAAAGACAGCAGCGTAGTATCAATCGGCACGAACTTTGACTCTGTTTTTCCATTGCATTCATGTTCCCGATATTCTGTGTCACAAAGAAAGAAAGTCAGTATCCAGCAGCCAAATTTGATTCGAAATTACAATATGAATATGGGAGGCGTCGACGTTTATGATAAATTGCTGTCTTCTTATCGTCCAACAATACGAGGAAAGAAATGGTGGTGGAATCTCTTCATCAATGCATTGAACACTCTGACTGTTGCCTCTTGGAAAGCATTTAACAAGCTACATCCGAATGAAACTTTGAGCCATATACAATTCCTTCGGATCATTACGCATTGTCTAGTAAAGAAAGGTAAGCTCTTACTCCTGAGGCCCATGCATGGACGTCGAGTGCCGAAAGTTTCAGATATTCGAAAAGATGGAGTTGGTCATCATCTGAAACCCTGTAAGCAAGGTCGATGTGTTTACTGCATGAAAAACACTCGCTTGATGTGCTCTAAATGTCAGAAGCGTTTGCATTTAAACTGCTCAGCTGATTTCCACAAATAGTACTTTCATGTATCTCTGATGCCATTTGGGAACAATGAATATTATTCATGTTTTGTCGATGATATATCGTTTATTCATAATTGAACTATGACTACGTTTTGAAGGTATATCTCAATTAATTTGCTAACGACAAGATCAGTTCTTGCTAGCTTTTCCCTTGTTTGATATAGTTTCACAAATATTTTGATCAATTTTTAGCAAAATACACATACTCAAAAGTGGTCCTACAGATAATGCAATAAAGAAGGCTTACAAGTTATAGCATATTATTACATAAAACATCATGACATTATAGCCGATTATCATATGTCAATACTAAACTAAAAAATATACAGTGTAAATAAGGTTTAAAAATATGTTCCCCATTGGGAACATACGGTGGAAAGATAATATGTTCCCTATTGGGAACTCACGGCGGATAACGGTCAATAACCGTGCATCCGATTAAATAATTGGATAAATAATATGGTTACTAAACTGCTGCTGGGTATGAAAAATTCCAAATAAACTTGATTAATAAAGTAAAATAATCCTTTTTAAATCAAAATGAAAACGATGTTTGTATATTTTGATATATGCTTGTCTCCTCTCCTCTACTTAATGATCTTATGACTCATTCATTCATTCATTGTCTCGTTCATAGCATTACCTTTGACTGTGTATACCTCAAGACTTTTCAGACTTTCATCCTCATCACCAATTCACACACGGCATACAACGGCGATCATGGTGCAAGCGTCCGTTTTTATCTTTTAGTTCACCCATTGTCATCATTCAAGATATACTGATGGCATTCTTATTGTTGATGTCATCGTTTAAGTCAGTACTCTCAGTCATGCTCAAAATTGCTTTATTTAAAGAATGTAATTGGATGGACTAGAGATCATAAGATATTAATTATGCCAGCTGTGAAAAAATCAAAATTCCTCGCAGTTTTTAACTGATAGTTTTCACAAGGACCACAAATATAAGTGATTAAGAGATACCTCATAACCAACAACATGAACCTTTCCCATGATTTCGTTTCTCCCAACCTTTTCTCTCCTTTATTTTGAAATTCGAAAGGTTAGCGATATGATAGAGAAGTCAAGAGGGCATTGCACAATTTGTGGCATCTCTAGAAATAGAGCGAGTTCAATTGATGATTCATGTTGTACTTTATAAATATGCGATTATCTGACAAAATTAGTTAAATGCAGTTACTGGTCATGATTCATCATTTGCATCCTTACGTGAATAGGAAGTCTTTCGTTATGTCACTGATTAGATTGCTATGAAATAATGTTTTAAATAATAATTAAGCTTGCTCAAAATGTTTCGCAAGCTCAAAATACTTTCGTCTTTACGACATCATGACCGTCATAGTGACTATCAAATAATGAACCAATGTAATAACGTCTCCCTTGTAGTAAACATAACTTGCACTTTTTCTTTACGATTGGCTTTTGATGCATTCACAGAATTAGATTGTTTAATCGAATCACTTTCCTAGAGGTGCAAACTGATTCAAAACGACGGCGCATGCAGGAACTTACTAAGTGGGCAAATAGAAAGTTTCAATACCTTGCTGAGATACGAAAAATAGTCGTGCGTCGCTTGCGTATTGGTATGAATTCCTTTAAAAATATGCTCCGATCGCCACGAATCCTTCAGATTCGAAGAATTCAGATCATTGTGCAAAAGTTTTCTCGATAATGTTGGGCCCAACGATCATTATTAAAAAGGTTAGTAAACGTTCACAAACTTCTATGTAGAACTTGACATCGACTGTGTCACTCTGCTGTGTGATCCTGTTGATAACAGTCACTGAAAATTCGCACAATTTGGCGTGTTTAATATTGAACTGGTTCCTTATTGTTTTATTTCTATGATGTTATGTCTGCAGATTGTGCCATTTCATTAACGTTACATGTTCCAATGTTTCCTTTCTAGTCAAGCAGAAGAAGATACGACCTGTCTAATTCTGTGGATGCATTAGTAGGCTACTTAAATGAAGCCTCACTTTCCTCAGTATTAACATTTTCCTGACAGAAGTCATATCAGGAATGCCCTGGTGCTTCACTGCGGAAGCATTATCAAAGCAGAGTATTTCCTCACTTCTGCAGTGCTCACTGGAATGCCAAGATTGCCCTGATATGAATAGAATATTCTATTTCTATTCATGCATGTCAGGTTTGTATAATTTGTATGTTGTTGAATAATGTTGCGATGCAGACATTGATTGAAGGGTTAGTGAAGTCTATCGCCGAACGCACATGGTACGCCATCCGTACTGAACTGTTGTGAAGCAATTTTCCCCACCTTAGTGGAAGATTGAGGCTTATAAACAAATAAAACGATTAGATAATATTTTTGAAGAAACACTGCTTGATATTGATGACTTTTGAGATAAAGTCCAGTGCGAAAAACACAGTGCATTTTACTGCACTGAATCGAAGCAAAAGCAAGGGAGAAGAAAGTGTCCAGAGGCCTTTCACCGGACAACGCAGGTTGATGAAATGTAATAGTAAATGTAAGTTAAAGTACTTTCTCCTTTACATGTTACATTTTACGGATTACATTTGTGTCCTTCGATATCGTGTGACAAAAAAATAAATTTGATGGAACTCGGTAGATGCACAGCAGATTACAGGCCTAAATTCTAATACAATGCGTATCTATCTCTGTCTCATCAAAGAATTTAGGAAGTAATTAGGCAAATGCTAATCTACCTTTTGTAAATTGAGAGACTTACCAGGTACTTCAGCACTTTCATTTACATCTGTAATTGTTCGAATCTCCGATGACTTAGATTGAAAAATTATTGTCCAAGTATTCAGAAGCTTCATGTTGATCTAATTCACCACATCAAATGAACAATGTCTTTTTTCAAATCGCTTGTAATAGAACAGTTAGTCTTCCACTAAGGATTCAGAATATATATTGAACAGGCAGCTTATGTCATTCAACAAATATTCACATGAAAACAATATTTGACTATTTCCTAATTGTTGGCTATACGGGTGTCTGAATTTAAAACTGTTTGTTAAAATGGTTGATAATAGGCCAATATTTATCCTAGATACACAGTTTTTAGATGATGGACGTGCAGTGGAAATAACTAAGCATGTCAAAGAGACTGCGAGCTTCTGATTAGATGAAGCTTCCGCAGGGAAAAAGGCCGAAAATGAGACTTTCACAGAATAACGTACACTCTGTGGCCATTGGCCACAAAGAATCTCGTCAACAGAATGGTGTACACACTGTGACCACAACGAATCTCGTCACTTTACTGACCAAATCAAAGAAAATCCGACGGGAAGCAGATTGAAGTTTGCGGTAAAAATGACAGTTGCTTATGCCTTGACAGTTGTTTATCGAGCCATAATTTTTGTCGCAGAATGTCTTCAAGTGACTCAAGTCTTCAAGTCATTCAATTTGTTCATGTATACCTTTGCCTACGAAGATATGTCAGGCGTGTTGGTGAAACGGAGTTTCCCCTCCGATTTCCATCCCATGCGATTGGAATGGAATATCTTACAAATGTTTCGAACGAGTTTGTATATATATAGACTCCATTCCAGTGGAAGAAAGAAATTTATAAACAGATCGATAGTGTATCAATGGGCAGCCCCTTAGGTTCATTATATGCAGACTTTTATATGAGCTGCGTGGAGAACAAAGTTGTTCCAGAACTTGGACATGGTGTTATATTTTACTGTCGTTACGTAGATGACTGTTTTATCCTCCATGATAGGAACTTCAATATTGAAGAAATTATTGATAATTTCAAATCAAATTCCTGCCTCAACTTCACTTACGAGAAAGAAAATGAAGACACGATCCTTCCTTGATGTTTTAGTGATGAGAAGTAGTACGAAATTTCAAACTTCAGTCTACAGAAAATCAACTTGCGCCGGACTTTGCCTCGATTACGACAGCTTTCGACCAGACACGTATAAAAAAATCAGTCGTCCGATCGTACCTGATTTGTGCATATAATATCTCTCTAATTGGGAACTCTTTTCACGAGAAGTACAACACTTCACTCAAATTTTGATTAATAATAATTATCCTCAAGCTATGATCGATAACACTGTGCAAAAATTTCTCAAGCGAAAATTTAGTACGAAAAGTGAAGAATCTTCATCAACAGTTCAATTCAATTTTCATGGACAATGGGGAACAAATACGAAAACTGAAGAAAAGAGACTAAAAGCAATCGTAAACAAAAATATTCAACCGATCGACCTGAGATTGCGAGTAAGCATCCGATGCTTTTACAAAATGAGAAGATTAAAGGATGAACTGAAGCCATAATTGTTGACTGCAAGTGATGAGTCACACCATGTTGTCTACCGATACACATGCCCACACAACGCATGTAACGGCGCTGCACAATACATCGGTTTTGCAACAAATACACTTACTTAGCGCTGCAAACAACATGTATCAAATGGTGCCATCAAACAACATGTAAACCCACACAGAAATCAACATTGGATACCAAACTATACTCAAAGACACTAAAATCTTGGCCAGATATCACACCCAACAAGATCTAGAAATTGCAGAGGCCTTACTAATCAAGAAATATCAACCAACACTAAGCAAACAGGATCAGGGATTAGCGAGACGATTGGTTTTACTATGACTTATCTACAGCATGCTTACTTACTTACTTACTTCACCATGACTTTGTTGACTTTATTCATGCCTATCACATGCTATTTTCATGCTATTTTGATATTTAAATTTTATAAGAATGATCTGTAGATAGTTTAATCCACACCAGCTACATATCGTGAAGATGGATGATGTTTGCATTCGAAGCGCCGGTCAGAATTATATTGAAGTGGTTCTCAAAAATAGCATTTAAGTTTTCAAGTCAAAAAATAAAATTGATTTATAGAGAACTAGAGAAAACTTATTTAAAAATATATATCAAGTTAGTTGGTTGAAATGGGAGTTCTGGTGAAATAGGATGGGAATGGGACAATGTGCTTAGATCCATTTTCACATTGGATGTTCATGGGAAAAGTATTCAACATCAAAGCTTTGTCTTAGTATTTCTTCACTATTGGGTGATTGGCGACGATGACAGTCAGTTCAGCCGAAGTCGATCATATTCACACGAACGCTTATTTCTTTTTCACTCTCAGACGGAACATCATTTCTATCCACAGAACTGGATTGCTAAGGTGCGTTAGTGCACTTAAAGTGCAAACTAATACGAAGCACAACTTCCCTTTCAATCTGAAGTTTACAAACATCTTCGAACACACAACTCCATCACATGGTCAATAGTCCTTCGAATTCTACAGTACACAGCTCAAAGAAAGAGAGTCGAAAAGAAGAAGATTAGAGCAAGGCCTACCAAAGACTACTTAACCTCGATAATTCGGTGTGGCTTTTATATATTTTGTACTTTTTCTTCTTTTACAGTAGATTATCTCTTTTCATCCTTTTCACATCATAATCAATCTATGATATTTCTCTATGATATGTTAAAAAATTCTGCATTAGCATGTCTCAGTGCGCTACTAACGTTCTACGTAATATTCCATAGATAGATAAGTTAGTCTGAGTTTCTTTATGGCATTCAGTACAATTTCCTTTTTCTGTATCTCTTGATAAAGGCTAAACCAAAATATTGGAAATATCTAACTACACGGTCGCAGGAAATTTTATTGCTTCCTTTCAATATTAAAATGATATCGTTAGTCTAAATTTAAGATTATAGTCGTGAACGTATAAAGCATCTATATTTTTTAATTACATGTACGTTGGATTATTATATATAATCACAAGCGCATGCCAGTTATTTGTACCGCTAATGAATTGGCTTGTTTGTTTATAAAATGGGCAATGAATTTTACAATATAGCCTCCATCTGTGCACACAATGCATGTAGAAGAAGGATGCAGTACGTGCAAAAATCATTTTGAATTCACCAGTAGGAGATTTGTTCTGACTAACCTAGAAGATGAAAAGAAACAGTAGAGCAGCGACTGCGTAATTGCATGCAACAGGTCAAATATTGAACAAATTAAAAAGCATGAAATTGAAATTATTTAATGAAAAGACGACCTGTTTATGAAAATAGCTTTTTAGTACAAAAATTGTTGTAATAATATTTGCCGCAAGGAAGACATTCAATGCCAAAAATTATGGCTCTAGATTTGTCGCTCCTGACTTGATCAGAGAAAGCATGAACAAATGTCATTCTTTCAGAAACCTTCTATCAGATTCCCATTAGATTTTTCATTTGTTTTCCTTTGATTCTGTGTGATAAGATGACGAGAAGGAGAACCGGTTAGAACTCGGCAGACGCATAGATTCGTAGTAGCCATTGGGTTTGCATCATTCAGTGAAAGACTAATTTTTGACCTCGTTCCGGTAATGGCAGATTATTTCTTTTCGTTTACGAAGATTGTCAACAGATTGCAATTATTTAAATTAACTGGAAATGCTTTGGGATGCTTTCTTGATCGGGTGCGCAATGACAAGTTGGGAGAACGATTACTGATGGATGTTGTAGCCAAAGCCGAGAATGTGGCACGAGCTTTCAGAGATCGAGGACGTGTCACAAGATGTCCAAAGGTGTCTTGTGCTGCTGTATCGAAGAATCGAGCTATCACCGTAAAAGAATTTTCGAGGGGATCAGATGATGGCAATTTCCAGTGTTCGTCCATTGTCAAGTTCTGTCAAGTCCAGCAAGTGACAAGCAAGGTCGACGCTGCTATTAATTTGATAGAGAGAATCATCTGGCAAATTCTTCTGTGTACAGGGCGAGAAATGGAGTATGCCGTAGATGTGTATAGCGAGGATATTTCGAGGTGTAGCGTAGGAATGAGACCAAGATGGAAACCGTGATAGTTACAACGATCTCTTTACTGATCTCTTACTTGGCTTAGCGAAGGGAGTAGAGTGTAAGATTCAGATGGTTCCTGATGCTGTTCTGTATCGTGCTACTCCAAGACGTTCACACAGGTTGATTACAGGAAGTAAACGAGAACCTCATCAGACAGCCATTCCGGATTCCATATCTCGAGGATAGATTGACAATTGTCGAGTGGTATGCATTCTTCCTTGCAAGATCCTAAAAGTGGCTATTATCAGATACAAGTAGCAGAGGAATCGAGGCTTTTGTTGACATTTTGTAGCCCTTATGGGAATTATCAGTATAATTGAGAATGCCGCTTGGAATTTCAAATGCTTCCGAATTATATCAGAAAATGATGACAAAAGTATTGGCAGGCCTATATAATACTGTATTTTTCTTGCATGATGTTTTAATTTTCGGAAAGTCATCTGAGGAGCACAATGATGCGCTTAAGAAGGCACTGGACCGAATACGTGATGTTAGAATAAAATTGATCAAGGATAAATGCAAGATTAGAGCTGAAACGCTAGATTTCCTTGGTTACGGAATATACGGAGATTTTGCTGCAGAACCTTCCTTGATAAAGCAAGAAGCTTCTAGAACTTCCCAGAGCTATACTTCTTCAGGAGTTCTACTGACCTTTCTTGCAGAGTATGTTGGTCATGGTTTTATTGTAAACTACTCTCAATTAACAAAGTAATGGGAGCATACTAAACGACAGTCATTCAGTTGGACTAGTGAGGCTTCAGGTTTCAGTAGAATCAAAGAATGGCCTCTCGCAAGTTGAGTACATCTGAGCAACTTTTATCAGTCGTATTTGATTCAGAACGAAGGTTTTGTGTTCTGGTCTCTCTATCAGCACAGATAGTAGCGCTATAATTTCTTTTGTTCGGTAAGCCTATTGACATGTTTACTGTAAGAATTCGAAGATGCATGTTAACGATAGTCCTTCAATTTTCATATAAGACATACTCGCATTTCAGGATAAGGTAATATCTACGCAAATGTGCTATCATCACGATGTCCTATTTAGTCTGTAGCCTCTTCTGATGAAATTTTGGATTCTGAGACTGTCTTTGTTGTGGTACATTTGAAACCGCAGTAAAACTGACATTTGGATGTTGACAAAGATCTGGTTTTACAAAAGTTAGCAGATATTGTTGTATCGTGTTGGACTAGAAGTTGAAAGAAGAGCTGATTCTGCATTTTCCTATCATGAAAATCGTCTGGGGCATCGTTAGGGTGTCGCACTGTAGTACCTGCTGTGTCGTCTGAAAAATTTGCAGCAAGGTCATGAAGATCATAACGGATTAACCACAACGAAAGAATCACTGCGTCCTATATTTTATGGCATAGAATGGCTTGTGACACAGACGATTTTTCTTCAAATTTCCATGCGTGCATAACTATTACAAAAATATAATATTCGAGCACCGATGAAGGCAGCAGTTTCTGATGCTGGTGAACCTTGGTATACAGTAGCGATAGATTTTGGAGGTTCTGAGTGCGTTCTGGAAGAGCTACTTCTTTCAGTCATATATATTACTACTCTAGATTTCCTTCACTGCTCGAACGGCCAGATGTATATCAGATCAGGTCATGCAGAGATTGACTTGCTAAATTATTGATTTATGGATTTCCTCGTGTACTTTTTCAGATAATGGCACTGCATTTGTGAGTGTTGCATTTTCTCAATTTTTGAATGATTGTGGTGTAGCACAGAAGTACCAGTGTGCAGAATCCTCAAAGCGATGGTGTTGTCGAAAGATCACATTCTGCAGGTTAGACAAATTGTTGTTTGATAATGTGCCCTTCTTGAATGTCACTGCGAAAGTGATACTTGATGTGTTGTAGATGTGTCTGTAGATGATAGTGCTGGTCAAACGACTTTTTCCCGTTATTTGGACGTTAAGCTGCAATGTATAGCTTCTCAAAATTGATCTTCAGTTACAGTATGGCAGACAGAGTCAATCTAGTAGTCTTCTCGTATCGATCCTCAGGTCTCGCAAAGGCTATTTAGTGAAGGTGAGGAAAAGTAGAAAGAGCTGAATTTTGCAGGTGTCGAAGGTATTTAGCTCCATGTGGTCATGGAGCTAGGATATAAATTTCCTGATGGGTTTAAATGGTCTATTACCAAAGGTTCATGAGGAAAGTTGTTAATGAAGACATTGATGTTGACATGTTTGTTGACGATTGAATGAGTTCTTTCTTCCTTCGAGTGATATGACTGGATGCACCTACATGGTTTTATTGAACTCGTGTTATATTTGTATTCAAAGAATTGAAATGCCTTATTTGAATTGTTTTTTGATAAAAATCTGATCTGAGTTTAATAGTTCGAATTGCAGTTACTATGAATAGTATTTGTTTATGGGAAAATGTGACATTTTGATTCATTGACCATTAAGTCAGCATGAAATGTTCTGCTACTGTGTGCATGAGCTTCATTCCTTATGCTCCATAAAAGCACTGTCTACAATAATAAATGCCTCTGTCAATACACATCGTTCTACCTCTGGTCGCAACACCGACGTCGCAAAAGGAATGACATATTTTAGAAGAGATTACAAGTCATGTTCATTCCCAAAAGCATTTTCAGCTTCTACAAACCTCAGTGCCGATACCTTTTGCAGTCCATCACATCAATTTCTGACGAACGTGGCCTAGCACAACGAAGCACTCTATCCCGAACTTAAATGTTCGATAAAGGAATAAAAATTCGCACACCGCTGTTGAATCTATTGGATAACATATATATTGTCTGGCAACCACAACGAGTTTCTGCAGGGAACGAGGCCGAAAATAAAACTTCCACAGAATGATGTACAGTTGCACACCCCATGCCTACTATGAATCTCTGTATCTGCACAGTTCTAGTTAGTTCTTCTTCTTGTCCGACAGGATCAAAGAAAAACAAGTACTAATCTAATGGGACGCATATTGCAGTTTTTGGCAAAAATGAGATTTTCTATGTTTTCCCTATTCAAGTGAAAAGCACGTTCATGCATCTCCTCCAATGCTAGCACAGGGTAAACACATTCAGATTTGGCAAACCTCGTAATGTCGTCGACAAGTACATGCATCTTGAGCAGTTCAATTAACATTGAACCACATTCTCGGATGCATTGCCGATCAGAGCCATGATGATATCACATACACATTATAGGGAATGACTTGAAGCCATATTATGCGGAAAAGTATGGCTCTAGACTTACAGAAAACATAGAAAATCCCATTTTTGCCAAAAACGTATGCGTCCAATTGGATCAGCATGTGTTTGTCTTTGACAATGTCTGACAAGGAGAGGAGATAACTAGAACTCTGCAGACGCGCAGATTTTTAGCAGGCATGAGATTGTACATCATTCTGTGAAGGTCTCATCTTCGTCCTCGTTCCCTGTGAAGCTCGTTCTGGCTGGTTGATGAAGCTTCAAGACCAATGAAATCTGCTTTTATGATAAATGTGTTGCAACATAGGAATTCTGAATAATAGTAACTGGTCAAAAGCTCACTTATCGCAACCTTTCTACCTAACTTGTGCCTATCCTATACCCTTTACATTATCAAGAAATGTAGCAAGCTTTGCGTGCACTAGTGCACATACAGCGCACTTCTAGCTTACTATCAGACTTGTACATTGTAGTGTTTGCTGTTAAGGCACGCACTCTTTTCTTTGCTTGACTTCTGACGGCAGAAAATGACACTAGCACGAGATCTGACTTCACGTGGAATATAAAGAACAGTTGTTACATAACATAGGAAATCACTTTGATGTAAAATACGTCATTGTTGAAGCACATTTCATCACTAAGTTCTGAAAGACATATGAGAGATTAACTTTTTAAATCTGTGCGTCATATTGAATTGTTTAACTGAAGTATTGCGGACCGACCAGAAGCAAATAAATGATGCAAGATGAAAGAAGGTTGTTAAATGCGATGACCGATCGCAATGAGAATCAATTGTCTCTATCTGTAATGATGCTGGTCTTAACCCTCTTGATCCCAGTGGGATCTCGGAAAGCAAATTGCCTTAATCACAGAGATGAGCCGATCAAAATCATTAAAGTTTGAAGGCTATTCAGTAAGAGTAAAATGAAATCGAAAGACTTCATTACATCTGCTAATCATGAAGAGTCCAATAGACATGCCTGCAAAATTTAGCCTTATAAACTTTTGAGTTTGCAACTAGAAAAACGAATCTTGTCACTTTTTCAATTCATTAATACAATTCTAAGTTCATGAACCGCATGATCTCAAGTCAATAATTAATCTCGGTTTTTATCAACACGGACAGATCAAGTCATTAATGTAAGTCTCTCAGTTCACTTGCACAGAGTTGCCTCACGGTCCGATTTCTTGGAAAACGTTGCTGACTGCCTACAATTCTCAAATCAAATAGCACAATCGAAATCCTTTGACAGCCTTTTGAGCTGTGTGATATACAGTGTACTGTCACATCAGGGTCTTCGTTTTGAAATTGAAGACGTGTATGCATCAGGTATTGCACGTGGTGCAGTCTCACATTTTCAGGTTGTTCCAAACATAAGGCAGGCCTAAAACTGAACGCCCAAGTGTTTCAAACAACAGACGCAGAGGCAGCGACTTTCCATGCAATGATGAACTATCGAAGAAAGAGTGCAGATTCACTCTTGCATAAATAAAAAAGGAATCCTGATTTCAGCTACCCAACTTAATTTAAAAAATAATTTTTTGTAGTCTATGTGTGCTTGGACCGGAACCAGAAAGAATAAGTCATAGGCCACAATGCTGGAAACTCCATTGAAAAAACGAATTTAAAAATTACAAGTACTACTGTGAATAAGTCACAAGATGTAAAGTCATTATCATAAAGAAAGTTTGCCGCACCAGCACACCAATAGTAATCATGTCATACTTCGTGAATCTGAAGACTTATAACTTGATAGATTGCAGGTGGTTTTTGGCTTCCTGTGTGCCTTTCTTTCACTTATTCAGGACTTACGAGTCAGGGAAATTAAATGTGAGGATTCAGGATGAGGTCGAAAATAGCATGCCAGCGTTCATATGTAGGGTATCATACTTGAATCTTTATGCCGCTTTATTTTCATGACTTCCAACTTTCATGATTAAAGAAGTAAATTACAGTAATTGTGGTTAATGGCTACACTTTGAACATCAGATAGAATGTTGCGAGCATTATTAGATTTGCGAAGAACTTACAAACTGCTTACTCCTATTTAATACTGGTCTTTGTGAATTTTTATGCAACCAATTAATGAGTACTCGAACTTAAAAAGAAATGAAGTTTTGAAACAAATAGACACCCAAGCGCTTTTGCTATTTTTACCGATCATCTTTTGTAGAAACAACTCTCCCGATTGCCCTAAACATCTCTTGAGACTGCTATTTCACTACGTGCTCCAGGAAGTGCTCAATCGTCGACAACCCTCTATAGTATGGCAAGATTGATCTGAAACTTCTTTTTGCTATTTAAAAATAAATTACAAGTACAGTTTTGTGGTTTTATCGGAAATAGTTTCGATTTAAGTTAAATAAAAATATGACAGAATAACAAATCTAGTAGAGAATATAGGCTACCATGAGTAAGAGAGAATGTAATAATTATAATCCCCGCTATCAGTTTAACAGAACAATGCAAAAAACCAAAGTAATGAATATGACAATTGCCCAGATCAATGCACTGTATAAATGTATTATTCAATGAAATGAAAATCGAATACATGGTTGCAAATACAAAAATAGTCATCATTCGGACATGTAAAATAAGATACGAGTCGTTCAACGAGCAACATCTCACATGATTGAAAGTCATCGAAATAATTTTCATCAAAACAGTCAACTTAATTGAACTACATTTCTCATTATACGCAGAACCATACGCAGTAGGGGCCTACAATACGAAGGACCAAGGGATAAAGCAGTTCAGATACCTAGTAGTTTGACTACAAGGTATGCGGAAGTGTTGACTTTTAGGCAGTCTAACTTTTTAGGCAGTTTTAACCAAACAGCTCAGTGGGTGACTTTTTGAGCTTTCCATCAATTGAAATGTTCGGCTCAATTATATCCTCTCTCATTTCGAAATGCAGTTTTTGTAAGCCTATATCAGGATCTTTCACACATTTGCTAAAGGAAGAAAGTCACTTGCAAGTGTCTTGATTGGAACATTCTTCTAAATTCAGTCCGACAGATGAATCCAATATTTGGCTCTTTAAGGAAATGTTCTCCAAAAAAAGTCGTGTACACTCAATCAAGCCTTCACACACCTTTGAGAATACATTTTTCTTTCACTTGGGAAGTGGGAACAAGTGTTAATCGCTATCAAAGCAATCCAGAATAATTTCCAAATCCAGTTGATTATTCGGATCCTCAACTGCTTCTATATTGATACATTCATTCTACATTCATGCGCCTCACAATTGATGGAAAATTATTGCACGTAATCGTTACTAAAAATGTTCTTGTGACCTCGCCTCTGGAAACGCTCCAACTTTATTGTACATGCAGGTTTGCACTTGACTTGCACCAACCGTCTTAGGAGAACAGATGTTCATAAATTCCGTCAGATTTCCAAAATCCGTGTGCTCAAATCAGCAAAAATTCGAGATTAAACCCAAAAATGACCTATCCAGGTCGTGTCGGGTTCGGGTTCGAGATCAAGCTCGGGTTCTGGTCTTGTCGGATTCGGGTAGGAGCGTTCATCTTTACTTTACAACGATATCTGCCATCAACGGCATAAAGTTGAAAGCAGTTAAAAAACAGCAACCAATAGAGCATGTAAGATTTTGTAATCTTTAGTATTTTACAATCTGAACATGATAAGAAAGAACTGCTGATTTCTAGTCATAAACTAATTTCAACTGTGACGTCATCAGTAATCAAATTGCAACGTCATTACATTTGTCTGATGTTGATGGAGGTTTTCTGTGAAGCTTCGTTAAATCGTTATTCTCAGTTTTCCACGGTCTACAACTTGTTGTTAATAAATATTCACACAGTGTTTGAATAAACCCTGTGCCATGAATGTGTTTCAAGCACTGGTTTCAAGTTACGAAAAAACATGTCATGCCGGATTTCTACCGGTGGTAAGCGAAATGTATCGTGCTTTGCTATGACTTGTGCTTTTTCATAACCGAACATCTGTTTTACCCTGGCTCCACAACTTGAACCACACAGTGAAATTAAGAGGTGACAGCCAAGGTCAGAGCTACCAAGTTGAAGAATTGAAATAAGCGTTGAAGAAATTAACATCATTATCAACTTGATATGCATAATCGTCAAGTCATTGAAAGAACGGCATGTGAGTTGAGTAATTCTATTATATTTGTGCATTTCTGTGCACTGACCAATAACCACTTTCAAGTCATTGCAATTTATTTAAGTAATGAAATTTTATGACTTTAAGTGTTGTAAACTGTCGCTCGCATTTAATGCTTTCATAATCTAAGAACATTGCACTGTTAAATTATGTTTCTGATTCCTCTATGAACGCAGAGAGCATTTGATCAGATCAAATGAACATTTTGAATGCTTCGCATAAGGTGGACAAAAGTCTCTCCATTGTAATAGACTGTAATAAATAGTATTATGTAATAGCCAGACATTCTTCAAAGTTGTTGGTATTAACTACAAACGTCAACAATAAAGCAGGGCGTCTCCTTGTGAACAAATTTAATTTAATTATTTAATTCAACATCAGGAAGGCGGAATCGAAATCTTCATATGCTGAATTATGCTGAATACACCATGCTTAATATTTCTGAATTATATTTCTTCAACGTTTTATGTGATAGGACTGCATCGCATTCAATATCGGACTTATCATTTATATCAGATCATGTACACTGAACAATTGTAAATTTAGAATAGATACCACGAATTTTCGCTTAAAGTGGAAGTAGACCTATATCAGTATATAAGAACAATAATTCAATAATATTACTGATGTGTTATTTAAATTAACATATCGGAGTCTTTTCCTCATGCACATTGTTGCCAGGCTGTGAAGTAGAATCCCGAATTAAAAAAAATAATGTGATTAATCATATGAATTGAAACCAATCAAGCGAATCCGGTCATGCAAATCAGTAGTAATCAACCATTTTAGTTCCTATGACCTGGAGCATAGGCAATGTGAAAGCATCAATATGCTCTTTTGGTATTCCATGTTACTATTTTAAAATCAAAATTATACATCATTTGCATCTTTCACTAATAAATTAATAGGTGCGGCAATTTAAATTGATCAAAAGTAGAATGAAAAAATCCGATGACCTTCTCATTAAAAATATAGTTCAAGGTTCATTACTTTTTTCATGTGTTCACGACATTTCAAATAGTATTTAATCTTGGAAACATCTTACTTAAAGCCCATAAACACATGGGGAAAATATTCTTCTGTTTTTCCTTGTTTCTATACTCAAGATATATATACCATATGAAGAGCAAAATAAGCTTCATTAGTAAAGATTTCTATAGAAGTAAAAAGTGTCCTCAGACTTGAACTATTTAAGCACAAAAATTGCTCGGCAACCTTTGAACCGACAGCAATCTGTACACTGATGCTTTTAAGCAGGCAAGCATTACAGACAAAAAATAGTATCATTTTATCAGTAAAAGGAAATAGTCCAAAAAATCAGCTACAACACCTGCATTTTTGTATTAATGATACTACAAGAAATCCTAGAAAGGAAAGCATTTAGCAAGGAACTACATGTATATCATCCTCATTCTAAGTCTGCATAGGTATTAGCGGTAAAAGAGGGATGCGGGATTTTCCTATATCGATCGACTGTACTCGTGGGTATAGACGGCATAACTCTATTAAAATTCCTAGCATTCAAATAAATCTATTTACTAAAAGTCCATTGTTAAAAAAACCTCCAGTATTCATGTTGTATTCAATTCTTAGGGATAGAGGTCAGCCCTGAGCATCGGCGAAGAACCAAGTTGTATTGAATTTCGCCGGTACTCAGGGCTGACCTCTATCCCTAAGAATTTCAGTACAACTGAAAGCTCATCGGGAAAGCTTTCTTGTCGCAGTAATGAAATAGCATTATTCCATGGACTGGTACATTCATTCAACGAAAGTTGTCGCTTCGGAAATCAGACATTTCAACCGCAAATAATTTGAACTCTTACTTATTACTGCTGAAAAACGGATAAGTAGAATGAAAGTCATTCTTACGTATGAATCGCAGAATACAAAAATCCTGAATGCATGGACATCAGGTTTGTAGCCGATACAAAGTACGATAATAGCGCTTTAATTAATAGACCCCTGCGCCGTCGGTGGAAGATGCTGCGAACTTTGATCGGCGAGCCGCTTTTTCGGCGTCTCGCTGACGGAGACATTTTTCATTCAATTTTTTTGGATAAACTTTCTAGACCGGGAGCCCAGTAGGCCTACCGAGTTTCATTAATATAGTGAGCATACTTCCGCACTCTAGGAACTGGAGGTCTGCCGGGTCGGTGTTGATGGTCACGGGGGCAGAAAAAAGGACCCGCAAAACACGCTAATCAACTGAGAATTGTACAGGTTGAGACCATTGCCAAATCATTGGTCATGATCCGTGGTGGGGGCTTCAGACAGACACTCCAAATAAACCCCAAAAGTAAACCTATAAGTTGTCAACCACGCAAGATCAGCTGAAAGTGCCGGATGCAGCTTGAAACCAATGCAAAATCTTATATGATTGCATAAGTCTCAATTCCAGTAGTGGGTCAATTCCACTGTCAATTCCACTGGGGTCAGATTGACACTTCTACTGCATCTTTCAATCCTAAGACAGACAAGCCAACATAGGCCTACATGTAAGCCGTTACTTTGACATCAAAACAGGAATATTTCTTGCTCAGATATGTCTATCGACATCTCAAAATTAGAAAGCTCCAAACATCTTTCAATATATGACTGAATGTAAAAATCGCGATCAGAAATCAATTATAAACGGCTAGCTGTATCAAAAATGCTCCAGATTATGTACCACAACTACCTGAACCGCTTAATTTCAACAAATCCTAAAGGACTTTCAAAAAGAGCTCAAAATGAGTGGATTACAAAATTGAAACAAGCATCATAAAACGTTGCATCTGCACCATTTCAGGATTTATATCAGCAACTGCGCCATTTATTCGAGAAGTCATAACTTACACTTCATATGCGTGTGATGCATTTCAAACAACGATAAATATATTTCAAATTTGTAGAATGAATGCATTCCAGAAAGCACAACTAGAATAAGAAATAAAATTTCAGGCCTCGTTTCTTATCTTTCAGAAACGTAGAATGCTTTTTATGTAAATGTTAGTTTATTTTCAGAAATATGATATGAATGTCAGGAAGTAATTGTTGCATTTAAGAAAGGTAAAATGAATCTCAGGAAGTGTCACTTGACTTTTTAGAGATGATAACATTTTTTCAGAAATGTGACTTGTATTTCAGAGAGTGTTATTCGTATTTCAGAATCGTGAAATGCAGTTCAGAATGTGCAAGATATATGAAGGAAAGAGTTACTTTTATTTCAATCATGTCAAAAGAGTTTGAGAAAAACACTTCATGTTTTCCAGTGCCGTAGAATGAACTTCAGAAAGTGTTATATTTCAGAAAATGTAATATGTACCTCAGTGACATCAAATCTAATCAAGAAACTATATTTACTTATACTCAGATGATATCAGATGCATTTGATATTAGACGTTGAATGGATTTCATAATGTATAAAATATATTTTATATACTAATATATATATATACGTGTATATATGTAAATATGATACATAAATAATATACACATATATTTTTTATATATTAATATGAATATATATTATATTTCATATGCTAGCTATTCATTTCAGGAGCAGGATGTGTACCAGGTGTTTCTTAATGCATAATTTGCATTTCAGATTCATAAAATATAGTGAATGAAAATGAGTTAATTTTTAATTGAGAGAAAAGGCACACAATCTCTTATCGGACATACGTTTGCCATAAAAAATCTTTTATTTCTTTTGAGAGTATAGAGAAGGATATTTCACAACCACAACTTGACACACTAAACGTGTTGAGTGTTTTGAGTAACATTTCAGTCTCGGGAAAAAAATCAGAAACTCATGTATCAACAGGTTCAAATACCTGTTGCAGTTGCTGTCTGACCAACGAAGTCTTTGGTTTTATACAAAACTTGCAATTCAGGGCGCAATTTGACTGGCAAAACATGCATCTTATCTTTATTGATAGAACAAAACAAATCATTAGGAATTTGTTTTGAATAAACTGGAAACCTTTTCATATCAAGTAAATGAAATGGCTTCAGTTCTACAGTATCTTGGAACCGATCTCTGAGGGATGAACAGGTTTTATCAATCGAGTTCACAAAAAGTACAAATCGACCATCAGAGTTCGCAACACAACGAGTGACTTGAAAATCAATTCGCACATTATCCGAGCAATATGTCAATGATTTTTATTCTCTTATGATTTCTTGAAATATTTCATCGGATCTTAGATCGCCAGTACTTCGTATACACGATTTTATAAGTAAGCAGCATTTCAAGATATCCTCAACGTTCTGACATTGATAGGATCAGACATCCAAGATCAAAAATATCCGTCGGTTACACTAACACACAAGTCGATCGATGAGCTTGCCTCGCTCAAAGTGAAGAAATAAGACAGATTGCATTCCCGCAACATAGGGTAATGTTTGATAGGAGTAATTACCCTAACGCGCCCTGACGTCTGACAACTCGAGATATTATTGGATGACGCTTATCAACAAATGGTCGTTTCCATGGTGATAAATAATCACCTCAGATCTGTGACATTGAATCTTCTTTCACCATTTTGTGATGTTTTACTGATAAGCTTCAAACATAGCAGTACAAATATCAATTATTACCTGTAATGAGAATTAAATTTCTAAAATTTACTTTTAAGACGAGAGTAAGGATGAATTGCTCTATCATTAAGAATGAAACGGTGAAAGTTAGTTTGACATGATAATTTGACAGTCAACACTGTCTAACTTGAGAAATCGCAATTGGAAAATATGTTTCATTTTGCAGAAATCACTCATACACCTTGACCAGCTACATGTAATTGCAAGTTTTGAATAATGTGGTATTCACATGGATTTGTAGTCGCAAACATACGAATTCACAATTTGAAATGTTCAAACATATGCTTGCTTTTTAAACCCTAATTGTGACTCATTCCCGCAAAAGAAATTTGCATGTTATTAACAAACTTATAACTACGATGGGCAGGGCACGTCGTGCGCAGAAATGACGTCAGATGCATAACTGAACACGCATTACTGAGACTGACTAAGAACATGGACTTATATAAAACCAAGAGGACGTCACCTGGCTAGATGGTGCGACCCTATAAAGAAGCTCTACGGCAGAGCTTCGAGATGCAACAGATGAGATTCGGTCATCAAGTAATCAAGTAAGAAAGAAACAAGCTTATGGCGCCGATAAGGCTTTGCCGATAAATTTGCTTCTCGTCCATCTCCATCGTGGACGAGAAGTAAAAATTTCATTCTTGGATGTATTGATTGTGAAAGAGAATGACAAAATCGTGACAGACATTTTTTATAAAAGTACAGATACTCAACAGTACCTACATTTCCACTCCAATCCAATCATCCCACGCATATCAAAAGAGCCATCCCATGTAATCTTGCTCGAAGAATCTGCGCAATAATAAATGATGAATCTCGAAGAGAATCCCGACTATCAGAATATGTTTGAATCCTTCCTATAAATAGATTTTGTGTCAGGGAAAAGTATATGATGCCATAATATTAGCGTTTGTCATGATGGAAATGATTGAAAACCGAGTAAATTAGGCTCGATTGCTCATCAACCCAATACAAAGGAAATGTCAAATTGAGGGGGACGTGAAGGACAATTGTCATGGAAGTCCAGCATCGGGTAAAGTTTGGTTTGGTCATGTTTTCAAAAATCCAGCTTGAACCCCATGTCCCACTGTGAGCGTCAATGTAGATTTTCCTGTGGAAGAAGGATTGAAATGCGATTTTCACAGAATTATGCATTAATAGATGTTGCATTTGGCTATTAAGAATATTCGTGTATGCTGAGTTCTGATCTGTTCGCTTTATCTGTATATCAGTGAAAACTCTTGCTAATAGTGACAAGTTCACCTTACATGTGTTATTTATACTAAGTCTGATTCTTGTTTTTTACTTTTCTTAATCTTTTACTCTGTCCTGTCCAACACAAGGCATGATGCCTTTGTAGCAAGTTCGTCAAATGTGGCTGTCAACGTGGAGCAGCACATGTATACAGTCGTAGGCTGCACATTTTGACCGTCAATTCACTTTGAGAACACATTACCACGATGAACATCATCAGGGGTTAAACAGTCTCGTCTCAATCGTTGACAAAGTCGAGGAGCAGATCGATTTCCTCAGTTGATTATTGCTATGGTTAAATCTCATAAAGCATGACAGGAAAGCGAATATGGCATGAGTGAATTACATGCATTCTATGCAGGAAGATAATGGACTGTGAAATGTATTTTGCCAATAAATAACAAGAGACTAATCTTGATGAGCATGCCAAATTTGTGCTGTGCAATTTATTTCACTGCCAATTTCACTGGCGAAGGACCAAAATAATCACGCTGAGCTAGACAGATGCAGTTTGAGTGCACGCGTACTTCACGTACTTCAGTCTGCTAAAATGTTAGCTTTCGCCCCGCTGTCTGCAAAAACTCACTTTGGCGAAGAGTAAGCGATACAAGTGCACAAGATAAACTTAGAAGAATCTTCACAGAGAAAGTACAGTTAAGACATGTAGTTGCAGCAAACACATCGAATTTTGACTGTGATTAAAAATCAAGAGAAGTGATGCATCGGAATGATCAAAGCTAAAAAATGAATTTTTGGAACTGACAAATGTAATGAGATTGATAACTACGAGCAAATGCCAAGCTCTAGAAAGTAACATATGTGCACTACTGAACTGAATCCAATGACACTTAAAACAAGGCAAATCAGTTTCAGACACTCATCATCTCATCATGATATGTTCAATGTTCATTGTAGATGACATGTCTGCAATCTCAACTATTCAGCATGTCTGAATGAGTTGATTTCCAAACTTACAAAGCGGACTACTAGAGGAAAGAAATTGAAAACACGCAGGATATTATTATTGTTGTAACCACCTGCTTGGATGCGCTGTATTTAGCAGCCGTTTGTTTCAACCAATGAAACATGCTTTATAGATGGGAGCTCCCTAAATTACATGTAAGGGAATGCCTTAGACAGCAT
Organism: Prostheceraeus crozeri; assembly: GCA_907163375.1. NCBI lineage: Eukaryota > Metazoa > Platyhelminthes > Polycladida > Euryleptidae > Prostheceraeus > Prostheceraeus crozeri. The sequence continues at coordinate 59,436 of CAJQUW010014518.1, forward strand.
AGTATAGTCCGGCAGCCAGAACGAGTTTCTGCAGGGAACGAGGCCGAAAGTGAGACTTTCACAGAATGATGTACACCCTATGCCTACTACAAATCTGTACGTCTGCCGAGTTCTAGTGAGTTCCTCTTCTTGTCAGACAGGATCAAAGAAAAACACATGCAAATCCAATGGGACGCAGATTGCTGTTTTTGGCTAAAATGATATTTTGTATGTTTTCTCTGATTAAACGAAAAATGCTAAGCCCAAAGTTATAATTTTTGGCATGGAATGTCTTCAGGTCATTTCCTTTCATTTTCATGCACCCCTGACTATATACCTAAGTGCATTTAGATTTGGCGAGCCTCTTAATGTCGACTAACACAAACATTTTGAGCTACTTTATCCACATTCAACCCTATTCTCACATGCAATGCTGTTTAGATGCATGATGAAAGAACATGCACATCATAGGAAATGACCTGAAGACATTCCATGCCAAAAATTATGACTCTGGGCTGATTACTTTCGTTTAATCAGAGAAAACATACAAAATATCATTTTAGCCAAAAACAGCAATCTGCGTCCCATTGGATTTGCGTGTGTTTTTCTTTGATCCTGTCTGACAAGAAGAGGAACTCACTAGAACTCGGCAGACGTGGAGATTCGTAGTAGGCATAGTGTGTACATCATTCTGTATAAGTCTCACTTTCGGCCTCGTTCCATGCAGAAACTCGTTCTGGCTGCCGGACTAGTACTACTACAGCTGTACGTGTAAATTATCACCAGCACATCTCAATATCTTATTTATTAAGCTTATCTATCTATTTCATTGATAACCATTGTCATAATTCTTTCTCAGTCGTCTTAAATTGCGGAGAAGATCAAATATTCTGTTCACCCACAACATGCTTCAGGAATTCGTTCGCAAATTATTGCCTTAAAGCGATCCACAAGACATGTACAATCGAAAAACATTGGCAAGTGAAAAATGAGCTGGAATGTAATTTTTCTATACATGCCACCTTTGAATAGAGGTCATATTAAAATAATGAAAAAATCATGCATTTAAATCGCATGTTCTTTCCGCAAAAATATGGTAGTCAAGTAATACACTTCTCCGGGACCAATTCTAATGTACTTGAATTCGATTTCAATACGGCTAAAACAAATAATTGCAATATGATTAGGTCAACAGACAATGGTATGTAGAGAGGGAAAATGATCGAATTTGCATAAACTTTTAAATTGCATTTAAAGGTTCAGTAGAACAAAGAGATCAAATTGAATCTACCGATAGTGATTTACATTTAAACAAAATGAGGTGGGAATTGTTTACAACATCGACAACGGCAACTTTACGTGTAATAGGATAGCAGACCATCGCAATGCGTAATCGCATTTATTTAATTTCGAATTGTAAGCATTGATCTGAATGCAATAGTTTACATTGGTGAAATTACAAGCAATTTATTATTAAGAAGCCCGTTAAGAACTTAGGGTAAAATCGCTTATTGTCGACAGTAAAATGGTTTTCGGGTTCTCACGGTTGTATTTCTTAGTTTTGATATAAACTATGATATCCAAATAGTCTCTTCTTGATAGAATTTATTAGTTCGTCGATTTATTTTATGATTCTAGGTGAAAAGAAAGGTGTGTAAATTGTAGCGATGTTCGCATAATATCGACACTTTGTCGGGTAATATCGACAGTCCCAAAAAGAAGAGTCAAAATTTGCCAGGTATTGCAAACTAGTGATGTTACATATTGTATGAAAACCAAGGTTGCCTCTTTGGATGTCTGAAAAGGCGAAATTTCACAGCTGAAAACTGTCTAGACAGACGAATCCATCATCGTAAAAGACGAAGTGGAATTCTGCACATTTTTCATGCATGTAACTCAAGCATGTAACGCAACAGAAAGCGATGAAATTTCGCCTTTTCAGACTATGAAAGAGACAACAGATGTGTACAATTTCGTTTCATGCAACATTTCTAGGTTGTTATATTTGGCATTTTCTGACACTTCTTTAGGGTACTATCGATGTCGCCGTGCAGTATGTCGATATTATACGAATATCATTATAGGTCGCGCATCTTAGTTTTCACCTAGAATCGCATGTTAAACCGATGAATTGACAAATTCGAGCAAGAAGGGATTACTTGGGTGCCATAATTCATATAAATACGTACAGAAACAACCGTGAGAGCCCTAAAACTGTTTTTTACTGTCGATATTATCCGACATATTCCACGCATGGTCTAAATAGACTTAATAATTCATAAAGGGATGCATTAATAATTCGTAAAGGTAATATTTTAACAGACAGCAAACAATAATGATAAAATAATGGCTATTTAGTCAGCATCTTATTGAAAAAATGTTGTTTGTCACGTATCGACAGCGGTATCGATATTACCCGACATTTATACATCGACTCCATATGACAATCATTGCCATTCTGTAAAACTGCACCCCCTATGGAATAACCAATCACTTCGCTGTCAGATGGCACGTGAAGGAGCTGACTGAGTTGCATTGATTGGGGCAATATATTGCAGAATTCGGCGACTCACTTCACGCTTCGACATCTGTCAGGATGAGAGACTCAGAATGTACCGAGACTCTGATGTACCGTTGAGAGTTAACAACATATTGGTGGAATTTGTTGCACGCATGGATGAGTTTCTGAAGTTCTAAAACATCATTTTGGAAAAATGACTTAACTGTCGATATTACCCGCTTTTACCCTAATAGTCAAAGATGATATTGAATTATGCCACTTCTTGATAAACGTTTTATGATAGATGCAATAATTCGCAGTTACGTCTACATCAACGGTATGATAATCATAATGTTACAACTAATTCATCGAAATATTAATTGCAAGCATTCTTGATGTTTCAGCTTTGCACTCTTTGATGGCTGTACTCGTAACTGCAATATGGTGCACCGGTTTTACGAAGAAGTCTATTGAATAGGACGACTAAATTTCTAGTGATCAATTATGAAATATTCATTCTTCAACAGAAGCCTATAAGAAAGATAAACGTCGAAAAAGTTATTTGATTTATCAGATATGTCACAAAGGAATTACTTAGCAACTCACTACCAGTAAGATGAAGAGTAAAGCAAAATTTGAATGTGAAATCGGATGGATAGATACCGTAATTTCATATCTCTTCATTCCATCCCGCATATATAAAAGACTAATCTTTTCAAAAACAATTTCGTCGTCGCGATGACATGCATTCTGCAAATGAATGATAAGAAGACAGCAGGACATTGTAGTGCACGAAATTACTACAGTTAATCGGTTTTTAAGTAAATAGAAATTGTATCATTTTTATTAAACATTGTTTGAAAATATCAATTTCCGATACAATCTTGAGGTCAAATTTAGACGTTTTTGAAATTGTTAAGTGACTAGCTGTTCCTCGACCCTTCAGTCGGGTGGAGTGTTGTCATGTGTTGACATGCTAAGTCGATCAGCACATTAAGGAGGGAATCTAGGCCTGTATCCATAGGCTATAGCCAAGCATGCTATTTCCAAGTAGGATGCTCACAATTCAAGGTAAGTACATTTTCGGGAGAACACCACTTGTTTTCGTAAAATAGTTGGATTGTCGCGAGCTTTTGTCCGCTGTCTGCTGTCTTAATCATGCAAAGTGAATTTTGCGTGTACAACAAACTGAACATGCATTTAACAGTGACAACATCTCATGACGTGATATGAAATTACAAGTTTGCACCCAAACAGTTGAGGGTAAGTTGAAGCCAAATGTTACTTCTTGTGAAAGTACGAGTAAATGAAGAAGTGTCACTAAGTCAAAAAGATGAAGTGTAGAATTACAACATTTCGGGCATGATGTAAAACTATTTTGCAGATATGTCGACGATACGTTGGTGATTATTGATAAAGAAAAAGAAACATCATTCTTTGAACATCTGAATTCTCAACATCATAGTATTAAGCTTACTCGTGAATGCGAATACAACAGTCACATTGCGATGTTGAATGTTCAGCTCCAAGGAATGACTCACAATTGTCAACTTCTGTATACCGAAAGCCATGTAGGCCTAATACTAATCACATCATCCTAATCATGTGAAGTCTGGTGTTGTGAAATGTGTCGTGGATCGTGCAAAGGCTTTATGTGATGGCAATTTGTTGGATAAAGAATTGTCTAAATCCGAAAGTGTTAAAGACGAAAAGACGAAGCTGTTTTTAGCATCAACTGAACGTTAAGTTTGACTTTAGAGAAAATGAGGGCTAGAGAGAGACAGAGAGAATATCTGACGAAGCGAAATACCAAAATCAACTGAGCAAGGAATTTTTGGAACAGTTGTGCACTGGGAAAGATAAACGAAATTATTTGATGTTGACTAAGATTAGCTGAAACAGAGATGTAATATTCAAATTACGTTCTCTGTACTCGGAAGTCCACTATTAGTTTTAGGTATGGTCCTTTTACGTGTAACGGGGTAAGCAACTCCGGGGTATGAAACCCAGGACCCGGCAGTTCTGATTCTTGGAGTCTGCGATTAGATAGCCCATCAATATTAATTGAGCTGGCCAAAAGTAGAGCCACTCCCCAAAAACAAAGCCATGCGCGATTGAAGCAGGTCCAATCGCCTCGTATTGCAGGCAGCATTTGCTAAAATCAAAATGTTGCGTATCAGTGAATCCACTCCCAATCCTTCAATTACTAATTGCCTCGTAGCGTGGACAGGTCTTGACAAGTGTCGAGTATCCGTAAAGTCACTCCCAATCCTTCAATTACTAATTGCCTCGCATAGTGGGCAGGTCTTGACAAGTGTCGAGTATCCGTAAAGCCACTCCCAATCTTTCCATTATCAATCGCCTCGCAGCGTGTTCAGGTGTTGGCAGTAATCATTTTTCTTAATTGAGCTGGACAAAATTAGATGTAAAAACTAGATGTCTCAAACAGATGTCCGCAAGACCCGACTTCGGCAATGAAGTACAAAACACCAATTTGAATGTAAACCGTACAACAGACGATCACAATAGCATTCTATTATCAAATGAGAACAGGTAATTGGTCAAATGATGAAAAGAACACCCGTACTTAGCTACTTGAGACAATATACTTTTGAAGTAAACTCTTTTTACTTGAAAATCCAGATTTTTTAAAAATTCGAATATTTACCCCAGCCCTAGTCCACATCACTATTCAAATTCAAGAAATGAAACATAGATTTAGTGAATCATAAAATCATACCGATGAAAATTGAATCAAAAGCTTGATTTTTCAGTCAATAAGCACAATAAGATCTCGACATTTTCATGAAGACTTCCATTTTAATGCGGTTCATGAAATTCCTTTGATAATCAGCTTAATTTCCGATTAGTTGGGATGCTTATTTGCAAATATTCATTCCTCTTGATATCTAACTTGCTTCATATTAGGTCTACTTATATAGTGGCTTCATGTCAGTAGTATATAAGTTTGCAAAATTTTAGCTTTTTAAAAACTGCTCAAATAATTTTTTTGGACCGCAAGAACGTTATCTCCGCAAAAAACTGAATCTTTTCATACAAGCATTTTTACTGTATACAGATTCTTTTTGAATCGACACTTTACCTACTATATGCTTACCAGTGGCGTCGCGTGCTCCCAGACCATAGGCCTTCACTCGGCATTGGAATACTATTTCTATACCACACATTTTTTTATTTTACAGAATTAATTTTCATAAAAGATGAATTTTCAATAAGAATTTCCCGAACATATTTAATTAAGGCCACGCAAATGTGCACATGAGAAGTGATTGCTCATGTCGCTTAACCGCCTTACTCAAGGAAATGATTACTATATCACCTCTCTGTCCAGACCACATTTTCACGAGAAAAAAGGAGGCAAGGTCTACAGTTTCTTGCGTTTCTCATGGCCAGTCAGCCGCTCAAATGTTTGAAATTTTGATACATTAAAATGTCTTGTGCATTTCTTACTTTTTTTCTCTGTGAGTACTTTCAATTTTATATCAGGTGTTGGCCTACCTTGCTTGACGACTGTCATCTTTTCAATATATTCCCTTCGGACGAAAGGCGTGGTTATGATCTCATCTACAGTACTAAACATAGTGTCACATCAATCACGTAAAAACAAATTATGGAATTCTGCCGAATCTGGGTGTTCGAGTCAGATGCATTACTCTGCATTCATTGGAGAACGCTCATCATCTGATCGCAGTCTTGTCTGAACGTCAGTCATCTGCTACTGTTGACGTAGTGGCCTCTCTGACATAAAGCGAATCCAGGAACCATTGGGTTGCGCTTCCCTTACTATATTTAGATACCACGCCTCGATCAAGAATCGCGTAGAATTTCATTGCAAAAATTGGAGAAGGCAAAGCATTGTCTATCGGAAAAGCCATAATTGGCGCGGGCACGTGCGCTTACTGCCTCACACTCACACAACTCTCTTTCGCGCTGTCTGAACATCAATGCTCCGTCTGAACACACGACTAGCTTGTGTGTCTGATTGTTCGAAGAAAACAGCTGTGATTCGAGCACGTGCTGCAAAACTGTTCACTCTTGAGGTTGAGAGTCTGATTTTGAGACGGAAAACTGTGCACAACTATCACGAGAAGCTGTCGAATTTAAATGAATGATGACACTTTTCATTTTTATAATTGTTGGAAAATAATTTTTGAGGATGGCCTCGCCGAAGGCCTCGCAGGTACGGAGAAGACGCCACTGATGCTTACTCTATGCACAGTGTTCAGACGCTCGCGACAATCCAACTATTTTATGACAACAAGTGGTGTTTTTCCGAAAATATACTTACCTTGAACCATACTCATAGTGTGAAACTGAACGTACACAAAATATCTCCGCTCTCAGATGTAGTTATGTAAGGAAGCAAGCGTCCAAATATTGGCGCACAGACTGTTTAAAAATATATAATCGCTGCGTATATTTCACAGATGCTCACAGCTGAGCAGGGTAGTGTTAATGGGAAATGTAAATTTATCTTTGAAAAACAGATTTGCGCATCCATCCTCATGACTTAGGAGATAATTTTGCGATGACATTCCAGGTGACTGAAATAGACTCGCACTTTTATACAGATTTTTACGTAGCAACTCTTCTTAGATTAACAGGAAACGTAAACAGATACATATACATTAACGTCGGCCGAATTCTGAACTGCTGCATACTCCGAAGATGTCACATTGTCGGTGAACCCCATTTTTTATCCTCAGTGCTTCTGAATCACATTTTGGCTTCGAAATTTACGTTTGAAGACTTTTCCAATTATTGCATCAGTTTGCTTCTTGATTTTTCTTGGAATATTGATTCATGCAAAAATTAGAGCATTTGTCTCCTTAATAATTACTTCCTTTTCGCTTTTCGTATTTCAGCTTTATTAAGACAATGCTTCTCCTCTCTCTGTTTTTCATCGACATATCCTATACATATATATGCATATCATCTGAAGATTACGGAAAATTACAATTTATGTGAAATCTCTCCAAAATCTGGAAACATTTGTGAACTTTTTCTTCCATCATTCCTTCTGCTGACCGACTGTGTCGATCTGTTACCTGTCAAATTAAGGCTTGCGGCATGGAAGATTATCAATTTGCAGTGACTGGAGACTAGAATGGACAGACAGTAAACAAAAACACAAGCGATTATCATCTAATCTGTGTGGCGCTGTCTGTAAGTAAATTAAGAGTGATAAACTGTAGATTTCCGTGGTGAAAGCTTTTTGATGTTGCTTAGTGCATGGTGGAGTGTCACTGACAATTGTAATTCCATTTTAAACTCCATTATCGACTTTTTTTCCATTTTATCCGATGAAAAAATATTGCCACGAATTGAAGACAAACACAGTTCATGAGACAGAGAAATCAATCAACTCTTTATAGAAAGCATCAACAATTCATTTATTGCAAAAAGTCCAGAGATTAAAACACACTACTGAAATTTAAGAAACTAGTAAAAGTAAATGAACGGCGGATAATTCACAGAATTGAGAAACATAGAAAATAAGAATACCAGCAAAATGATCAAGACAAGTTACGTATCAGGCAGAACCAAACATAAAGACTGTCCAACCGACAACTTCATTTTATTGCCACTGCACTCCCTCTGTACGACCACATGGCCTCCTTTAAAATTCGTTCTCTACAGTTCCGCGCCTTGTCTAATATATTAAGGGTGGAATGCACATCTTCGTGTTAAGTAATCAGCGTTAGTAAATTGATCAATGTTAGTTAATCGAAGATTAGATTTAACTACTGAACAAATGTTTGCCATATGCACATGTCTCGAATTAACTAACGACTTGTTAAGCACGCGCTGATGAAAGAAAGTGAGAGACAGCCAATCAGGATGGCGAGTCTTTCCCCCTATCAAAGAAGTCGTGTCTCATGAGTCATGAGTCATTATGTCTTAGAATTGGGTTTGAAAGCGGGCAACGGTTGATCTGTCTCCAATTGATTAGCTTGACATTGTACAGAATGAAACGCTGTCGCCAAGAAAACTTCACCACGAATGATAAGTTGATCCTATGCGACATACTAACTAAATACAAAGATATCATAGAGAACAAGCGCACGGATGCGGTGGCCACACATTAAAAAATGAAGTTTGGAGGAAAATTTCGGAGGAGTTTTCCAGCCAGAAACCGCTACCAAGGAGAAGTGCGGATCAACTAAAAATATTTTGGAGCAATTCAAAAAGGTTGGCGAAAAAGAGGTTGCCAAGGAGCGGCGAGAAACATTCAAAACGGGAGGAGGACCATCGCCGCCGTCTATCACTGATGTAACATCGAAAATAGTATCGCTAATTCCGCAACAAACTGAGCCTCTGGAATTTGACTGTGATAGTGATCAGCAAGGTCTGTTCATGAAGTTACTGATCGATGAACTGAACACTTCAGCAAAAGAAAAAGATGACATCCAGTACACGCCTGGTGAAGGTGATGCAATTAATTCTGAAAACTGTGCTTCTCTGACTCCTGTTCGTGAAAATATCCAGACAGGTTCTCATATTTCAACTTATGAAACCATAACACCGACAACATCAAACATTTCAAGGAAACACTGTAATAGAAAAATATCCTATTGAAATATTTACGAGATTGTAGTGAAGAATATCACGAAGTGAGGATGTGAGCAATCAGAGAAGAAAGCACGTTTCGAGAGGCTGAACATCGGCTGCGAATGGAGAATTTGAGACTCAAAAATGCGCTACTGAAAGAGAAATTGAAGAGAATGAATTGTGATCTGAACATTTGAGGATGTGAACCTTTTTGAACTTTTTGATCAAACTTATTTTTTGCAAGCAGTTTGCAATTTAATTCAAATATGAAGACTCTTTTAATAAAAAAATGGATTATATAATTGCTACACCAGTTTGTTTTTAATAATTTTTCAAGCTCTTAGACAAACATAAGACGATAAACAAAAGGATGGCTCAGTTTTAATTTCAGTAAAGAACCCATTAATTTTTAATTGATTTGAGAGCTTTATAATTAATTAGCAAAAAATTTTAAATTTATTTGAGAGTTTCCTAGCGGCGGTCTAAGCACCGTATTGTTCTCTGAATAGTAAGGGTCTGATACCATTTTCTTATTGGAGGGACTCCATTAAGCCTCAGCCACACCCGAGTTGGACATGGCTAAGCTTAGGCCGGCTATTGTTAGACATGGCTGGGCTGGGCCGATATTTGGATAGACAGAAAAATAAGTTAATCATTATGAAATAATTTAAATTGAGTAAAAATGATTATTCAATTATGCACAATAAATACGGTGGACCACTGAGCCTTCAAAGCTGTGTTGATAAAGACGGAGACAAAGTGATGAACAAGTACAGACGTATACATGTCCATGGGATTGAAGCATTGCTGCCTCGCTGATGGTCTTGAGTGAGTTAATGGAACACCAACAAAGAACCTAGCATATTTAGGATTTAATGACAAATAATTGCAATTCGTGTTACCAAATAGCTGCAGTAAATCGATTGCTTTCGGATGCCATCAAAATTGATTGCTCGGGGCCAATTTAATTGCAATTAATTTTTGATATCCTCTGGATCCCTCCAACAGCATAGTAAGTTATTATTATTTATCAGATTTTTTTGGAAAATATAACAGGAAAGTATTGAAGACGATAATACCAAAACATCCATTAATTACAGAAGTGCAAAATGTATTCGATGAAATCACCACATCAATGAAATATGCGATCTTACAATTTAACATACTTCACGTGAATGACATAGAATATTTCTACCACAGTAGTTCAAATGTTCAATGACGAAAGTATTGTTGGATAATCTCCCTTCTGAAAATACTCCCTGAACTGCTGTTATCGTCAAGATCCACGTTGTGCTCACTGTTGCTATTATCATTTGAAACATTTTCATTATCATTGCCCTCTTCCAAAGGGATTTTCAACATTTTAGCATAATTATGAAGACATGCTGTTGCAACAACGACTTTCTGAGAAATAGAAAGCTTTAAACGTAATTTCTTTAAACATCGAAAACGCTGCTTCCATTGGCCAAAAGTTCTTTCGATAACGCTTCTTGTTCGAACATGATCAGCATTATACCGTTTTTCGGCATTGCTGGTAGGATTCAATACAGGAGTCAGTAGATTCTTACAACATGGGTAGCAGAATCTCCAAGTAAAATCCCATTCAATTCATTAGTTTCTAGTCTATGGCATAGTCTACTATTTTCAAAAATAGTTGCATCATGTGTTGCCCCAGGCCAGCGGCAAACTACATCAGTAAAGCAACCGTCCGCATCACATACACATTGGGTATTCAATGTAAAATATTTTTTACGGCCCCTAAAAAGTTATGCGTTGTTACCACCTGGAGAGATGATTGGTATATGGGTACCATCGATAGCACCGATGACCGACGGTATGCGAGATCGCTTCGTGAATTCACTCTTGATGGAACTCAAATTCTCAGAAAAGCCAATAAATTTTTTATGTTGTTGTGCTATCACTGTTGAGACGTTTGAAACGATTCGTGATATTGTTGATTGATGAGCACCAATTAAATCGCCGTTTGTAGTTTGAAGGTTTCCTGTTACATAGAACCGTAGAGCAGCACATAATTTTGACAGACTATCGATGTCAATGTTTCGATCATATGGCTCGCTAAAATCACCGAGTATAGAGTGTAGATTACAAACATTGCCTTTCGTAAATCTGTAGCGAAATTTAAAATCATGGTCTTCCAATTCCATTGGATTGAACCGGGCCATATCGTAGTCGTGGTAATAAAAATATTGGTCATATATATCATCCGTGAGTTCCGAATATCCGCAGTTAATTCACGAAAGTCAACGATTAACTTTAACAAGAGATCACTACGTGAAATCGAATGTTAGCTAACAGACAGCGTTAATGCGCATACAATGGAAACTGCAGTTAGGAAGAGCCAATCAGATCATCAGTTAAGAAGCAAAAGAATTCGATAATCGTTGATTAACTAATCTATTGTTAAAAATCTAATTTTGACATGTGCATAAGAACTTAATTTAACTTTAGATTTAACAGTTGATTGGCTCTTAATTGTGAGATGTGCATTCCACCACAAGACTGTGTGGACTTAAAATCCATGTTATGGTTGGTACTTGTCACACAATTGACAGTCTCGGATGATCCATGCAGATTCATTAAGAACCTCCGGTTCTCCTTCATTCTCTCGTCCACGTCCATGCAGTCTCACCAATATAGTATCTTCATCGGCAATCGGAATAACCGCAGTCGACACAGTAATTCCACTGTATCTCTATCATCAAATTTTAATATTACTTTTGTTTTGTACAACAAGCCATCCATTCTCACTATCTGACTTTCCTAACGTAAAAAACATCCGTCCATGAGTTCAGCGATTTTCCAGCACTATTTTCGGTTGTAGACTTTTCAATCTTTCAGGGGACAGAAAAGTCTATGATATTGGCGCTAAGCGGCGGCTTATTCGGTAGATCTATATAACCACTATATCATCATTATCATTACTTTCGTAATTCTTTTTATATAGTCCTAAGTTTTGCAGATTTTTGTATACCTGATATGCTATATGCAGTACATGACAGTAGTATGATAATTGAAAGAACATAAAATAGCGATCATATATATAAGCAGTTAACTGTATTCATTCAAGAACTCGATTATCAAAGAGAATATGAAAAGGGATACAAAATAATTACTGTTTGGCAGCCATCAGTCATTTTTTTACTACAAGCATGGGCAACGTGGACACTTCGGAGATGATTCATTCGAGGATATAATTGGGGTAGTTTCGTCCGTGCGGTTTGAAATCTTTGAATTTGTAGAGCTTTTGGTTATCTGAAATGATTACTGAAGAGTCAGGCAATAAAATAGTGCTACTCAAAGAGAATCATCAGGATGTATGTACGACAAAGAGCATTTATACTTACATTATGATGGTATGATAATGACAATGATGGGAAAATGTTTGTAAAAACCCTTCCAATACAGCGCAAAGATATCGGAAGTAGGAATTGATAGAAATTTCTACATTCTATGTTGAAAACTCAAATCGCAAATTCTTGATTTCGATTCATCTTAAGCTCTGTTCTCTAAACCATAAAAGATGACACGTTTCTGGCTATTTGAAAAAGCAGATTGTATATGTAATGTACTGCATATGGTAAAATCAAGCAAATGTGGTCCTCGTTTTTTTCCATTCAAAAAAATTCTTGAAAAATTGATTTCTTCTGCTCCTGATATTTTGTATTTGGTTATTAAAAGATACATCATATGTTCTAAACCACAATCTAATTACTAATAGGAGATCTGTAGCCGAGTTTCTGATATGATGAGATGAGCTTCTGATCTCGAGTTTAAGTGTGCTTGATGAGACATCTTCTTCCATGAAAGGCCTGCCTCTCCAAAAACAGACACGGAAGACATGTGCATGTACATGTAGGCCTAACAGACGTACAAAGGAAATGAATAATCATTGATGTTATTCATCAGTAAAATATGCCATAATATACAATACGCATTATACTTCGTATTGTAATTCAAGATAGGCCTCCTATTCTCCTGTTTTGCGATCACATCATCGTGATCCTCATATGATGGGCATCATAGCAATGGGGTAAATCCAATTTATTCCACAACATTTCTGTCTTTTCAACTTTGGGTCTCAGATTTCCGTGAAAATTTGCATATATACTCATTTTTTTACGCTGAACACGAAAATTTTAGCGGCGACCACACCAAATAAAAACTTTCCATAGAAATCTAGCACTTTTAAAAAGCCATTTTTTCTACATCTCGGTCAGAGGACAATGACCTCGTTCAGATAGATATCGAACAGGAAACTCTTCGGCTTCTGCATTTGGGTTGCTGATGAAACTGGGAGCTTAGGATGAATGTTTGCATGCGTAAAGCGAAGTGACCAAAATGTAACGTATTACATATAATGTCCGTTGGCCGTGACCCACCTTGTCCTCTGACCGAGATTTTTAAGGTCTCGGTCAGAGGACAAATTGATGTCGAACAGGAAACTCTTCGGTTTGTGCATTTGGGTTCATGAGACTGCGGGAACTTTGGACGAATACTTGAACGCGTAAAACGAAGTGATCAAAATGTAATTGCATACATTATCATGTCTTTAGATCGAGACCCTTGTATTCTGACTGAGATCTTGAATTTCAACGTTGTCCTCTGACCGAGATTTTTTAGGGTCTCGGTCAGAGGACATTTTTGTGGTTTTTGGAGATTTTGAGAGGGTTAATTGATATAAATGAAAAATTTCTTTTGCATAGATGTTAAGAGCATGGATCCCTCCTATGCTGTGAAATTTCATCGATTCCTGACAAAATTTCTGGTTTCAGCATCCATATGAAATTTTTGGGAATATTCAAATTCTCTGGTCGATAAAACGGATAAAAATATTTTTAAATCAATATTGCACACTTGTAACGGCATCAAACTGAATTTTCTTTACGGGCTTATAAACTAGCACACTAGAGGATTCGTTTGGTGCAAAACGTTTAATGGAAGAATCAATATTCTTCGAGAAAAGGTACCTCGGTCAGAGGACAGAAAACGTCTCGGTCAGAGGACATTTTTTTCATTGGACAATGGAAACCCAGTGAAAATTCAATGATTAATATTGATTATGATATTTAAAATTGGACTGTCTTAAAGAGCTGATCTTCTTCTTTCAGATGATATAAATATTAGTGGGTGTATTTGAATGTATCTAATCGAAAATCCGTGTTGAACTGAGAGTACTGCAACTTTGGACATGCTTTCTTGGTCTTTTTTCGGCAAAAAACGGCAACTTGTGAAGAAGGTCTTGGCTTTGTGACTTTTTAAAAACCATGCCATAATAGATGAGATTTTTACGGTTCGATTAAAAAAAACTATTGAAATCGGTTCAGAAATATGGATTTTACAAATGAAAGACACATTTTCGTCAAATGTTGTGGATTAAATTGGATTTACCCAATGGCATTTAATTCACAGTATCAAAATGCAGCTGGAGTGATTGACAAAATCTTACATTGAGTGTTATTGTGAGTTAGTGTTTAGTTAGCATTTGAGCGTAGCATGAAAAAGATATTCGCAGGATATTGGAGTCATTTTAACTGATGTTGTGTTTTTTATTAAATTATAATGGAGATTTGATAAAATTAGCTCTATCTAGGTCTAGGCCTACTTGCATACTTTAGGAGATTCCTATTGTCTAGACTTGATATAGGCTATGTGAAGCTTTTTAAAGAATATCGACATCAACATCAGTTACATATTGCATTAAAATATATTAGGTAGCCTACTTAAAAAGTCGAATGCCACAACTCGTATATTTTAATCATTAATACCAGCTGCCATGAAAGTTTCTGATCTCTCCTGTGCTTTCGGTTATCGTCATCTTGCTATGCCATTCTCAGACTCTGATGCTTCACTTAGATTTTCTGTAAAAAGAATCTTCAGAATCGGTATCAGAGTTTGTGATCAATAATCCGGTTCCTTCCTTTAGTCACTTTCTCCTTTGAAAGAAGCGATTCGTTGATTGAAAGATAAAACGAGAAAAACTTAAACACTACTCGATTGATGCACAAGAACTGTTTGCAAGGCTTAGGTGTAGAAACCGAGAAATCGGCGACCTTAATTTCAGTCGGTGCACTTAAAAGACATTTGCGTCGTTAGCACATCAAGTATCTTCCAAGGATATCATATTAAACAAAGTAGATTAAATGGCGACTTGAATTTCCATCATCACATCGACGCTGAAAATCATAACATCGACGGCGTCGATATGATGGCAGTTTGTGCCATTTTTGAACCATAGAGAGCAAAATCAAAAGGTCGAATGACAAATCCAATTATGCCATTATGGAAGTCTTAGGGCAGGCTATCATGAAAATATTAGATCCATTGAGCATTTCTTCTAGTAAGGAGATCACAATAAGTAGCCGTCGATGTGATGACGAATTGTGGTCAGTTAACCTTTTAAGAGAAAAGATGATGTTTTCAAGAAGAATGATGCAACATCGATGAGAATAAGCGACTTTTGATTTTAAATTAAGACTAGTTAATCATCATACACGTAAAGTTTTGTTAGAATTGATGCAGTTCATCCAAATTTAGAGGCGTCGGAATGATGACGCAAAAAGTTGTGGACAGCTGTATACTCGTATGTCGACCTGGCTATGATTTCAATGAGCTTGATTTATCAACTCTTGATATCTCTTTGATTCAAGGGCATTAGGGGTTCCATGAGCCAGAGTCCGCTTAAATATACTGTATTTTGTTGCTGTACAGGAATCCAAAACAATGTATTTTTCGTGTGAGCATGCAAAAATGAGGTGTTTTTGAATTTCAAATGAATATTTATGCCAAGAAACCTGCATGAAGCTTAAAATGAATGAAATTTTCGGTTAGAGCAGACGAAGACCATTCGAACAGTGTGCTGAACATTGACAATTGGCCTATACCTTGGCCACAAAATGTAAAAAACATGAATTACTTCTAAAATCACTTAAGTTCTGGATTTTACCTTAATAATTTAAGCCATTCAGCGGAAAACCTAAGAAGCGATGATCATGCAATTTTAATAGTTTACAATTGTGAAATTTGAACTAAATAAGAGAAAAAAGTAAACATGCATGCCGAAGACGTGAACAGCGCAGTTTACGAACAACGAGATGATTGTACAAACGCACATCTATGATGTTCAAATGCGAATATACATGTACCTGCTTGCAGTCAAGTCCCTGAAAGTGTTCTGCAATCGCAAATCAATTTATTTTTGCTATTGTGTTTTTACTTATTTTTACATTTATTTGGACGCACGTAAAGGGAGCCTACAGTAGGCTATTCCATAATGTGCGCAATATATTATATATACATATATATATATATATATACATATATATATATATACATATATATATATATATATATATATATATATACACATATATATATATATATATATATATATATATATATATATATATATATATATATATATATAGACATATATATATATATAATTCCATATTTTTTGCCCTTTGGAACAATTAATTCACCTTAATTTAACATTCGATTTATTACATAAGAAAGTAAGGTATAACAATAACCAAGTCAGATGTAGCATGCTTACCCGTCCTTGTGTATTCTGTCTGGTCGGTGCCCTATCATGACGTCCTGGGCGACTTTTTGATGTACTTGGGTTCTCGATGATCTGAAAAGAGTAAGTATTAAAAAATAAAGATGTGCTTGAAAAACATATATCAAGCATGATGTCGAGTGTTGGCAATCAGTAACTATTGTTGAATTCATTAGAAAACATATCTTGCTCGATCATGGCTATTCTTTAATGAAGTTTTAATTAAACTTCCAATAGCTTATTTGAAGCTTGCTCAGATCATAGTATTACTATGATTCCCACTTGGCTTATTTTTTTCGAAAAACGCTGTCAACATACATTTTCCGTCTCCTAATTGCTCATTACTATGATCTTTATATAATACACTAAATGCTAGTGCACTAGTGTTGCGGATACTCAAATATATTCGTAAATAAATATTAGGATTAGCGGGTAACTACTTTTTTTAGCATTGAAATCTCATGAGTTTTAATACGAAATATGGAATTTATAACTCTTCTTGTGTCTCTGGAGTTTTGCGTTCTCTTTTATTAGTGATTATTGAGGAAAATTGACCAATTCACACCAGCTGATGACAAGAAAATGATGGCATGTTTGCAAACCTTCGAGGCAAGCCTACTATTTGAAGAAACATTAATATCATATCCAGAACTCAGATATTTACACTCTGAATCGTTGATTGATCTTGATCATTGATTTCATATGATGCAGCATTTAATTGAATTTTTGATTGTAATAATCGGCTGAGTATTTGTCCTATACATGCACAATCTATACCAAGGTAAGTATATAAGGGTGAATATTTAAACACTTTGGTCTGCACCATGAATCGTCAATCACAGCAAAATTTGAAAACTGTTGCAAATATATTTTGAAAAATTGAAATAAGGATCAAGACTAGTCATCATTCTAAGCACTGTTCAATAAATGTGTGAATTCGGGGGCCAATAACCGGGATCGTGTTTTCAGGATGCAATCCTTAATTTTTAAAGTTTTGATAAGACACGTAATTGTGAACTAATCCTATTACAAAGTCCTAATCCTAAATTGCATGTAGGCTTGTAATTCAAGCCAAATATTCATTTCTCAAGTCAAGATAACTTTGCCTTATTTGGTTCTTCAAAGGAAAGACAGGTAAAGGCTACACTATACGTGAAGCCACGGCATTTAGATGGCTTGCCCATCCGCCTCCCGCCACTTTTTCTATGTCGAACATGATATTGTCCAAACCAATCCCTGTGTCAGATTATGCTGCCAAATATCTAAAATCTCAATCTTTGGCTCCATTTAATAAACGAGGTCAAATAAATTAAAAGATGAGTGAGTGAGTACCATTTACTTGCGAAAATGTTTGACAACTGCTTTGACCTACTGAGAAATGCATTCCATCATTCCCCCTTATAGTCCGGCAGCCAGAACGAGTTTCTGCAGGGAACGAGTTCTAGTGAGTTCTTGTTCTAGTCAGACAGGATCAAAGAAAAACACATGCAAATCCAATGGGACGCAGATTGCAGTTTTTGGCTAAAATGAAATTTTGTATGTTTTCTCTGATTAAACGAAAAGTACTCAGCCCAGAGTCATAATTTTTGGCATGGAATGTCTTCGAATGACTCATCTCAAGATTTTCAGGCATCGGTGCAAGAATAACAATCATTTATATGTATGTATTATATCAATAGATTTCGCATACCACTAATAAAATATTATTACATTTCGCAAGTCTGCATGCAGGTTATGCTCACACTGTTGAAGCATCGATTTCATAAACGAGCTTATTAATGCCTTGCATGTACCGGCATGCACAACGCACGTTGTATGTGTAGATATACTGTACACTTAACTGCAACTGATGAAGGTCATTGACTGAAAGCTCTTGCCCATTTTAAAAATACATTTCGAGCCCATCAAAGTGTTTTCTTACTTGCTTCAATTATTATCAATATTGGATCGATGGCACCTCCACTTCTCCTAGATATACACTTGTGCATTTATTAGTGATGTCCAGATAAATTTTTGTTCATCTTGCATCTATGCTGTACAGGCACACATTACACAGGTGAGCATGTTAAATAAAAGATATTAATGATTTATTAAACAATTTAATTCATTCTAAATCTCAGTTAAATTATTTGAAAACGCAATATAAAGGTCAAAACGTGAAGACTTTAAGTTTTGATTTATGAACAACAAAGCATGCGCACCTGCATTGCTACGATTTATTGTTTAAAGAAGTGTAATGTAATTGCACATTAAAAGAAGTTTTGGTATACGGGTATGAATTTGTGAAATCAAGTCCATCGCAAAAACTTACGTAGCTGCTTCATATTGAATGACTGCTTTAATCTAATCCCGTCATTCAGAACATTTCAGACAGTACAGTCATTCCTAACTACACGCAACTAGGCTTATTCATAAAACATGTTTCCGTACCATGGATCGTTTTATGCAATGCGTAAAAAACAAATGAAGTTCATTTTCGTTACTCTTGGTTTACGGGTTTTACAATAACGTTGTGAAACATAGAGCAGATAATTTTCTAAAACCATTAGTGTTCCTATGCCCAGGCGAGTTGGCTCTGTGCTCTTATATGGTTACCAGTCACACGGCAAAGGCAGGGTGGATAACTGCAGATCAGCCTGTTGTCAGTACTTCAGTTGGTTCAGCCATTGTCGATGCCATGTGGTACAAGTAGTTTGGGCCATTCAGAGCAGCACTGAGAAGTTCTTGTAGGACGAAATGCAGAGTCTACGGTTGCTAAGGATTTTAGTGATTAGATGTTTCTAGTCGGAGGACATCTTTATAGTCAATGCCAAGGCTAAATGGGGTTCTGCATCATTCCGGGGGACTGGAATGTGTGAACAATGTGCCTATTTTGCGTGTGTAAAATTGACGAATAGATGCAATGTAAAGGTGTGCATAAATGTTTCGAACCGGATTCGGAACAATCATTTCGAACTCGGATTGGATTCGGATTGCAAAAATGAACTTCGGATCGGATCGGATTGGACAGGATCGATCAAGAAAAATCTGAATCAATCGAATATCATAGAAATCAATACTTGTACGTATCCTCAATGCAACTCAGCAAATTACTTTTAATTACGTTGAATATTACTCAAAAGCATAACATGCTGCACTTATTCCACATTTCAAACATGATGACATGGACACAGTCTAAATGACGTGGTGGTACTGGTATCTGACTTTATTCCATTTGTTATACATCTGCATTACGTAAGTAGGCTACATGCAGGTAGGCTGTTATATTGCGTCGCAATATATCCTTCAAATAAAGACATTTTCTAAATCATAAAATGATTAGACTAATCAGACCATACAAAAATGTCGACTCTGTAAAAATCCCCGTTGAACCCCTGCCCAATCATTCGAGCCTATATACATAAAAGGAACCAATCCGAATGATTATTAAGATAATTCACCGAGAAAATATTAGCACAATGTATAGCCTTACATTGAAGAACAGATCAATATTTTGACCGGCAGCAATACTAGGCTTCGAACACACACAATGTATATACCTATCTGCATGCCGATTTAAAATGTATACAGGCCTACACAACCCGCAGCTATACGCTAAGATTCAATACTTTCAATTCAAAGATATTCCAAAAAAACAAAGATTTCAGATTATTTCGAACCGGATCAGATTTCTTAAAAATATGTCGGATCGGATTTTACCCGTATACAATCGGATAGGCGGCCATTCTCCGACGCACATCTTTGATACAATGTTTGACAATACAATTTGATACAATTTTTGAATACCTAAAAAAATTTACAGATAATTTCAAAAATCATTCAGCTAGTATAACATCCCATAATTCCAATGTCCCAATATGTAAGTACTCAGATCCGTCAAACCTACACGCAAAATTTACCGGAATTCATAGTTTGCGTAAATCGAGGTATTGCTGCATTTAGTATTCTGTATAATCGAAATAATTATCGCTTTCCTAACAATGTCAACTACTGTGCTATCAACATGTGCTGATCCAAATGACTACAGTATTGATGACAACAACATCAATTGATGACCTGTATCAATGTTGAATTGCTCTGATAACCTTGATGAGCTTCAATATTCAAATATTAATTATTGTGGTATTTGACTCATAAGAATGAAAGCTCTTAGCAAAATCAATATACGATCATCTATAATTATGGGCAAGACTTTTGGTCACTTTTTTTTAGCTTGTGAAACAAAAGAATGAAAAGCGCTGGATGCACAGAATTAGAACGGTCGTCTCTTCAATAACAGATTCTGTATTATTTGTGGTACGCATGACGCAACATTGTGTCATCTGATATGCCTTTAATACTTTTGTTATAAGCTCATGCTTATAATGTAAATGGCGGTATCATTGTCCGAGCATGAACGAATTTTTGAATAGTTTCATTAAATACTAAAACCTCCTCAGGATGATTCTTTACTTTTTTCAGCATAAACATAATTTTTGAACATAAAGTCTCGCCTCCACGCCAAAATAATAAAAAATGCGCAAATTTTGGGACACTATTTTAAAAAGCTTCATGCTGTTGGATTCAAAACTTCATGTAAGATTGGGTTTATGATCAGTTGCTCGGTGAGGTCTTTGTAGTTGTTACATAGATTACTGAGCGTCGAGAACAGTTGATTACTGAGAAAGGCATGCATTTCAAAAAAGAACTCTCTTTTAGATCACGGACATGTAGTCGATGCAAGAAGCATTATTTGGTTGGAACAAAAGGGCTATATAACCTGAGGTCCCAGGTTCCAGTCCATCCAGTCGCATACATTTCATACTTGTTTGAGGGACGGAATTTTCCGGTCCCTTCTCATCCTATTCCCTCTGATTAATATTGGCATTCCCTTTTGCCCGATCCAATCCCATCAAGCAGATATTATTCCCTCTATTATTTCATACTAAGCTTTTATTTTCACATCTATGTCGTTTTTCTGCTACTATTACTTCACTTTGTGTTTTTATCAGGCCTGCTACTTTGCTCCATTAGGTCTGTTGCTATATGTATGTAAGGGTTGGCGCTTTATTGTTAGACAGAATTATTTTCATAGTTCGTTGTTGGTACAGTTCTCAGTTTTAGTGATTTTTTTCATGTCTCTCCTGCATGAAGGCTGTTTGTACATACATGTAGTAGTTTGTTGTTGTTTTATGATTAACAAGTCAATTGACTTGTGGTCCAATTTAGCTGTTCCATTCCCAACTCATTTCTCCTGGGACTGAATTCCCATAGCAATCTCGTGGGATTCCCATTCACATCAACAAGTCTGGATGTTTTGCATGATAATTTGATCTAACACTTTTTTCATTTCCGTCATTGTAATAGGTATTCCCTACGATTTAGAATTCAATCATCAACATTCCGATATTTGCACAATACTGACAAAAGGCCATCAAGACATCGGAAGTCAGAAATGACTTCAAAGCTTGCTTCACAGACTATCAAACCCAATTTTCTCGCCCCGAGGAATGACTCAGATAACACACTACCGACTTTTCAGCAATAATGTTTTTTAACCTCTCAGACCCTTCAACTCATTTAAATTATGAATTCATTTGGCATCAAAAAAACAAATCAATGATGAAGTTAAAATTTACTTCGTTGATGTGAAATCCAATTCTCTCACCCATTCAAATGTATAGCGAGATAAGATAGTTATGAGCAGCAAATTTCAGATGATGCTCCTTTCTGAGTTCAAGATACTATCCTTGACTAATAAAACACTACACATTATAATTCAAAAATCAGAACTTAAGGAGCATATTTTTGAATAACTTGCAGCACTCCGCATGGTTGGAACCGGCCGGTGGTCGGCGTAGTGAAAACCGGCCTGACTAAGCCGACGTCTCTGTAACCTACTAATTAAGACTCCCAGCTGCTCAACTATAGACTGTTAGACATCATTCTATTTCTTGATTTCTACGTTGCATGCGGTAGGCTTCAGAATCTATAGTATAGTAGGAATCTGATCTGGTAGGTTCTTCGGAAAAGCAAGAGTTCCCTATCAAGCGCAACGATGCTGATTTTCATCAAATTCTATATCGAATTTGATCTTCTGTAAGGTAATTGAACAAACATTCGATTTGATAGAATGTTTTGTGCCGGTATGACGAAGATCTGAACAGCAATACGCGCAGTAACTTATTCAAGACATGGAATAATTTTACTATGCACAGGCTAGCGATAACATGATTATTACAAAGTTACAATAATTTCTGCTAAAGTAGGCATGCGATTCCAGAAACTCTATTTGATAACGAGCACGGCTTAAAACTAGATGTACATATAAATAATAAATGGTCCATTGATTAGACTGAATCAGCATCGACGTGCCTCACTGACGTCAAGATAACAATGAAAACTTCGTATTATACTCATTACTAAGAAGTTAAGCTGCAATGGGAACACACGAGCAAAAACAGCCGTGAATTCAGCAAAGGTTATTGAAAATAGTGAGTCGAATAAAAACTTCCAGATTATCAATACATTGCGTTGTGTACTAATTTCCATATACTCTGGCCTACAGCATGCATGAAATCGTACAAATTTCAAAATTTGACTTTGACCGTAAATACACGCATCTGACAGCAGAAAAGATAACATAGCATTCCGCCTACAAGCATAAACACATCAAACATCTAAGTCATGTAACATCATAGAAATAACAAAGTGTGAATACCATAGCATTTAAAATCGGCCGATAGTTCATTTCCAACATACTTCCGCCCCGTTGAGCAGTGCTCAACAAAGGAACTATTGAAATTCTATTGGACACAGCTGGTTAGAGTTTCGTCTGCATATTCTTCCCTGAGAGAGCACCTTTACAAATCTAGGAAAGTTTCCCTTTCCATTGGTTACTTCAAGAACCCGTCCCAAAGGCCAAAATGAACGGTTCTTAGGTCCGATTGACTTTGGATCGACTAAAACAATATCACCAACTCTAGGGACTCCTTTTCCAACATCTCTTCTTTTGTTCCATAAACGTAATTCCAACAAATACTCAGATCGCCATCTGATCCAAAGCTGAGTCAACAAATGATTTCTCTGTTTCAATCCCTCCCTCAGCTGATCCGCAGTGACAGTGTCGTCGCTCAGACAAGAATCAACAAAAAAATCAATTGGACGTAAAGGCTTCAAGTCATCACTGTCATCCGAAACATAGGTCAAAGGTCTTTTGTTTATTGCAGATTCGACTTCACATAAAATGGTTTGCAACACTTCAAACTTGACTTTCTGACTTCCTATGACTCTTCTCAGAGACCTTTTGATACTTTGAATGAGTCTCTCCCACATTCCTCCCCAATGAGGACTATATTCAGGCAAATATTTCCAATCCAATTTGTCTTTCAAACAATCTTTGGCAGATTTGAAAGTCGAGAAATTATCCGATAACACCGTTTTTGGTGCACCAAATCTTACAAATCTTGCAAATCGACGAAATGCAAAGAAGAAATCTTCTAAATTCTGACTTGCACAGAGTTCCAAGTGCACTGCTAGAACAACCGTACAGGTAAAGACCAAAATGTAAGTCTTTTTGCCATTTAGTAGTATATAGTGTGACATCCGGCGCGACGCTTCGCTTCGCTTTGCTTCGCTTCGCTTGCGCCGGATGTCACACTTTTGCGGGTTTTTTCAAAATTTTCAAAAAAATCAAAATTTCAAAAATTTAGGTAGACTTCAAATTTCACGTGGCCGAAGGCCGAAGGGCGAAAATTTAAGTTGTCTCAAAATATCACGTAATCGAAAATTTAAGTTGTCTCAAAATATCACGTGGTCTAAGAATTTCACGTAGTCGAAAATTTAGGCAGACGAAAATTTAAGTTGTCTCAAAATATCACGTAGTCTCAATATACCAGAAGATTGTATTCAAAATATTTATTCAAAATATTTCTTTAAAAATGGAAACCACAACGGGGACGGCGACGGCAACGGCGACGACGAAAATGGAAGAAACCTCAGAAATGGAAGAAACCGCAAGAATATATCCTTCGTTATCATATGAACGTAGTTCTACTTTAATGAACATCGAAAAGATGAATAAAGAAAAACACAAAGATAGAGTACGCTATATGAAAGATAAGGAATCTCAATTATTATTAAGATTAGAGCATTATGATAAATTAAGAAAGAGATGGACTAAAGTTAAGAATGTAACACAAGGAATTGGCATATTCTTAACAATAAGTTTAGGCGCTCTCACTATTGTTATATCTTCTGGTGTTTTAGTAATTCCAGTAGTTGCTACAGCTTTAACAGGTACGGGTGTTTTTGCAACTTCACTTGTTACAATGTTAGATAAATCTTTAATAACTAAGAAACGAAAATCATTAAAAACTAAGCATTTACATATTAAAGAAGTCTATGATGAACTACATTACTACTTTCAAAGGGTATGTGATGATAATGTTATTACGTTAGATGAGATTGAAAAATTTGATCAAATAGCTAATGAAGTAAATCAAATATCATTTCAATTACAGTCAGAAAAAGTTGATGATAAGAATAAACAGGATGGCAAAATTTCTGGTGATGGTAAAATTTCTAATGAAGAAAATGACAAAATTTTTTTAGAAGAGCTAAAAACTTTAAGCGAAAATTTAAGCAAAACTTTATTAAACAAAACTTAAAACGAGAAAACTTTAAACGAAAAGATGTCAGACAACAAGGCAATAAAAAAATAATTTGTTCAGTAAAATGTTTTTGCTGTATTCCAATGTTACCACAAAATTCAAATATTATATTTTAAAAATGGATAAAATTAAAGCTGATAATCAAAAAAGAATTAAACAATTAGAAGAGTTAATAAAACAAAGAAATATTATGAAAGAAAATCATCTTCAACATAGAATGATAAAAGCTGGTATTCAATCTGATATGTTTGAAAAAATGCAGCAAACCGAGCAAGTAAAAATTGATTTTGAGAAAACTATGAAACCATTTAAAACTCTTGAAAAAGAATTTACAAAAAATGATAAACAAATTGATGTAACAGATCTAGAGCACAAAACTATATTAGATGACTATGGATTACTAGAATCAAACATTAATAAGAAATTACCAAAATCTATGCAATTTGAACATTCTATTTCATTTATAGATGGAAAAACAATACCTAGATTTTATCTCGGACAAAAAGAAATATTTCCACAACCTTTTCGAGGTTTAATTTTTTCACCCGATAAATATCCTTTTAATTTAGATAGAAATTTTGTTGATCTTTTAAGAGGAGCAGATTTAAATAATTATGCTGTAGAAGATCTCATAAAATATAAAGCTATGTTAGATAGAGTTAAAGCAGGAAAAACTCTTAAACGTTATAGAGAATTAGAAAATTTATTATCAACGGGAGTTAAAGTAGGAAAAGGTTTTAAAACAGAAACAACTGTATTCTTACCAGATGATCCACAAGAATTACTAAATAGATTAAATATTTTAATATCTGCAATAAAAGAAGGACATAATTCTAGTTTCAATGAAATTCATGCTATATTGAAAAGACTGTTAGAAATGAAGATTCTAAATGAAGAGGATTATAAAAGTATAACGGGACATCGGAGATGTCTTCCAGGGCTGCGCCCGTAGCTGAAATATGTTGTTGTTTTTAATTTTTTATAAAAAAAATATTTGATAAAATATATTTATTCAAAATTTTAACTAAAAAATGTGTTTAGCAGATTTAGACAAAATTAATAATCATTTAGAAAATTTGACAGAGATTTTGGGTTCATCAAAATTTAGTACGACGTTAAAAATTATAACAACTTCTTCATCACACACTTGTAATTTAGAACCCATTCTACATTTGGAACAAAATAAAAATTATCAAATTGCATTGACTAGTTTCTCCACATTTAACACTATTCAAAACGTTATCAATGATGTGAATGACCAATTTAGATATTCTACTGATAAAGGAAAAACGTGGAAAATACTAACTTTTCTTCCTGGTTCTTACGAAGTTGAATCAATATCAAATGAAATTAAGAGACATTTAGGTATACCATTTAAAGATAAGAAACAATTACATTTTGCAGTTGAACCGGCAGTTAATAAATTTTCTCTTACTTTAGACGAAAATCATCAAGTTGATTTTAATCATGATAGATCATTGTCAAAGCTATTAGGATTTAATAAACAAACCTATAGTCAAGGTTATCATTTAGGTGAGAAGATTCCAAAAATAACTGAAATAAATTCAATTGTTTTACATTGTGACATTATTGAAGGAGGATATATAAATGGTAAATTGTCAAATTTAATATTCAGTTATCCAGCTTTTACTGTACCCATTGGTTATAGATTAAATGTAATTCCACAAACATTAATATATTTCCCTATTACAAGAAAAACTATTAACAACATTAACATATAAATCACTGATGAGAAAGGACAAGAAATAAATTTTGGAGGTGAAGAGATTATGATAGATCTTTTGGTTCGGGAGCTATAAACTCCCACGCGGAGCTAGAGAAGTTTAATTTTCTTCTTCTTCTTTAAAAATAAAAATAAAATTAAATAAATTTTTTTTAAATTAAAAATGAGTGAATTTTCCTCATTAAATTAAAAAAACTCAAATTTAATCATCATCCAAATTTCTCTAACAAAGTTTTGTCAGTTATTTGTGGAAGATCAGGTTGTGGAAAAACGTATCTATTATTTAAAATTTTAACGACTCCAAATTTTTTGGATTATAACAATCTTATAATTTATACAACAACAGCAGAACAACCCGTCTATCAATTTTTAAAATATGGATTTGAAAATAATCTTAAAAACAGCAATTGCTTCATTATTCAAAGAATATAAAAATTCTGAATATGAAGAAGAAATAAGTTCGTGGTGTGAAGAAGCAGCAAAAAATAATCAGTTAGTAGAATCTAATAAAAATAAGCATATAAAAATACAATTAATAGATGATAGTGGTAATATGCAAGATCCTAGTAAACTAGATAAAATAATGAAACATTGTTTAATTTTTGATGATTGCGTTAATGATAGAAATCAGTCAGTTCAGAGAAATTATTTCACAAGAGGTAGACATAATAACTGTAGTGTTTTTTATTTAACACAAAGTATGTATTCATTAGACGGAAGTGTTATTAGAAAGAATGCAAATATATTTATACTATTTGAAATAAATGCAAGAAACTTAAGTGATTTGTTAAGAGATTTATGTGTAAGAAATAAAGATGAATTTAAACAATCGTGTAACAATGCTTGGTCAAAAGATTATGGCTTCATTACAATTAATATTGATAAAGAAATTCATGATAGAGTTATAGAAAATATTTTCGCGGCGTGATCGAACGGAGTGATCGAAAGGAGTGATCGAACAGAGTGACCGAATAATTTTTTCCTATAAATTTTTTGTTAATAAAAATAAAAAAAAATATGTTGAATGCTTACAAGATAGAACATGTACCAGTTTTAAAAGATTATCGAGATCCTACAAACCTGTAAATTCGAGGAAAGAAGTTAGATTTTATTATCATCATAAATACGTAGCGCTCGTTACAGATTATAAAACAAAACATGGTATTGAACCGTGTGTTAAAACAAAAGACTTTCCACTTTGTTTAAGAAGTTTCCGAGTATTTTTGGCGTATAATAATTTATGGTGGTTGGTTAAGAAAGAACATTTAACAACACATGAATTAGAAACATTACATCAATTACATATTCCTGTGTACATCCAACGAAGTTGGCGGAACCGAGGTTCTATGTAAAAATTCATTTTTTCTTTTAAAAAATATGAATCGTGAAATGTCTCTCGGACAAACGTCTAGGATTGATGAATTAATCAAGAAACAAATTGCAGAGTTTGATGCGCAAATTAAACATAGTAAACGTAGTAAACGTATTAAAAACAGAAACGTACTAGGCGTAGTATTAAACGTAATATTAAAAAACAGAAACGTGGAACAAAAGAAATATTAGAAACTCCTATTGCTGATATCTTTTTTGATGATAGAATTAAGGATGAACTTGGTGATGATTTATGTAATTTATTTAATCCAAATGAAATTAAATATGAAAATGTATCTTTTATTAATGTAGTAAATGATATGCGAAAACTTTTAGCAAATGGTAAAATTATTAATTTGCTTGGAAAAGTTGTTAAAGATCAGGAAAATATAATTCAAAATTTTTATGTAACCTTCTATAATAAAAATTCATTTGAAATATGGTTTTCGAATCTGGATGAGAAATCGGATGCTAACGAATGGATTTTTACACGTAATATTAAATATGAAGATTTTGGAATGAAGTTAGTACAAAGATCGCATAGAGGGGCAGGGATTAATATGAAATATAGAAACAAAGAATATTTCGGTGAATATTGTTATATTCCTTCTGAAGATTTTTGTTTTATTAAATGTTATAATGTTTTACGAGGCTTTAATGAAGAACAAGGAGAAATGAGGAAAGAAATGTTTAATAATTTTTTATATAAAGAGAAAGCCACATCTAGAACAGGAGTAATGGCAAACTGCAAATTTTCTCAATTCAATAAATATTTTGGAGAATGTGTTCAATATTATAGTCCTGCCAATCGTCATTTAAATCCTAGAGGAATTGAAACGTTTCATAATTATGTTTATTACAATTATTTTCACGAAGCTTCAACAATTGGACACTATTGTTTAATTAATAAATCTCATAAATTAAAAGCTATTAGAGAAATTGAAAATAATTTCAAACCCATATATAAAACAGTTACTGATGAAAATCTAAGAACGCGTCCATATAAAATCATAACAAAGAACAAAATTGACTATGGTTCAACATATATTTGGGATCTCGAAACTTTTCCTGATCCTAACTGTTCAACAGCTCATCCTATTCCTTATGCTGTAGGAGCTATTAATTTTAATAAATTTATATGTTGTTTACCGAAACAAAGATTGAAAGAATTAGAAACACGTTTGTTAAGTGATATGATTAAAATTAAACGATCAAAAGATGAAGATGAAATTAAAAAACTTAAAAAACAGATTAATGAGTATAATAATTTAACTGAATTAGAATTTAATAAACTTCAAAATTGTGTGAAAATATTTACGAGAACTGAGGATGATGAATGTCCGATCGGGGGAAACCCAGAGGACGTATGTCCGATCCATCAATTTTTCAAAACTCTTGGAAAATTTAATTATTCGAAAGTAACTTTAATAGCTCACAATTCATCAGGTTTTGATTCCTATTTTCCGATAAAAGCTAATTTTAAATTATCTAAACCGCCTCTTAAAACTTCAAGAGGAATATTAACTGCTTCATTACAAAATCCTTATACAACTGAATGTGTTAGTAGATATATTCAAAAATCTCTTAGATTTAAAAACAATAATAATAATATGAAAAAAAATCACTTCCAGGAAAATTAGCACATCAAACTATTATATATTATTATATGTAGTTATCAACATGTAAAAACAAGTCTTTCTAAATGGTGTGAGAATTTTAACATTCCTACGAATGTGTGTAAATTAAATTATGAAATTGGAGACATAACACATGAAAATTATAAAGAAAAAGAAAATGAATGGAGACCATATTTAGTTAACGATATTCTTTCTTTAGCTTTTTGTATCTAAAAGTATGATAATGTTATGCGAGATTTAGTTGGTGAAGATATAACTACTAATTTGACATCCTCTGCTTTAACATTTAACGGTTGGATGAAAAGCGTACAAAATGACAATATAAATATTCAATCTCACATAGATTTATGGGCTAGAAATTATATTAGAAAATCTGTTTAAGGTGGAAGAGTTTCAGCAAATATAAGAAAATACATATCGCCATTTTGTAACATCTTGTTACCAATATTAAAACAGTATTTACCTGATCGCTGCGCTGGGGGACTTTGTCCCCTTTGTCCCTTGGAAGTAATTTAATAGATTTAATGAAACAGTATCGAGATTTAGGAGATAAAACTGAAATTTGTAAGAAAATTTCAAATCAACTACTTGAACATAAAAATGAATTTCTAATGGCTTTTGATGCAACATCTTTATATCCATCAGCTATGTATGATGAAAATTCAGAATACCCTAAAGATGAATCAGATAGAAAATTTCGTCAAGAAGAAGAGCGGGAAATAGTATATAAATTTAATACTCAAACATTTAGACCTAAAACTGGAATATTCTCTGTTGTGTTTCAATATCCGAATGATATGTTTTTCCAACCAGTTCCTATAAAAGATAAAGTTAAAAATAAAAATAATAATTCTCATGTAAAAGTAATCAGGTTTAGAAATGGTATATGTTATGATGTATTAACTTCTGTAGACATACAAGAAATTGTCAGATGTGGGGGAAAAATTTTACATATTACTGATGGTACAATTTATGAAAAAAATTATCAAGTTTCACCATTTCGAAATTATATTGAAAAACTTTTTAATTTGAGAAAAAGATATAAAACAGAAGGAAATACTGTAGGTGATGAGTTAATTAAATTATTGATGAATTCGCTATATGGCAAAACTGTGCAAAAAGATATAACCACTAAATATCATTTATGGAATGAGAATACATTGAGAAAAAATTTCACTCAAGAAGTAAAAGATTATGAAAAATTAAATGATGAACAATATTTAGCGAAAGTAGAAATGGAAGATGATGAATTTCTTAAAACTAATATTGTAAAGGATGGGAAGACGTCATTCATGCCATCACACTTAGGTTCTTTCATTCTTTCTCACTCTAGAAGAATCATGACTAACTTTATTTTAGAAATTAATGGTTTCAACGAAAAATACATTCATTATACAGATTCAGTAACAGCTGACACGCCTGTAATATTGAGAAAGAATAATTTATTATTTATTTCTAGAATAGATAGTATTGCAAACAACTATAGAATTAATCCCTTTGAAATTAATGGTGATATGAAAGAAATTTCATTTGTTGATAATTTAGAAATTTATACTCATAATGGATAGAGTAAAGTAAAAAAAATTATTAGACATCTTACAAATAAAAGTATTTATCGAATAAGAACAAAAATGGGAATAGTAGATGTTACTGAAGATCATTCATTGTTAGATGAAAGAGGTAATGAAATAAAGCCACAAGAATTAAATATATTAAATATATTTTTACACGTCAATACAATCACATTGAAATAAATTGTAAGTGATATTTATGTTAATGATCCACCTAATTTAAGATGTAAGCAAGCATTTATAGAAGGGTTCTTTTTAGGAGATGGCTCTGCTGGAATCTATAATTATGAATCAGGAGTCCGATATTGTTGTACTTTAAATAACCAAGACCTTAACCTCTTAATGAAATTAAAAACATATATTAATGAAGCTTATAACAATGATTGTAAAGTATATGATACAATGAGATCATCTAGTGTATACAAACTTAATTTTCAAAATCCAAAATAATATGCTATATACTTTAGTGAAAATTATTATAATCAGTTTAGAGAAAAACGTGTTCGTTGGTATGTTCTAAATGCTGAATATAATATTAGATATTGGTTCTTTGTTGGATTTTATGCAGCAGATGGGGACAAGAAATCTTTTTTACAAGGAAATATGCAACTATTCGTTTCACACAGAAAAATAAAGAAACCTTTAGTGGTTTATACAATTTGGCATCATGTCTAGGTATTAATTTGGGAGTAAGCGAAAGACAAGATAAATCATTATGCTTTAGTGCGTGTCAAGTTAAAAATAATATTACCAAAGATGTCACCACTGTAAGATACATAAATAATAAACCGCAATATGTTTATGATATTGAAACAGAAGATGGCACATTTAATTGTGGTTTTCCATTAATTGTAAAAAACACTGATTCAATATACATTTCCACTGAACTCTTCAATAAATTAGATGCTGCTGGATATGTTGGGGGAGAATTGTGTCAAGGAAAAAATGATTATGGAAATGGTGGAATTATTTTTGCAATGTTTATTGCTCCTAAAATAGAATATTGTATTACTGTAGATGAACAAGGGAGACTTGGTGAAAAGAAAACATTCAAAGGATATTCACAAGATAAAGTAAAAGTAGAAGATTTTCTAAAATTATATTCGGGGAAAAAATTATCGACTACAGTTAATAAACCATGGAAAAGATCTTTAGAAACTGGAATTAGTATTCCTGATAAAAATAATAATACTGAAGAAAAAAAATTCTCTGGTCAAATAAATATTCTTAAATGTCAAGCACCTGATGAAAAAGAAATTATGTTACCTTATAACGGAGAAGATATTCAAGCTGAAATATTTCAAACAATCGTCTGTGAGAGTAATTTAAGTGATGATGATGACACGTGGGAATAATAATTTTTTTATTACATCTAAAAATTTTATAACATCTAAAAAACTTATTACATCGAAAAACTTATTACATCTAAAAATTTTATTACATATGAAAATATATTTATCGAATATTTTGGTATTTTCTATTAAGTTTTATCATATTAAGTTTTATCATATAACGTTTTATCAAAAGATAATTTAAATTTATTTTCACTAACTATTGATTCTTCATCATCATCATAAATTGATTCTTCAACATCATAAATTACACTTTTTGGTATAGGATGCCATTCCCTGATAGGATACCATTCCCTGATAGGATACCATTCCCTTATGGGAATATCTAATTCTAAATTATATTGATGGTTAGATAATAATATAATAGAGAAAAATATTGGTCTTTGATCTCTTTTGGAAAATTTAATAACACCACCATAATCTGAATCATTTTTACTTTTTATTAAAGATGATAAAATTTTAAATTGATTAGATGTAAATCCTAATTTAAATTTTGTTGACCCGACACATAGTTGTTTTATAGTATCTTCAACTATTCCATCATTATCATTTTCAATTGTAAGAAAATGAAATTTAGATAAATTTTGATTATATGTAGTATTAATATCATGTACATCAGTATGAGATATAAATTTTTCTTCACTTAAATTTTTATAATTACTAATATTTCTATAATCTCTTTTACCATTTACACCTTTTTCAGATGTTTTAGAATCATCATCTATATTATCATCATCATCTATATTATCATCATTATTATTATTATAAGATTCTTTAAAATTATTATTGTATTCTTTAAGATCGGGCAAAGCCCTAGAACCTTCGGTTCGTTTATTATGATTATGATTATGGACATTGTTAATAGTATAAGGCGTAGTCCACATATAAATTTTCTCTTGTTCAGCCAAGCCATTTATGTAAGATTTTAATAAACTAATATTTAAGTTTGAATATAATCCTATATATGTATCATCATCATATCTTTGCGGTATTTCTAATGTTTCTTGTTTATAAATTGTGTCTCTACAATATACTTGACATAATAATTCTTCGTTATGTTTTTTACTCTCGATATGAATATTATATTGGTTTTGTTCATCAACAAATAATCTTATTTTTTCTTTCGAAAAAGATTTTAATTTTTTAACTAATTCTCTAATATTGATATAATCAATAATTTTATTTTCTATCCAATCCGTATTACTAATTGGTAATACTGCTCTAATAAAACCATAAACATTATTATGACCAATAATAACCATATTTTCTTTATTTAATTCTACATAAGCCACATCATTATATTTACTTACAATCTCCATAAATTTAATAAATGGATCACCCGGGAAAATACAATAGTTAGTTTCTATAGAAGGTAAACCTTTAGTCTGTTCTCTAAATATTTCTGCTTGTAATTCAAATAAAATATTTACATCTATACATGGATTATTATTATTATTATTATCAAAACATTTATTTTCAAATCTCCTTGAGCTCGTCGAATAAGAAGAACAGGATGATGCGGGCGAATATAATTTTTTTAAATTTGCTTTTTCCATTTTTTTATTTTATTATAAAAAATTATATTTTTTTATTTTTATTAGAAAAAAAATCTATTTTTTTATTGTCAAAAAATGATGTTACCAAATGTTGGTGGAGGTGCATATATCCCGAATAATCCAGAATCAGAAATAGAAATAGAAAATTATATCATGAAAACTGGAGACGTTTTATCTGGTCCATTGCATCTTTCTATTCTTCCGCAACAAAATACAGAGTTAACAAATAAACAATATGTTGATACACAAATCAATGACTTAAAAAATATATATAAACGATGTTTTGGTTCCACTGATGAATGAATTAAAGTTGCTAAAAACTTAATGACAAAATCATTAAACGAAAAATTATTAAAACTTGATGAAAAGGATAGACAGCTAGAAGCAGATATAGCAAAACGTTTTAAAAAGATTTCTGAACAATCAAAAATTTTAATATTACTTTCTATAAATTTAAAATCTGCAATCATTAAAAATAAACATCAGATAAAAATGTTAAAAGAACAATTAGAAGATGAAATAGAAAATCTACCTGAAAGAATTTAAAAAAATTTAAAGCAGTTACAAACTACATTCCAAAAAAGTGTTGATGAATTGAGTTCTAAAATTACTCAACAAATGAAAAAGATGAATAGAATAATAAATGAAGTAAACTCACTTAATGAAAAAGTTGATAAAATGAAAACTCTTAAAATCAATTTAGAAAATGAATTAACGAAAAATTTACAAAAAAACTCTAAAGAAAATAAAGAATAGTTAGATTCTGTTAAAAGACAATTAGATGTTCTTAAAATTAAGATAAATGCTCTTAAAACGGCGTTGAAGATGAATCAGGAGAAAATGCAAGTTAATAGAAAAGAAATTAAAGTACATCACACGCTACTTGACGCAATAGATAAAGTGCAACGGAAAATTAATAAAGTTATCACGAAGTTGTTGGACATTCACACACGTAAATCCCAACGTAAATATTTTTCCCAAAAGTCAAATTTAATCTTAAAAATTCCTATAATTTATAAACACAATCTTAAACATTTTGCTTCAAATCAAAAAATTGCTCATGAACCATCTATGAAATCTATTTACCATTATGACAGTGTAGAAACAATTCAAAAAGAAGGGGCTGGCATATTTTCTGGTATTGGAAGTATCGTTAACTTAATTAAAAATAATAAAGATTTGATTACATCTGCTGCAAAAGGAGCAGCTGCTATAAGTAGTGCAGCTAGTGCAATATCAAATGCTGTTAAATCTCAAAACGAATTAAAACAACTAGAAACTATTCGTAAACTTAGAAATGATTCTGAAGAGCTAAAAAAATTTAAAAAAACTTTCAGAGGAAACAAAAAACAAAATTGCTAACATAGCTGTGGGGGTGAAACCTTGAGGAGCGGAGCTCCGTCTGATAGTAAACATAAGAAGAAATCAGGCGTAGCCATAAAACGTTCAATTGAAGAAATAAGAGGTAATGGTCTAGCAAAATTCTAAAATTATATTTTAATAAAATTTTTTTAGTAAAATTTTTTCTGTGTGTGAGAAAAAACAAAAAGTCAAATTATTTTTTATAAAAATGTCTTCGCTTATCGAAAATAAATTTAGATTAGACGATCCTCCGTTCGTCAGTTATAATAAAAAAAATGACTATATAAGAATTGCTATGAATCCCGGATCTTCTAGTAGAGTAAATACTGGAGGAGATTTAATTTTTGAAGTTGATAATCAACAAAGTTATTTATATTTACCTGATTCATTTTTACACTGTGAATATTCTTTATATAGTGATGCCAATTTTACAACACCATTACCAGATACCGATAATATTGCACTAGAGAATAATTTTTTTCCAAGATTATTTACACAAATGCGTTTAGATGTTGCAACTGAAAATATAGAAACAATAAGTGATTCTCCAGGTGTAATTGATACAATGCTTAGATTTGTAACAATTGGTGAAAATAATAAAAAGTATGAAATCGAAGGTTGGTTTCCTGATACTAATGATGGTATAATTGTTGATGATTTAACTCACGCTGGAACAGATGCAGCAGGAATTGCAAAAGATGTAGAAAATATTGCAAAACATTTAAATAAAACAAACAATAGTGCATATAAAGAAAGACGTGAATTTAACAAGAAAAGTAAACATGCGGTAAATTGGTCATTGTCTCCATTATTCGGATATTTTGGTTATGATAAAATATCATATCAATTAAAATTTAAATTAATAATTCATCGCACAGCAAATAATGAATTAATCTTTTTTGGTAAGACTGGAAAAAAGCAAAAAAAATTGATAGACTTGAATGGTGGATTAAGCATATTACTCCTAGTTTAGAGGTTGAAACAGCTATTGCAAAAAGATTAAATACTAACAAACCAATTCCAGTAAATTTTCTAAAGCGTACTGCTAGTTCAGTAACTTTTTCCGAACAAAGATTTAACTGGCATTTTACTAGAACTGCGAATACTCCACGATATTTATTACTAAATTTTCAAAGAAATAATTCTCCAAGTTTTGATAAGAACAATAATCTTTTTCATATTAATACAATTCGAAGTTTACAAGTTTCATTAAATCAAACCCGATATCCAATTGATCCATTAAGATTCGATGATACCAATAATCAATTTATGGAAGGATATGATTCTTATCGAAATCTTTGTATAGAATTTGGAGTTGAACCACAATTAACTCCTGGAGATTGGAGACATTTATATCCTGTTTTCGGTTTCGATTTAAGTGCGCAATCTGAAGATATTATCAAGACTGGTTGTGATGTAACAATTAATATTGAAAAAAAAGATTCCACAACTTCATTGATGGCTTATGGTTTATTGCTAGAAGATGTAAAATATTCTATTGAATTTCTTAATAGAAAGATGGCTAGGATCGGCTGAAGCCTCGAGGAGCTTCGCTCCGATCGGTTAATTAAAATTTTTGGTAACTTAAAATTTTTTAGTAATTAGTAATGAAATTTTTTTGCAACTAGAATAGATTAAAAATTCTTAACTTAAAAATTTTTCGTAACTAGAATAGTTTTAAAATTCCTAACTTAAAATTTTTTGATAGCTAGAATAGATTAAAATTTTTCGTAACTTAAAATTTTTTCATAACTAGAAAAAATTTAAAATTCCTAATTTAAAATTTATTCATAACTAGAATAGATAAAAATTTTTTTATAACTTAAAATTTTCGTAACTTAAAATTTTTTTATTAAAAATGTCGCAAGCGAAAAGTAATAATAATAATAAAACTGTTGAATTAAAATTACGTAATATTGTTGACAAAAATACCCCTAAAACTATTACTATTAATAAAAAAAGTATTACATAAGTAAACCAATGATAGAGAATATTAAATTACAAGAAGAAAAGAATGGAGGGATTCTCCCATTACTTCCTCTAATAATAGGTGGCATAGCAGCTGCAGGAAGTGTTGCAGGTGGAGCCGCTGGTATTGTCCAAGCAGTAAATAAAAATAGATCAGAGAAGGCAGCATTAGAAGAACAAAAACGTCATAATAGAGAGTTAGAGAAAGTTGCTAGGGGAGAAGGAATAGTAGATAATTTTATTATTAAATTAAATGTAGTTGATGAAAGAAAACGAGTTCTCAAAAATATTCTCCACAATGTTGATGATTTAATAGAAATTAAAGAAACAACTAAAGATGGTTCTGGAATATATCTAAGTCCTAGTATTATAAGGTAATAACCTCAGGACCTTTGGTCCGATCGGCTAAAGCCTCTGAACAAGGTTCTATTCGGTAAAACTTTTATTTTATCTTTTAAAATGAATTCTACAAATTCCGAAAATTTAATTAAATTAAAAATTGCTAATTTAGACTTATTGAATTATCTATTAAACAAAAATAAAAACTCAAATTGCAAAATTTATGAAGGTAATGACATACAAAAAACATTAAAAAACTTTCCTGGATTTATTTGGAGTAAATATTCGAAAGAAAAACATATTCCTGGTCATTCATATACCGGTCCAGGAACTCGATTAAATATAAGACTAGATGAGAATAATAATCCGAAAGCAGGTGAAGAACCAATAAATAGAGTAGATGCCGCAGCTTACAGGCATGATTTAGCTTATCGAAATCATGACCTTAGATCTCGTCATGCAGCTGATAAGATGATTCAACAATTAGATAGTATTCAAAATCCTACATTTAGAGAAAAAATTGAAAGAATGTTTGTTAAGAAAGCTTTACAAGCTAAAATATTATTCGGTCAGGGTTTAAATGAAACGACAGCAAAGATGTCTGAGAACAACGCTCGAACCTACGCGTCCGAAATTCATAAAGAATACAGAAGGCCTAAATATTTATTGAAAGTAAAAGTATTTAATAAAGATGATATTTGGAGTGCAGATCTTATTCATATGCCGAATGATTCTGATTATAAATACGCATTGACCGTTATAGATTTATATACACGATACGCTTGGGTAAAGCCTTTAAAAAATAAAAGTGGTCTATCAGTTAAATATGCGTTTGAAGAAATCTTTAAAGAAAGTAAGAGAAAGCCAAGGAAGTTGTTTGTTGATAAAGGGTCGGAATTTTATAACCGAAACGTTCAGCCACTATTTGAAACTGTTTATTCAACTGAAAATGCAGGAAAAGCTGTAGTGATAGAAAGATTCAATAGATCATTAAAAAATAAATTATTCAAAAAATTTACTGAGCAAAGAAATCAGAAATGGTTGAAGATATTACCAGGAATTGTAGAAGAGTACAATAATAAAGTTCATTCAGGTATTGAAGAAACCCCAAAGAATGCTTCTGACGACCCTGATTTAATACGAAAGAAAATATTCGAAAATAATTATTCGAATGAGAGTAATCCGAATTTACAGAAACATAAGCCGAAATTTAAAATTGGAGATAGAGTTAGAATATTTAAGTATAAGAATAAATTTGAAAAAGGCTTTGTTGGCTATTGGACTAAAGAAATATTTGAAGTTTGTAAAATAAATCAAATTTATCCGATTACTTACGAAATCAAAGATTTAGATGATGAAGATATCAGAGGCCGTTTTTATCAAAATGAATTACAACGAAGCGATTTTTAATTATCTTTATTATTGGAACTAACGTTTCGGGAATGAAATTCCCTTGTTCAATTCTGACATAATATCTAGAAATGGTACTCCTTTTTGTAATTTATACAAAACGTAAGGACATAATTGACCACAATAAATAGTTCCCGGTTTTTGAATTTGAAATGTATTAAAAGTTCCATTGCCAAGTAATTTTTTAACTTCGTTTGTTGGAGGTAATCCATAAGAGCCGAAATAGTAATTATCTCTATTTTTATTAGACATATATGCAGACCAATGTACACCTTTTTGATCTGACGTATGAAGATTTGTTATAAAATTTATAGTTATTGTTGGCTTATTTTTTAGGAATTGTAATTCGTCTCTCATCAATATGTGAAAATTCTTTATTCCCAATTGATTTGCGATTTTCTTTAGATCAAAATTCGTTGTTGTTTGTGTTCCATATAATTTTAAAAACTGATTTATGTTGCTCATTTTATAATAAAAAAATTTCTTAAGGGACCCTAGATTAAAAAAACTGTCCCATAATGATGACTTTCCTTACTACTTATTCGATTTTGAAATGATTATATTATAATTATTCTAATCTATATTGTTTTACATATTTCCATTTTCTTCATGAACTTCATTTGTTAATATGTTTCATCGTTAAAATGATTGTTTAAAATTGCCGTAAAAACTAACCCGCATATCGGTGTTTATGCGTTGTGAGTTCACAAGAAGAATTTTATTGTCATTTGCTTTTATTGTCAATGCACTCTTATGTGCTTAATCTATTCATGTCTTCACAATGGGAAGTACTTTACTACCCGTATGTGTTTGGCAAACGCTAAATGAATTTCGCAAATCGATTTCTAAAACTGAATTTGAAAACAAACTTTGAAAATAGATTTTGAAAACAGATTCTGAAAATAATTTACGTAGGGGTAAATTGAAATGTCAAAAGTTTACCGATGGGTAGATTGAAATGACAAGAGATTCCACGATAATTTTAGGGGAAAGCTGCTAGATGTTTCCGTTGCTAAAACAATAAATCTCTTTCTCTCTTGAATTATCAGCCAGTGTACGGGTTCATTGAATAATTTTGAGTTTATGAGTTACAATGATCTTCTAGTTCACACAATTAGTACTTTAAATAATGTTGAGAATACAATAACGAAGAATGTCTAAGTAATAATTGCGTCTTCTTAATTTATCATAATGCTCCAATCTTAATAATAATTGAGATCCATTTCACTTGTTTTTAATTGAGATAACGAAGGATATAGTCTTGCGGTTTCTTCCACTTTTGTTTCTTCCACTTTTGTTTCATCCACTTTTGTTTCTTCCATTTTTAAAGAAATATTTTGAATAAATATTTTGAATACAATCTTCTGGTATATTGAGACTACGTGATATCTTGAGACAACTTAAATTTTCGTCTGCCTAAATTTTCGACTACGTGAAATTCTTAGACCACGTGATATTTTGAGACAACTTAAATTTTCGATTACGTGATATTTTGAGACAACTTAAATTTTCGATTACATGAAATTTGGAGTCTACCGAAATTTTCGATTACGTGATATTTTGAGACAACTTAAATTTTTGATTACATGAAATTTGGAGTTTACCTAAATTTTTGAAATTTTGATTTTTTGAAAATTTGTCATTACCTAAATTTTCGGCCTTCGGCCTTCGGCCACGTGAAATTTGAAGTCTACCTAAATTTTTGAAATTTTGATTTTTTTGAAAATTTTGAAAAAACCCGCAAAAGTGTGACATCCGGCGCAAGCGAAGCGAAGCGTTGCGCCGGATGTCACACTATATACTACTCCATTTCGCAAATAGAATGGTCCTGTGAAGTCGCAACCAGTTATTTCAAATATTGTAGTTTTATTCAACCGGTCGTTGCTCAGTGGAGCTTCCTTCTGTAAATATGATTTGCAGTCATGTCGGCAACAAGTCAAACAAGATCTAATCGCACTTCTCACCACCCTCCGTCCTTTAGTAATCCAATAATTACCACGCAATTCAGTGAGGGTTGATGCAATTCCACTGTGGCACATGTACATGTAATTATGAATATCAAGAATAATCAGCTTAGTCAAATGAGAATCGCCAGGTAGGAGGATGAGCTCATCAAAGTCAATTCGTCCAATCGAATATAAGCAGCCATTTTGTAGTGACAAAAACAACCTCTTCAACGGACTATCAGTATTTATTGGTTTGCCTTCCTCTAGACATGACATTTCTCGTGTAAAATATCTTGACTGCTCCATTTTGATTAATTCTCTCTTTGCTTCTTGAAATTCATGGAAAGGATTGACTTGGATTCTGTTCGTGTCATTTATCAATT
Organism: Prostheceraeus crozeri; assembly: GCA_907163375.1. Lineage (NCBI taxonomy): Eukaryota > Metazoa > Platyhelminthes > Polycladida > Euryleptidae > Prostheceraeus > Prostheceraeus crozeri. Next base: position 101,357 of record CAJQUW010014518.1, read on the forward strand.
CCTTAAATTTTGCGATGGCTCTTCTAACGTAGACAAACACAGTCACCGACTTTTTCAACAAACTGTATCTTGTGATGTCAAAAACTATTTCTCTGGTATTACACGACAAATTCACAGAACATTTTCTGATTTCTTGAATCTCTTCCTCCTGAAAGCATTTCTTGTTTTCTGAATCAGAAGGCTATTCTGCAGTTTGGTTTAACCAATCAGGACCATGCAGCCAAATTTTTCTGTTCCATTTTTGAAAAGATGTTTTCCTTGTTGCTTGATCGGCTGGGTTGTCAACACCAAGACAATGATTCCACTTGGACGGCGGAACAATTTCTTGAATCGCTTGAACTCTGTTACCAACAAACTGTTTGTAACGTGATGGTGAACTCCGTATCCAGCTTAGCGCAATCGACGAATCAGTCCAACAAAATATATTCACATTCTTCAATGTCAATGCTTCAAGCACAATTTTCAACAGCCTCGCACCAAGATAGCATCCAAGAAGCTCCAATCGTGGAAGTGTAACTCTTTTGACGGGTGACAGCCTTGATTTTGAAATCACAAGAATGGAAGACTTGGAGCCATTTGAAGACGTTGCTTGTAGATAGATACATGTTGCGTAAGCTTGCTCGCTTGCATCACAGAAAACATGCAAAGCCATATTTGAAATAGCATGAGCACAGTGAAAATAACCTCGTGCAATGGAGATTATGTTACAGTCAGAAAAGGATGCGACAAGTTTCAAAAATTCTTCTTTGTCTTTTGGTAAAATTGGATCATCCCATCCATAGCCCTTTAGCCACAATGACTTCATGAGAAGCTTCAATGACACTACAACAGGAGATACAAGTCCAAAGGGATCAAAAATTTTCGCAGTGTATGATAGTATCATTCGTTTGCTGAGATTTTTATTGTGGAATATAAACTCAGGAATCGACACTTCAAGCTCATCGGTGTCCAACCTCCAAGGAATTCCCAAAACTTTTGTGCTTCCAGTATGTTTCATTTCAATGCCATGTTCTTGTTGAATCCTTTCGGCAAGTTCTTTTGAGCTAGCAGTCCATTTTGTCAGATTCATGCAAGCATCTTTCATTAAAATGGAAGCTTTAGTGATCTCGGACATACACTCTTCCACAGATGAAGATCCAGAAATGAGATCATCGACGTAAAAGCTTCTTGACATTTTCTCTGAAATATTGTTTTTGTAATTGAGCAAGTGATGTCGAATTGTAGCATTCAGTAAGAATGGGGCACATGTGATGCCAAAACAACCTCGCTTGAATCGATAAACATCTTCATCCCATAAAAATCGTAGGAAATCACGTTCGCTTTCTTTCAGTGATAGCTGGAGAAATGCCTTTGTGATATCTCCAATGTATGGCAATGCAAAGAAGCGAAAGCGGAGTAAGAATTCGATTAAATGTGGCAACAGTGAAGGACCAGCATCCAGCAGCTCATTCAACGACACATTGTTTCTGTCTTTAACACTGCCATCAAAAACAGGCCTCACTTTCGTGGTTTCATTGTTCTCTTTTATAACAGCATGATGAGGAAGGTAAAATACATTATCGTTCCTCTTGACTTCTACTTTAGACACCTTATCGATTATATCCAATTCCTTGTATTCTTTGAAAACTTTATTATACTCATTTCTCAAATAGGATTTTTCTCTAGTCTTCTGTTTAGACATTTCATTCTCTGATTCGCAATGTCAAAATTTGAATCAAGCATCTTCTCCGTATTTTTCCATAGCAATGGCACTTTATATCTACCATCTTTCTCTCGTTCAATGTCTTTTGAGAATGCGTTTAAGCAAGGAAATATTTCATCATCATGGTTCATGTTCACAGTTTCTAATTCCCAGAACTTTGAAATGTCAACAGTAAACAAGGCCTTTGTAGTCGCAACTGAGGTACGTATCCGTTCTCTTTTTGAAATTGGACCCTGAAGCACCCATCCGAATTTGGTTTCACAAGCAACAAGACCGTACGAAGTAGGAAACGAACTAGAAGACATGATTTCCCACAATTGATCCAAACCAAGAATGATGTCAACTGAATTTTGCGCAGCATTTGTCGAATTCTGGATGCAATCAGCTAGAACAAATCCTCTGTCCTCCATTTCCCTTATCCATGGACCATTTGGAATCATCTCCAAAGGAGCACATAATCGAGAAGTTGAAAGCAGATTGAATGTGTTTTCATATTCATTCACTTGGGAGCGAATGGTGACTTTAACAACATCAAGGTTACAGCTACTTGAAATTTCACCAAATCCCTCAATTTGCAATCTTTCAGAACCGATCTGTTCTGCCTTTATAGAATTTGCCAATCTTGTACGAATATACGAACGTTGGCTACCATCGTCAATCAAAATTCTCGCCTGACAAGGTCGTTTCGAGTTTCCTTCAACAATAACTGAAGCAGTCATCAGTAAAACGTTTGGAGACACACAACTTGACGTAGAGGTAGAAGCTGTAGGTACTGCACTAGACGACACATCAGTCAATACATTGCTTGATTCATCAGGACTATCACACAGAAGTTTGTGATGTCTTGCGCCACATTGGCCACAATTGCTGCCAACAAAGCAATCTTTGGAAATGTGTCCACGCTTCAAGCACAAATAGCATGCATTGGAGTTTTTCACAGATTCTCGTCTTTGCCTTGGCGTCATCAGGCAAACCTTTTCGCAATTATCAGGTCTGTGCAAAAAGGAGCAAAATATGCATCTTGCCCTGTAGCTTTGATCATTGGAGTTATAGATGTTTGTTGTTGAATTTCTTTCCTTCGAAAATGAAGTTTTTGGCTTAAAAGTTCTTTTGTTATCATCGAGATGAACATTTGAAGTCAAGCAGCGATTGTGAGCAAGAAGATACTGCTCTGCTAACTTTGCAATTTCGTCCAAATTGGTAGGTGACCTTTCCTTCAAGAATGTTGCCAAATCAACAGGACATGAAGAGATGAATTGCTCCTGTGTAAACAGATCACAAACAGCCTCAAATTCTTTGTTAGTATTGGAGAGTTCAATCCATCTAGTAAGATAATTACGAAGACGAGTGATGTATTGTTCGGGACTCTCTCCTTGTTGACGCTTGCTGTTCCTGAATCGTCGTCTGAATCCTGTCTCTGTCAATTCGTATCGCTTGAGCAGTGCTTCTTTCAATTGATCATAATTATTAGCTACTGACTCAGATAAGCGAGAATATACATCCAAAGCTCTACCAGTCAGCAGCGCACTCAAAGACGTTGACCATTTCGATCTGTCCCAATTGTTGCACTTAGCAAATCGTTCAAATCGATTTAGGTAGCTATCGAGATCATCCTTATAATCAATGAATGTAGGCAATCAATTTAGGGCAGTTGTTATTTGACATGGAAGCATTAGAGGCACTGTTGTTGGAATTTGATTCACTTGCGCTGACCAGTTCCAGTTCCAACCTTTTCATCTCCAATTCATGATTTCGCTCCCGCTCACGCTCCTCTCGTTCTCACTCACGCTCTTCACGTTCCTGAACACGCCTTTCCCTCTCACTGCTGCGGTTCACTAATGAACACTCGCAGTTCATCTCCTTCGAGTCTAATCGAGTCCCAATTTCAAACAATTTGTCCATATCTCTGCTTACAGGTAGTTTGCAAATTTCCCCAAATCCTGGTCACGGCACCAATTTATATTGAAAATAGTGAGTCGAATAAAAACTTCCAGATTATCAATACATTGCGTTGTGTACTAATTTCCATATACTCTGGCCTACAGCATGCATGAAATCGTACAAATTTCAAAATTTGACTTTGACCGTAGATACACGCATCTGACAGCAGAAAAGATAACATAGCATTCCGCCTACAAGCATAAACACATCAAACATCTAAGTCATGTAACATCATAGAAATAACAAAGTGTGAATACCATGGCATTTAAAATCGGCCTATAGTTCATTTCCAACAAAGGTATACACTTATTACCTAAACGTACTAATGTTCTTCTAAATAGTTGTTTTTGAACTATTTCCTTGCAAGAAAAACAGCAAAAATTAATAAATTTCCCCCATGCGTTGTAGCGGTTATTCTTTGTAGGCCTACCTACACTTTTTTATTAAAACCAACTTTCAGCAATACTGTACGGTTCTGTTGACCGCTTTGATTTGAAGAATAGTTTTAAAAAACAGTTCGCAATGTTTGAGTCATAAAACTTATATTATATTTACATACTCCTACAATGATTGCAATTCAATTTTACCTGACTAGAGAATTGATTCTAGACTTAATGTCGTCAATCGTCGACAGAAGTCTGGGCCTAGTTAATAATCGGCCGGCAGCCGGTTCCAACCCTGGCACTCTGTACTCACATGTGTTATCAGCATAGTCATTGCCTCGTCAATTCCATCATTAGGAGCTTCCTTGGCCGATGTTGACCTCCAACCAATAATTGAATGCTTGCGGCAGAGATCATCAACTTCAGAGGTTATCGGCAATTCTTCATCGGTTAAAAGATCGGTCTATAATCAAAAGTAGTCAAATCTTTCATACTATGAAACTTAATAGCTGTCATTGAACGATATTCGATCCTTGGAATTCGTTACATAGCGATGTTTAGACATTTACAGTTTGAACAGTTTGAAATGTTTGAAGTGTCACAGTTTGCAACATGTGCACTGACAAATGTGATTAAAGCATACAGAAGGTAAGTCTTGCAAAATAATGTTGCAAAAATTGGCATCTAAACACGCCTGTCTAAGAGGATTTTATGCAGTCCCTTTTGAAATGAATAAATGCATATTTACTGAAAATGCTTCGTAGATTGATACTAATGGCTTAGGATCATGCCAGCGAATCTAAAAATAGAGAACTGATGCTATAAAATGGTGAGTATTGTGTAGAAACATGCACATACAGCTGCACTAATGTCTCATCTTAGCATCAGCTCACTATTGTGAGATTCACTCTCTTGAGACGATCCCGCTGTAAAAAAGGCGATAGTGCCTTTAGTCTAGTTCTACGCAAATGTACATGCAAACGTGTTTTCATCTAAGGCACCAGTAATGTAGGAATTGCACCTTAAAATTCATTCTGAAAATAAATGAAATAAATTGGATCGACATTACCAACATATAACTAGGCCAAGTTTCCTTGCGTACCAAAAATGCCAAAATGAGTAAAAGAGGATATTTAAAAAAACACAAGCTGATTGATATTAAATTTGTATAAGCAATGAAACGAATACAATATTGTTCATACAACATTGTCATACTATTAAAGAGGAGAAACATTCCAAGATAGAATAACATTTCGATAGCTTTACGAGAAAGGGGTCATGCCGCATGAATCGTTAAAGAAGTGAAAGTGGAATGACAAGAACCGATGTAAACTGAGCATGTAAGATGGTGGTGCCTGCGGACGATAAAACCATTAAGCTTCACTGCAGAAAGTAAAGAATATCTGCTAATACAACCAAATATGTATGTAAATGTACAATTGTGAGTCAAATACATAAACAGGCCTTTGTCCTTACTTGGATGAGCATTTAGTTAAATCTTCAGTACAATAATCTCTCTGAGGTAAGTCAGAATCAAGGCTCAAATCTAATGATGGAAAATAATACAATTTTAAGGAGCAAGGGCCTTTACCAAAGATAACAAATCAAAGTGTGAGGATTTTTCCCCTACACTGTAATCTGACACCTCCTAAAGTGGAAGAAATCTACATCCTAAAGCGCCACACACTAAAATTTCAGAGGGCTATGTTGAATTAGTAGGTTAGCATACTGAAGAGAACAGTAACCCTTAGACGTAAGCAGCTGCATAGAAGGAGAGCGTGAGTCACTGCTTGCCAGACAGCAGTCGCTGTTATTGAGGACATCATAAGTTCACGTTGCTGCATGTACGTGAATCATTCTCTGCTTCATCTCTCCGAGGTTATGTAGCTGGCTTTAACTTCGAGTGGGAAGTTGACTTCCGTCAGTGATATTTCAATTAAATTGTTTATTTAAATTATCTGTTGAAGTTGTGCAGTAGCAAATTGCAAATATATGGATATCATGATGTCATACCAGGAGACTACATCTTTCCCATCAACGTCGATCGAAATACGGGATAAATGGAAAAGAAATATAGTAAGACTTGAAACCAAATGGCCAAAAATCTGCATTCTACATTTTCTCGTGATAGTTAATCGTGACAGATATACTAATCAATCTGGTTCATCAACTACCGGCATCTCTGAAAAATGAGGCGAGTTTCCTGTTGCTCTGATAGCCTATTCGAAAGAGCTGTAATATATGCATGCTGCATAGCACTAATGTAAATCGAGTCTAAGACTTCTGAAGTGAAAATGCCTCTTTTCATAACGGGACTAAATTAATTTTTGCGGATGATGCAAATTATAAATTGGAAAAGTTGTAAATTCTCTAGGTAGGCATACATTGTATTTATCAATTTCATGCATTCATTCGCGTTATCTGTGCTCGATAAAGCCTCTGAGAAGCAAATGCGCACTCATAGAAACTGCTCAAAGTACTCACTGTTATTTAAGTGGTGTGTCCAATAAGCTTCCGAACGAAGGCAGAAAATAGTAGATACACACATGTGAAAGGTTAATTGAATAGGGATATCAAGCTTAGGATTAAATACAAAGTTCTAAATGCTTTGATGTACACATGTGTTATCTGTGCGGTCAATTATATTCAGAATATTCGAAATTTCGTATATTTCAATGAATTTTAGTAGAAATGCAACAATGAATTCTGCATTTAGTTTAAAAAAGGAGGCATAAATGAGTTCAATGTAACCTGCTAATGTAAGCATTTATCACCAACTGTCATGATAATCTATAGTCAGATAATAGTATAGACATCGAAAAAATGCAATAGACGACACTGAAGGATATTCGTTTCCATTATGTAGTCTTCAGTCTTTCCTGATTCGGACAATTAAGGAGAAACATATTTTTGTAAACCTATGCTTAAAATTTCGCATTTAATCTTTTAAACGTTTTCATCTAATCTATAAAAATTCTGCTGCCACATAGCTGTGAATTCGCTTAATAAATATTCATCAAAATATATGAAACTCTTGATGTTGAACTAGGGCCAACAGACTTCTGACAAATTAAATCTTATATACTTCTATATAGAATCTTCTGCCAATAATTATCCTTCTTGTCAGTATTCAAATAATTGCGGTTTTTCTACAATGTGCAGACACTATTTGATGCACACGTATTTTTAATGTATGGTGTTAACTGCTCGACTTCCTATAAATATTCAGTTCATCCTGTTGGCTACTTTTAAAAGTACATCCATTTTAGCAATTAAAGTCTCTTTCATACTCTATTCATATTATTCATTATTATTAAGTTTTCAATGTAGCATGATATCAAGACAAAAAATAGATTCCAGCACCAATAGGAAAGACTAGACAGTCATCAAAGCAAAAAGAGAAAGATCAACTAACTGATATAGAATGTTTCTATTCTGTAAAAATACATGATAGGTATTTTTGATTGTAAGAAAATATCCGCCTATTGAATGAAACTTTTTATTCTTTCTTATAAAATCATCACATGTTCAACATGTCATGCTGGTTTCCTCAAACGAACTATACTCACTTAGAACCAAAACATGTAACATTGAACCGATTCAGACGCTTTCACAATGGCCATTAAATCACCGTAGAAAAGGAGATATTCCATTTTTTCATTTTTATTATATTTCTAGCGACGATCTTGGGCCACATTTGCCATGCCAGTTATTATTTTGAAGACAACTTAGCTGATGCATGTTTGGTAGAGACCTGTGACGCTCATATTCTTTTCATCTGATTAATCTGTACGGCTACTTGTTGTCGACACATAGCAGTTTGCAAGACAGTGTATGCTGTCTGAAGTGGGAAAATCAATCAGAAACATGTTCAGTATTACATTAGAACTTTCAGACGAAAATTAGTACTTGTGAATATGGATTATTAGCATAATATGTGCTATTTATTGGAGATCTGAAACTGGTGAATTTCCATGATCTGTAGAACGTCAAATAAGTAAGAAAGGAGCCAATTTTCTACAACAAGAGGTTTTAATTATTTTATCAAAGTATATGTGGATGTATTCAATTCAGCATTGATAAATTATGTTGTGTGGGCGCATATTAAAATAGATAGCGTAATAAAAGTAATTAAAAAACACGATGTGCTTTGTGTATGCATCTTCATAAGAAATTCTATTTTTTTTTAATTATATATGTCAAATCAAGAACTTCGAATTTTTGAAGAAATCACAATTTGTTCAGCCTGCTTCATGTAACATGTAGATCTAACGTTCTTGTCTCTTAAAGTTAATTATTTCTTTCCTTTCACTCCATAGTTGGTAACTAAAATTCCTTTTTCTTTTCAGCAATCATTTCGACTGGAATATCAGTGAATACAAATTTGTGGCATGCAAAAATTAAATATGTGCTTTGACGATGGAGCATCTATACCATCACGGTACATGCAGTCTTGTTTCTAACGTATAATCTCCAACGCAATCGACAGTAGAAACTGTCGTAGTAGAACATTAGGGACCGTAGAAACTGTTGGAAGAATTTCTTCGTGTGCGTCACATCTTCACCAAGATCAGTGCAAAAATCTGTGAATTTTTTGGTGCCATAAATTACTTTGAATTCTTTAGCTTCTATCTTTCTATGATAATTCCTTGATGTTTTTTCTGTGATTTTCTGTGAGCTGCAATTTCTGTGAGTTTAGATCATAATTTAAATTGAACAAAAAATAGATATTGATTTTCATATCTAGCACTTGATTGTTATTGTCTTGATCTTGAGACTCAATTTTGTTACTTTATCTTTATTGCAACTGATGATCTACGTGTTCACACATGCTTTTATCCACATAATTCTGTAATAAAAAACCTGCATGTTTCTGACATTTTATACTTTCCCGACACTCATTATATCATATAGCCAGTGGCGTCTTCTCCGTACCTGCGAGGCCTTCGGCGCATCCTCAAAAATTTTTTTCCAACAATTATAAAAATGAAAAGTGTCATCATTCATTTAAATTCGACAGCTTCTCGTGATAGTTGTGCACAGTTTTCCGTCTCAAAATCAGACTCTCAACCTCAAGAGTGAACAGTTTTGCAGCACGTGCTCGAATCACAGCTGTTTTCTTCGAACAATCAGACACACAAGCTAGTCGTGTGTTCAGACGGAGCATTGATGTTCAGACAGCGCGAAAGAGAGTTGTGTGAGTGTGAGGCAGTAAGCGCACGTGCCCGCGCCAATTATGGCTTTTCCGATAGACAATGCTTTGCCTTCTCCAATTTTTGCAATGAAATTCTACGCGATTCTTGATCGAGGCGTGGTATCTAAATATAGTAAGGGAAGCGCAACCCAATTGTTCCTGGATTCGCTTTATGTCAGAGAGGCCACTACGTCAACAGTAGCAGATGACTGACGTTCAGACAAGACTGCGATCAGATGATGAGCGTTCTCCAATGAATGCAGAGTAATGCATCTGACTCAAACACCCAGATTCGGCAGAATTCCATAATTTGTTTTTACGTGATTGATGTGACACTATGTTTAGTACTGTAGATGAGATCATAACCACGCCTTTCGTCCGAAGGGAATATACTGAAAAGATGACAGTCGTCAAGCAAGGTAGGCCAACACCTGATATAAAATTGAAAGTACTCACAGAGAAAAAAAAGTAAGAAATGCGCAAGACATTTGAATGTGTCAAAATTTCAAACATTTGAGCGGCTGACTGGCCATGAGAAACGCAAGAAACCGTAGACCTTGCCTCCTTTTTTCTCGTGAAAATGTGGTCTGGACAGAGAGGTGATATAGTAATCATTTCCTTGAGTAAGGCGGTTAAGCGACATGAGCAATCACTTCTCATGTGCACATTTGCGTGGCCTTAATTAAATATGTTCGGGAAATTCTTATTGAAAATTCATCTTTTATGAAAATTAATTCTGTAAAATAAAAAAATGTGTGGTATAGAAATAGTATTCCAATGCCGAGTGAAGGCCTATGGTCTGGGAGCACGCGAAGCCACTGGTAAGCATATAGTAGGTAAAGTGTCGATTCAAAAAGAATCTGTATACAGTAAAAATGTTTGTATGAAAAGATTCAGTTTTTTGCGGAGATAACGTTCTTGCGGTCCAAAAAAATTATTTGAGCAGTTTTTAAAAAGCTAAAATTTTGCAAATTTATATACTACTGACATGAAGCCACTGTATAAGTAGACCTAATATGAAGCAAGTTAGATATCAAGAGGAATGAATATTTGCAAATAAGCATCCCAACTAAGCGGAAATTAAGCTGATTATCAAACTTGACCTCAATTGATCATTCACTTGACCTTAAAAAATGTTCAAGAAATTGTTATAAAAAATTCAACTTTTATGAAAATTAATGTTGTAACAGAAGAGTGTTTGGTATAGGAATGGTATTCCAATGCCGAGTGAAGGCCTATGGTCGGGGAGCACGCGACGCCACTGAATATAGTGTTTGTATTTTTGTCACCGAAAATTGCGTGGTCAGGACAAAATTTTCATGGTACATGTATATATGAGATTTCGTTGTATCTTTTACATCAATAGACTTGTGATTGTATTCACTTTGGTACCGGGTGTCAATCTTATCAATTTCAAGTGAATTTCAGTAAAGTTTGCTTTATGTATTCGAATTGTACAACACTAATGTCATGTTCTCTTTGCATAACAGTACTACAGGGGTTAGAGGGCTCTTATCTCCTTTGAGAGTTGTTTGTATAGAAAGGGATAAATATTGACTGGATATAATGATAGCTTTATCTGCAATAAATCTCAATGCGTAACCCGTCTATTGCTGAATAAAGATAGAACCATGCATTGTCATAAGGGAAAGTAGAATATGGCACTGAAAAAATGCTTTAGGAGGTGAGAGACTAGCCTTCTAAAAGCCGCATGCTTTAGGATTTTTTTATTGGTTGCGAATAGTGCTCAGCTCGCTTTAGGAGGTGCTGGTTTTCAGTGTAGTGGACTTTGCAATACGGAGTCGGCACTCTATATCGCGAGCCTTAGATAAACTGCAATTTGTTTTCATAAATTAAGATCAACAAAGTCCACTCGATTATATTTTAGATTTGTGACAATTTGCAAATCATTTACATAATCTCATACCTGAAAACTCATACCTGTCAGGAGTGTACATAACTTCTCTGCAAGTTTTGAGAGAATTGTTTTTGTCTTTGCAACAGCATATGCTAATAAAAAAACGTTCGTCTCATCCATGACAGTGCCTGACCGCATACTTCCAAGGTCACCAAGGATTACATGTACCTGGTATCTGCGAATGTGAGACTGCTAATGCAGCCACTCCATAATCACCAGATTGCAGCGGATGTGATCGGTACATTTTCCATCGCCTCGAGATGGAAACTATCAACCGGGGAAAGTTTGTGTAATGCAGGGATGCGGAGTCCTATCATTTTGATAGGACTCCGGCTTCGGGTGGCCAGTATATATAGCCTAGCTTTTTGAAAAAACTGGTAACCTACGTCATAGATCATTATAGGCTTACCTGAACATATTTCTAGTGATCATTGCTGTATCAAATCAATCATTTCCGATGAAAGTTTATCAAACGTCGCTTTAAGTTGAATGCATACGACTCGGCTCCTCCCTGATGTGTGCTTCACACGATTTTTCTCCAGTCTCTACCAGGCAGGAAAATCTCCCATCCTACTTCAAAAAATATTAGTACACTTTCGATTTTAATATGCTTTTTGGAGGAGCCATCACATAAGATTAACGTTTGGTGAAGAGGTAATGTTCTCAAACAAACTAGCATTTCATTTTTGTCTCTGACGTGACCTTTGGTGCGTAGGTGTGATCGAGGTTAGGAAGGCTTGTCTTCTCTATTAAATCGCAGAGTGAAAAGACAATCCTTATTTCACTATCATGGTTCATTCCCTCAACTATTACAAGCTTTGCATGCACTACTGTCTCTGTACTTTTGTTTGACGGAGAAAGTTGACATCAAAACAGTGACGGCTATGCACGGGGATAAATAATTTGTTTGTGTTATACTTCGGGTCTAGTTATAGGCCGGAGTTCGGAGTCCTATCATTTGATAGGACTCCGACTCCAGCAAAAATGATAGGACTCCGGGACTCTGACTCTGCATCCCTGGTATAATGCATTAGCAAAATTAGATTTATAGAAGTAGGCTATGCGCCTGGAGTTTGATATTGCAGAGAGGCATAGTCGAATAATTTTCAGGAGTGGGATTCCCCTTCACCTCCTATAAATGCGCCAATCTATTAAATCTTACATTTCAATGTGCCGCTGATTAAACTTTGATTTTCAGTTACCATTGATGAACCCTCTTAATTCATGCGACTTTCACGTTACTTCTAATTCTAAGATAGTGATTTACTTGAAGCTGGTACATTGGACTGCATCGCGCACTGACTTCTGCAATAACGATTAGATCAGAATTAATATAAATCATGGTAAACCTCAATACGACCCTTATGGAATAATGCAGCTGAAAAGTCATCCTCAAAAAACATTGCTGCATTTATAATTAATTTGATTTTGACGAAGGCAAACATATGGCAGTGAATTCTTTAGGCAGGAAAGCGGTTAGATCCATGAAATGACATCATTTGAAATCTATATTCCGCTAATCATCAGCTTCATTCGATAGGCATTAAGTCAAACCTCCCTTAGGGAAGCAACAAGCACGTTAACATTCCTATTAATAATGGTGTTCATGAGAAATTTGCTGTTACTGCGTGGACAATATTCGAGCTTAATACACTTGAAACAAAATATTGCGGCATTATCAAGTTTTTGAACCAGTTTGATTAAAATATTAATACATGGAATTTTTGGAAAAGTGCGTTAGAAAACCATGTAGTCACTGGAAAGGTGGATGGTAGACGATCTAAAAGTAAAAAAACTACCATTCGTGAATACAAAATCGAAAGAGAGTAATCTATCGGGCATTAATGTTATCCAAGTAACGAAATACGGACCATAAAGATAAATAGAGAAAGCTGACCATGTCACAATCCTCATATTCGGTGAATGATGGGCCACAAGGTAGCGAATTAGGCTGTTAACCAAAGAGGAAGTATGTAGCCTCAACAAAAACGATTTTGGATAGCAATTGAAAGATGCATTGACACCATAACACTGATTGAAATAGGCAGTCAAATTAAAGCGTTTTCATTTTCCCAAGATAAATATAATCCACTCCGCTTTATGTCTCAACATATTTCGAATGACATTTTGACGCTAGATTGTGAGTTAAATAGTGGATGTTGATTTGACATGCGATTTCACTTTGGTATTGTTTTGCCAGAAAGGTAGTTTGATGATGGGAGCTAGGCGTGTGACCTCAAGCTTGCAGATGTCCTTTGAATCTAATCTGTGACTGGAAGCGCAGCCTCCGTCGATCGCTCCTTTACCTAAATCCTGAGCCCGGGGAAAGAAATAATAGAAATTTTACATCAAATTATCACAATATTAAATCGTTAAATGATCACTCTAATAATGCCTGTTGCTTCCCATGCTATCATGCACTGTCCACAATTATTAGCCGTAAAATATTTATTCAGCCTAATAGGCTAAAATGTCGACTTCCAAACTCGTTAGTTAAGCCCGGGTACAGAAATTGAAAATCATGGAAGGTCGGGTTCATGATCACCGCTTGATTAAAAAGCTTTCAGAAATCGGAGCTTGCAACCTCATGTCATCCAAACATCATATAGCATGTGCTGTAAGACATGTAGCTACTTTAATTAACTGTTGTTTAGCAACCGACAACTTCAACCTCTTTTCAGTGAGAATCCAACATCACAAGCTTATTAAAGCTTCATGTTTAAGTCGTGCCGAACAAGTGGATGTCACAAATCAAAATAAAACAATCGATTGCAGCAATTTATGGTTAGCCAAAGCAAACCGATTCGATTTTTTTCGAATTGGTTTCGAATCGGTTTCGAATCGAATCAAATCTCGAATCGGCAGCCGAATTGTGAATCGAATCTAATCTCGAATCTTCGCAGGTCCCTAATTATATATCAAATCGTCACACATTCGTTGAACTTAATGATTGAATACGAACTATATCATACCTATGATTCCAAGTAAAGCACCAAGTTCAACGAATTTGAGCACAGTCACCAAGAACAATTTCATGTATTCGTTAAATATATAATGTGATGTCTTTATTCGCAAACATCAGATATTTCTCTGTTATTTCAATTTCTAATATAGTTTCCACTAATAGACCGTTTATGACATAATTTTCGTTATTGTAACAGTATGGTTTTAATGCAGTATTTTTTATGAGTGAGAGAAAGAGAGATGTTTTACTTAAACCACAAATATGAATCAGAATTGCAAGCTATTTGAAAATCAAGATCACAAAGTTTAAGTAAATCATCAAGTAACGTCGAAGTTCATCACTGAGATCTTAATTACAAAATGTACGAGACTGCATCATACATACACGTGGTAGGAAAGAATTTCGCGGTAATTTGGTTCTGCAGTATGGCACTAAAAACCGACCGGAGGGTATAAGAGAAGGCATCATTTTTGAAATTAAAGTTTCTTGACACTTCAGACTGCTGAAGAACTTTACAGCCAAAGTCCGATGTCTAGAGGCAACATCTGTTGCCGAAGGGATAGTTCCTTTAATCTTGAGGCATCGGTCATGTATTCTTTGAAGGCGATTCGAATTATCAGACGAAAGGCCACTAAAGGCTCAACAGGCATATTCAATTAAGCTGCGGATGATGGCAGAGTAAATGAACACAAACTATCCATCACTTGTTTTCATTCTTCTTGAAAAGCCGGCTTTTTAACCATATATTTTATAATGTTCAAATTTCATGAAAAACATGCATGTTGATGCATATGAAAAAAACTCTTAAGTCCAAGCATGGATTTGCCACCAGTTAGCTGTTCGCTATTATGCGGCATGGTAGGCCCTATTAATTATATCGATTTTGAAAACTGCTAGACACAAAGCATAGGTGGAATATCAACAGAATTTCCTAGGGATCCCATTTATTATATGCCCTAAGAATCACTTGCAATAATGATTGAGTTTCTGGAATTTCTGAAGTAGTGGCTACTGCATCATTTAATGAAGTGAGAGGCGTATAACCAAGTCATCATTCAAATTTTGAATATAGTAAGATGCATTAGGTCTGTAGGCTTATTAGCCTACAACAATTAAAACATTTTGTATGAATATATTGTATATCATATAATATGATAATATTAAGATATAATATTTCATATCTTTGAACATACTCGTACACTCGACTCTTGATATAAGCGACACCTTGGGACCGGTTGTCATCGCTAGTATCGAGAGATCGCTTGTATCGAGAGTGCAAATTGATACAAGCTACAAGTTATTCGCCCTTATCAAGCACTCTACTTTCAATTGCTAATAATTTATTGCTTACAAACATTGATTAAGAAATTTTTGCAATCAGGAGCCTTATGCTTACTATATTATCCAAGTGACTCAATTACAATTATCTTACATTTCAATTGCTATTCAAACGGCAACTCATTTGCGATTTTTGCTGGACAGCAACTTTTTATCCATCAAGTAAATCCGAACTCATTTTAGATTACTTGTACAGATGTAAGCAACAACAGTGAAACACAGTATAAGATTGAATGATAAACTTACTTTATTTATCATCAAAACATAGGGCATTGATCCTTCACACTCCCATCGCTTATTGTCGTCTATCTTGGCTTTCAGTGAAGTGATATTCTGAATGCATCGATCAGTCACATTATCACAGACAAGAACGATTCCTGAAATGTCATGACAATATCTAACAGGGAATTCTTCCATAGATTCTGTTGAACCAGGAGTATCGCAAATTTGGAGGTCCACCACGACGGATTCCGACCATGGAATCCGCTTTGTTGCATATGCGTCATTTTTCTGGAAGAAGTGCAGTCAAGCTATGAAAAATGCCCCACACATATTTGCTAATAGAATGCAAAATGGCTAAAATTTTACAAAAATATGAAACAAGGGTGTCAGTTCCTGGCAATATAAAAATGGAAAATGGTTATATTTGGTTTTTTAAGAGATCCACACAAATTGATTCTTTATCAAAACGTCGGATGCATCGAAGAATGCATACCGTATTGTTTATTAGTACTGTAATTATCTATAATATCTATAATTCTTTCTCACCTGTAATGCAAATTTGAGAATTTTCACAAATGAGAATAATTGCAGGATTTAACCGATCTCCGCGATTCACTTTAGTTGACACTCGTTGGACTGAAGCCAACATTCATAGGGTTGTCGTTTTAATGAGTGTTAATCAATTCGATTGCAGATTTTGCCAGCTTTTGTTGTCTTATTGAAAGCGGTAGTGTAGTGTGGTGTAATGTAGTATATGACATGTATATGACAATGTATATGACACTACTGTACTGTAGTGTCGCTTAATTCATGCTTGACTAGTGACGGCGTGCGTCTACTTTGATTGATTGGGATTTAACAACTCATCAATACATAAACTTCCTACTGTTTTTGTATTTTGATGTCAAACGTGGTCATCAATTGCTGGACATCTGAGCCCGTATTCAGGAACAAGGTAATACCTAAGCCAGGTGATACCTGCTAGGTATATCCCAAGTAGGTAATACCTGAAAATTCTAATTCATGAAAATGAAACAGGTATCTCCTGCTTAGGTATTACCTAGCAGGTAATACCCTAATTCATTTCCCTAACAACAACGATTTGATTGGGTGATGTGATGCACAATCCATTGGCTGACAGGTTCTTCATTAAGCACGTCGTCTCATCTACGCTCATTACGAACGGTACTGTAGTATTATGGAAAAATCGGCACCATTTACTGAGGCTGACAATTTATTTCTTGTCAATTTATGCACGGCAAATGAAAGTCGAATCAATCTCAATAGCAGAACGCCCGATGCGGAAAAGGTGCGGTCGGAAGCATGGGCTGAAATTCTGACAACATTCAACGCCAAACATCCTAATCAGAGAACCACACAACAGTTGAAACGGAAGTGGGACAAGTTGAAAAGTAAGGCAAAAGCAGAAGCAAATTCCGAGAAGAAAGAGATGAACAAAACTGGTGGAGGTGTGAAGAAGAGGATTCTTTCAGACACGTCTAACATCATTGTTCAACACCTTGGACAAACTCCTGCATTCAGTGGTATACCTGGGGCGGTTGAGTCAACTGCCAAGAAAAATCCAAAAATTTCTTCGAGTCATTTGAGAGAAATGGCAAAATCAGACAATTCAACTGAGGACCAAAGAAGGCCCATTCGACCATCGATAGATTGTGATTCAGAGGAGGATATAAAATTGACAATGATTCCACAAGGATTGATTGAAACTCCACAAGGAACTACCGATACACCCAAAAGAAAAACAAAACGAGAGGACATCATCGATCTTCAAGAAATCGTTCTCAGAAAAGAAATCCAAGTACTTGAGAAATTCTCGAATTTTATCGACAAAGTAAATAGTGTTGTGGATTCTGTTAGTGATTTCATTGCTCAAAAGGGAATTGAGTCAGTATGGAGTTTAGATGACCAAGGCTACATTTTCCCTCCAAAATAGTGTCGATAAGATTTTCAATAAAGTTTTGATGGATATCTTTCGTTTTTCATTTACATACCGGCAAAATATACTAATATAAATATAATTATGGGCGTGTATAAGTTCCTGTACTCCTTTTATCCTACTGGTACATAGTATTTATAAGCAGGCATATACATTATCATAAATTACAATTATGTGCGCGTAAGCCTACAGGCTGGACTTTAAAATTTTGGTAAAATGAGGCATGATGGGATGCTTGATGTGGGAGTGGGTAGGCCATAAGCTTAATAATATTTTTTTCAATATACAGTGTTGTATAGTAAAATATGACAAAAGTTCAATAGGTCGAGGCCTACATTCGCATTTATTTGAATAAAGTGTATGGTAGACAATACGAACTGCTGTACATTTATTTGCCCTAAATGTGATTACTAAAAACGGTGTTGATTATATGAGTCCTCATATAACATCCAGAGGCTTCGTTTCCTTGATAAGGAACTAAATCAGGCTGTAAATCTATGACTTCATCATCACAACTTGGCATGTTCAAGTTCTTGGCTATGTTGTGAAGTATAGCACAGGTTCCAATCACTTGACAAGTCTTCTCTGGTGATAGTCGAACGCGATTATGCAAAATTGCGAATCGCCGCTTCAACTGGCCGATTGTCATTTCAACTCTGACGCGCGTTTTCTTTAATGAGTTGTTGTACGCAATTTCAGCAGGTGTAGAAGGTCCGATGATTGGAGTGAGTAGCCATGGTCTGCACGGGCACGCACTATCTCCTAAAACGAAACCATCAGCGGCATTTTCTTCTAGAGTGTCCCAAACTTCACTATCTCTGAGGACGAAAGAGTCATGTGCTGATCCAGGCCATTTTGCATTAGTATTTTACATTAGTAATCCGATATGCATGATCACACATTATTTGAGTGTTGATGCTATGATAGCTAAGGCGGTTCACAAAGTCTTGCTCCTTTTCATTTGGGGATGATAGTTCGATGTGTGTTCCGTCCACTACAGAAACAACTTTTGGAAACCCAGCAATCTTGTAGAAACCGATTTGAGCTTCATTAATCTCACTTTCTTCTCTCGGAAACTTCACAAAATGATTAATATGCTTATTGAGAGAGTGTGTAAATGCATTGAGAACTCGAGACACAATTGGCTGACTTAAATTAAAAGTATCAGCTACATCCAACTGTCTATCTGCAGTAGCGAGGTACCGAAGCGATGCCATCACCGAAATCGTTGGTGGAATTGATCGATTTCTGTCGGTTTCGCGGTGAAGATCTTCCAAACATATACGTGATAAATATTCAATGCCTTCTCCATTGAATCGAAATCGTTGGATCAATTGTTGGTCTGTGTAAGAGTCAAAGGGATGAATTATTGGTTTATTGATCCGTGGTAAGCGAATATTTGAAATGTCCATGAAAGCAGCCATATTCGTCGTCACAATAGAGCAGTAGCTGATGAAATGGACATTGAAACAAACTTCAAGTATCACTGTCAAACACAGCAATAGGTAATACCTACCGAGTTTGGAGAAGGGTAGTAGGGTAGAAGGGTCTTCTCCAAAAAATCGTCGGTATTACCTGCTTTTCCTTCAAGAATACCAAATTAGGTAATACCTCGTCAAAAGTAGATAATACCCACTAAAAATCGGGTATTACCTTGTTCATGAATACGGGTACTATTGCATCCAGAAATTGGTTTACGGCGATTGAAATAAATGAAGTATTTCTCAGTGGATCATGGATATCTATGCTTTTGTCCCACCACCATAGACTTCTAAATTAAGAAGTCTATGCCAGCATTATCATTAACCATTCGCTTTCTCTGCCAATAATTTTAGACCTTTTTACATCGTGACAGTGTGTTATCAGTCTTGATCTCAATGCTATCAACAACGCATAATTAATCGTTCCTGGTTGAATGATTTGATGAATCTTGAGATTTACTTTATTCTATAACTGATGCTGGTACTAAATTTGTCATAAAATTCTGTTCTACTAATACCTTTAAATTCTTTACCTTTAAATTTTAACCTTTAATATCTTTAAATTTTCTCGCAGACTATCGCACTTTGAGTATTCAACTAAGAAATGGTAGATATCTTCTATCTTTTCAGGGCAGAATGGACAGTTACATTCTTCGTGATCGAATCTATTACCACATCGTCCTATTTCAGCCATTAGTTTATGATGCCTGTTCTGCATTTCAACATGATTTATGTTTCGTCACCAATATCTGATATTGTATTGAGACATGGTTTTAAGTTATTTTTAAATCGACATATTTCGGTATATTGCATTCCTTTGTAACTGACTTTTAGACTTCATCCATTCTTCTCTGAAAAAATTACTTATCTATCATCTATACAATTTTGCAGAAGCTATTTCTCACATTCATTTTGGTTCAGCCAAACCTGTTCTAAATTTGATTATTCTAAAATTATTCTTTATTTCGGTGAGTCCATGCATTTGTGGAGCAGGCATCGTCTAAATTGTTCATGATGTGTCCATAGATTTTCCACGTTAAACTTCATCTATTTCCGCTAATTAATCTAATCCAAAACCGAATCGCAGTTTTGTCGAAATTATATTCAAATGATTTTTCTCCGAATTCGTCATAAATACAATAATTAGCTGTAAAAGGCTTCGAGTAGTGAAATTTCCTATAGAATTGTAATTTTATTTTGTTCAAGTCATTTAATTCATTATTGATCATAAATTCTCCACAGTATTTCATTTGCGATAATCGAAGCATTTCGAACGCATCCTTAAGCATCTTTGCATTTATTTTTCCAATATCTTTTAAGACTTTGGTTGTTGATTAGGTTGATTTTTTGCTCTTTTTTGCATATTTTCAATATGTCTTCTGTCAGTTTTTGCTATCAATGCGCCGAGATATTTATGTTCTTGTATAACCTCAATTCTTTTTATTCTATTGTCTATTTTCAAATTAGCATGACTAAACACAATTTTTGTATTTCTTATCATAATTTTTGTTTTGGAGTATCTAATATTTAGACCATTTAAGCTGCAATACTTGTGAACTATTTGTATATGTTTTATTAAACCCTGTTGTGATTCGCTAAATAGCAATATATCATCTGCATGACCTAAAGCACATATTTGATTGTCTTCAATGATTGCCGGATCAACAGAATCGATTTCTTGGTCAAGTAGTTGAAACATTTTGTTCATATATAAGCAAAATAATGTGGGAGATAAACTCAGTGTTGGAAGTCGGTCAACGAAACTTGACCCATGACCCACCTGACCCACGGCATATGTGACCCACAACCCACCTGACCCACCGACTTTTCACGAAAACATGACCCACGACCCACCTGACCCACATGCTGCACGTGCAAGGTTGAATGATGTGAGTGCAATTTCCTTTTCTGGTATCATCTTTAGTTTCATTTTCATTCAAGATTCTATGTCTATATAGGTAGAGGCCTCGTAGTATCAAAATTATTGTTAAGATTTGTTATGAAGATTCAATTGTATCAGATCATTTGTCACATGATGAATAGACATGGAACCTCATCAAAATTATCTTATAATCAAAGTTCATGTACAACAAATGCCTAGGGTTCTAAAAAAATTTAAACGATTCTGTATCTTGTTGTAATTCTTGACTATCTTTTTTAGTGCCACCTCTTTAACTCGTAGAGAGAGGTTTTGTTAAGTTGAGGGCCCTACAGACTAAATTTCAAATGTTACATTTATCAATCAAATGAAGCTAGAAAATAAGATTGCAGTTGGTCTAAATCATTTATTCATGCATTTATTATGTTAGATACTACATGTGTGAAAATTATCCAAGGTCCCTAATCATTTTTGTCGATGTCTGCTTCTGATGGCAATCGATTCAAATTTCATTAACTTCCGCTAATGTTAGGTTTAAGTAGAAAGTTGTATATTTGATGTAAGAATGATATTCATTGAAAAGCAAATGGAGTAAGCATGCACAACGCGTGAATATTATTATGATTCAAGCTTACATTATATGCAGATGAACTGACATATGTACGAGTACGTTGTGATAACAATCGCTAGTGACATCATGTATATATTCCTATTTTTATAGATACCAAATCAAAATATCAAAACGAAACTTTTTATTGATACGAAGTGTCAAAAAATATCTCACAGAGCTTTGCCGTAATAAGTCTGTGTGAAAGGGTCTATATCAATGACCGTCGTATGAATTATCGTATTTCAGATTATCATGTATCGAATGAGCAATGAGATGCATGGAACATGCATGACGCAAAAGTAGATTGAACGGCTAAATACTTTAGAAGTAAAGCATGTATATTATCAAGATATTTTGATTAATTGCATATTTTGAAAATATTTAGTCTCTGATCAATCCTTACCAGAGATTTACCATTCTAATCTCTACCAGAGGATATTTTCTACGAAAGACCAACGAAATCAGACGAAACAAACAAAACGAAGGTCAGCTGTCATTGCAAGAAAACTTTCAAGATGAATAAAACCTCTGAATACCTGACCTCTTCAGTACCTGTATCTCTGAAATCAAGGTCACACATCATTGGGTATCGTCAGACATAGCGACAGAGAATAGAGCATACACAATTGCACTCAAACAACTTCTCTCCACCAACCAACATCTCTCAGAAGACAGCAGCAATTGTTTTCGAGCTTTAATTTGTGTGAATTCCGCCCCCTTTCGAAGCTGCATGAGGCGTCCGAAAGTCAATAGTGTTGCATATTTTGACTGTATGCATCCATCACCCTTTCAATGGCACTGACTCAATCATTTTTCATGAATGATTAGAAAACGAATAAATGAAGTTTACTGCATTTGAGATTGTCAAATCTATCATGGGTCAAACTGGTTGAAAGTGGGTCAACGAAGTCTGACCCACGACCCACCTGACCAAACAACTTTTCGGAAAAAATGATCCACGACCCACTTGACCCAGCTGACCCACGACCCACTTCCAACTCTGGATAAACTATCTCCTTGAGGGATTCCACTATTTAGTGTAAATAGTTCGCTTTCTTCTCCGTCATGTAATATTTAGTATCGCTTCCAGGCCATCAAAGTTTTTATTAGTTCTGATGCTCTGTTGAAAGTATTTCATAGATCTTGTCTATCAATTCTTGGCTTGGAATAGAATCGAATGCTTTCGACAAATCAATGAAACACAAATACCGAGGTACAAAGGACTTTTCATATTACTATGTACCTTATTTATTTCTCGGAAGATCAGGATATTGTCGAGAGTTGAGTGTCCTTTTCTAAATCCAATCAGCGAGCAATGTATCACATTGTTATCACACATATTCAGACTTTCGTTGATTATTTTCATTAAGAGCTCTTCCAGAGTTGAAGCTAAATTAATACATCTATAGAAAGTTACTTCATTCTTTTTTCCAGATTTAAATATGGGGCCTATCCAGATGTAATTTCAAGGAATTAGGTCACCATTTAGAATGTTGTTAAAGAGCTGTAGATAAATACTAAGCGATTCCTCTTTATTATTTTTGAGGATTTCATATACTAAACCGCAAAGACCGCTACATTTCGAATTACGAGCATCTTTGAGACGGTTTTATCTCTAATTTTGTTATGTCATCATCTAGTATTGATGACTGAAATGTATTTGATTCTTGTGATGGAAAGGTATGAATTTCATTGTCTGAAAGAGTTATGGCTGCGGTATCATTAGCAGTTAAGTTTTGCATGAAATCACTGGCTGTTAGAGCAGATGTTTTAAGTTTATCTACTTTTTTCCTCTCTCTCTCTTTTTTAGTTTTATCGCTAATAATTCTGTTCATGTAATTGAATTCTTAGACACAAAAATTTTAGGTACAATTTCGATACAATTTAGCGATGACTAAAGACATCTGAGCAGTTCGTAGAATCTCATATTTCAGTGCAAGTTTTTCAGATCAATGATGATGCTTTGATAATGTTTTGATAACTTTAACATATTTCTCTTATTAGAACAACTGAATGTGTTCCTTACTGTATGGCCGCAAGAACCCTTCTTCATCTTAATTGACAAATTCGTAGAAGCATTATCACAAGTGCTTAAATACGTCAGGGAAAAGTGACTATAGTCGAGAATAGTAAAAAAAGTAACTCCCTGTTTTATGTTCGAAAGTTCTATTAACGTTAAGTCAGCAAAGTCGGTAAGACAGTACTTGCAGTACTTGGACATTGCACCTAGTTACATCAGGGATGCGGAGTCGTAGTCGGAGTCGGAGTCCAGGAGTCCTATCAAATGATAGGACTCCGGACTCCGGCCTACAACCAGACCCGAAGTATAATACAAAGAAATTATTTATTCTCATGCATTTAGCTGTCACTGTCATGATATCAACTTTCACCGTCAAGCAAAAGTACAGAGACAGTAGTGCATGCAAAGCTTGTAATAGCTGAGGGAATGACCCGTGATAGTGAAAAGGGATTGTCTTTTCACTCTGTGATTCAGTAGAGAAGACAAGTCTTCCTAGCCTGGATCACACCTGCGCGCCAAAGGTCACATCAGAGACAAAAATGAAATACTAGTTTGTTTGAGAACATTATCCTCTTTCCCAAACGTTAATCGTGTGTGATGGCTCCTCCAGACCGCATATTAAAATAGAAAGTGTACTCATATTTTTTGAAGAATTATGGGGATTTTCCTGTCTGGTAGAAACTGGAGAAAGACCGTATTAAGCACACATCAACAAGATGGGAGAGCCGAGTTGTATGCATCCAACTTAAAGCCACATTTGATGCAGCAATAATCACTAAAAATAGGTTCAGGTAGCCTAAGTCTATAATGATCGATGATGTAGGTCTCTAGTTTTTTTAAGAAAACTAGGCTTTATATATTGGCCACCCGGAGTCGGAGTCGGAGTCCTATCAAAAGCCGGAGTCCGATCAACCCCCGGAGTCGGAGTCCTATCAAAATGATAGGACTCCGCATCCCTGAGTTACATCGACCATTGAAGGACGCCGAAGTACTGTCTTACTGACTTTGCTGACTTAACGTTAATAGAGCTTTCGACCATAAAACAGGGGGGGTTACTTTTGTTACTCTTCTCGACTATGAGCATGATCGTCGAGCATCTCCCGTCGTTTGGTCAACTACGAAAAGTGACTATTTTCTGACTTAATCGCACATTTTGTAAGATGTCTGAAAGCATCGCGAATTTTTTGAGAGCAACAGCAATGAAGACCGGTTTAATAATTTGGATTGCATTATCATATGAGTCTTGACTATTATTTGTTGCGAACTCTTTTGATCATAAAGCAGAGTTAATCTGATTTTCAATTTTACAAAATGAAGTTTAGAATGTGTTAGGGACTTCTTCATTTCTAAATCATAGCAAATGCCACAGATAGAAGTGTCTGAACATAATACATATTCAAGTATTTAGTTAGCGGCACAAAACAAAATTTCAACAACAGATAAATACTATATAGATGAAAGATGAATTGAATTTAAGGTACTTGCCGTTGGTAAATATCTTTCGGAAAAAGTATTCTTCGTAAATCTTTGAACAATGCTTGTTTTCCCAGCTTTGGTAGGTCCAGCGATGAGGATTTTGATGAAGCTAGTTTGGCGATCCATCGATGTCCAATAGCGTTGCTAAAACATTGGTGAGAAAATCTAAGTGACATAATTTTTGATAGATTACATAAACTCGCATGGTGAGATCAAAGTGTAATATTCTTTCAAATCACATAAAAATGATCGAAAATAATCATGCGCATCTCACCAGGTCAGAAATTTTCTGATTCTCAGACAACACCAAAGCTATAGGTGGGATAAGCAAGTAAGTAGATGTTTGTTCTTAGAATGAAAATCATGCTCTACATAAGGGATGCAATACAAAAGTGAGGACAGTTGATCTTTGTAATTAACTCTCACATTAGACCCTGGAGCAGGTTGAGATCCGGTCCGGAGAGAAGGATGGTATCGATCCGGACCTCTTGACTCCTTAAAGTACTTCATTCCAGTACCTAGACTTAGCCTACATCAAAGTCAGTGTACTAGTGTGACCAATTTGGTAAGTGAACAGTCCAATTGTGATCACCCGCACGAATTGGCTTATCACCATGCTAAAAATAGCTATTAATAATTCATAATCCCCAATTTCTTTGATTTTTGAAGAGTTGCAATTTTTAACATATTCAGGTTATAAATCTCCTTAATGATTAACTACGATGTGGAGATAGTCATACGCAAGCGCTGCGAAAATATCGGAGGTGGGCGCGACTCGGAAAAATGAAGGACATATTAGCAATTATCCGGCTTGACAGCTCTGAATACCGATTACGATTACCAATTATTAGAGCGATTCGACTATCAGATGAAATGGAATTCGATTCGAATTAATTATATCTTTGTGCTCCGGCAAACTTTTTGTATCGTATTCCAAATATTCCGATTACTGAGATTGATATGCAGGGTTGTCGTCAGTAAGAGGATTCTGTGGGTGTGGTATGCCCACCCCACAGATAAATAGTCTAAATATCTAAATGATTAAATAATCTAATCATATAAACAATCTTTTGCACTTTCTAAAAATTGACTAGTCTTTCGCTTGTTTTTTTTAACTTAGCTACTTTGACGTACTTTGTTACGTTGAATAGATATCAACCAACATTGCTTTAACTCAATCCCAGGCTTAGATTGTACACACAAAAATATGTCATACATGCACCATTATTCGAAAAGAAAAATTTATCTAGACTCTACCCCATAGCAGGCAACGCTGAATTTTTTGCAAATGAAATTTTGGTGCCTTTCTAAGATTGTAGGTCAATAATCATGCCTCGTCAAACAGTCATCGCTTTGTTTGAGCTGATTATATTTTAAACGTCTTCATGATCGGAAATGAAGCATTGGGGTGACTCGCGTCCCCACGGTAATTTTGGGAAAACTAATGCGGTCTCGCCAGAACGCAAACAGGAACTCGGTTTATTTGAGAATTATATTTTATGGCTTTCGGTTTCATAGTGAAGCCTTTTTAATAAACAAAATACACATGTGCACTTCAGCAAATAAATAGCTTCAAAAGACAGCTGGGAAAAGTAACAAGAAAATATGTGAATGGTGCTATGGTGATTGTGATCCTAGCTTTCGCCTTGGTATTCACTCGAATATGTAGGATTTCAAGCAGAAAAAGCATGAAACCAAAAGGGTTGTAGCAATGGCAAAGGAAAATGCGTACAGCGAGATGTACCGGAACCTTAACTCTAAGGAAGGTGAGAAGGCGCTATACCGATTGGCAAGGCAAAGGAATGGAGATAGTCAGGACGTGAAGAAAGTGATAATGATTAAGGATGAAAATGGACAAGCATTATCGAACACCAATAGCATTCTGAATCGTTGAAAGGAGTACTTTGAGAAGCTTTTGAATGAAGAAAATGAGAGAAAGAAGAACTGACGAAATAGTACGATAGGACTTCTTGTACGAAGAAGTCCAAGAAATAAGCAAGAGCGAAGTCTACGAAGCTATGAGAAGAATGAAAAATGGCAAAGCGGTCGGTCCTGATGACATACCAGTCGAAACCTGGAAATATTTGGGAGAAATCTCGCTTGATTTCTTGACCGGACTGTTTAATCGTATACTGTTGGGAACGAAAATGCCAAGTGAGTGGAGACAAAGTGTCATCGTGCCAATTTTCAAGAATAAAGGCGATGTACAGAACTGTAACAACTATAGAGGCATCAAATTACTTTGCCATACTATGAAGCTCTGGGAAAGAGTTGTCGAGGCTAGATTACGTAAGGAGGTCACCATTTCTGAGCAACAGTACGGTTTCATGCCCAAAAAGAGCCATCTTTGCACTGAGGATGCTGATTGAGAAGTTTAGAGAAGGTCAAAGGAAACTCTTCTGTACGTTCATTGACCTGGAGAAGGCGTACGACAGGGTGTCGAGAGAGGAATTGTGGTGCTGCATGAGGAAGTCGGGAGTAAATGACAAGTTTATCGAGGTGGTGCGAGACATTTATGAGGACAGTGAGACCAGAGTCAGATGTGCAGCTGGAATGACATCGGGATTCAGAGTGGATGTTGGACTTCACCAGGGATCAGCACTGAGTCCGCCACTCTTTGCTCTAGTCATCGACAGACTGACAGATGAAGTAAGGACACAGGCCCCTTGGACGATGATGTTTGCTGACGACATCGTTTTATGTAGTGAGACCCGAGAAAAAGTGGAAGAGAAATTGGAGTTGTGGAGAATTGCATTAGAGCGAAGAGGAATGAAAGTAAGCAGAAAGAAAACCGAGTGTGTATCAACAGCGAAGAGGGTGATGAAAAAATGAAATTGCAAGAAACAGAAATAGCGAAGGTGGACACGTTTAAGTATCTTGGGTCAACTGTCCAAAGCAATGGTAAATGTGACAAAGAGGTGAAAAAACGAGTACAAGCGGGGTGGTGCGGATGGAGACGAATTTCCGGAGTCATGTGTGACAAGAGATTATCTGCGAAAGTGGAAGGAAAGATTTTCAAGACGATAGTGAGACCTCCCATGATGCATGGACTGGAAACGGTACCATTAGCAAAGAGAAAAGTAGCCGAAATGGAAGTAGCACAGTTGAAGATGCTTAGAATGTCTTTTGACTAGAATGGACAGGATTAAGAATGATTACATCAGAGGAACTGCTCATGTTGGAAGGTTTGAGGATAAGATGCGAGAGGCTAGACTCAGGTGGTACGGACATGTGAAGAAGAGGAGAGAGGAGGAATGCATTGGAAGACGAATGCTGAAGATGAATCTACCGGGCAAAAGAAGACGAGGGAGACCAAGCCTAAGATACATGGATGTGGTGTCAGACGACTTGAAAGTGATCGGATGAAAAGAGGAAGACGCGAAGGATAGAGCGAGGTGGAAGGAACTGATCCGCTGTGGCGACCCCTAATCGGAAAAAGCCGAAAGAAGAAGATTCACTCGAATATGTAATGAATCACTGACACTTTTTTATGTGCTAACTGTCACTCTATATTTTCATGTTTGGAGGATGTAATGCTACTTGCTCAATCACTAAGAACGAATAATAGCGATTCTGAGCAGCCAACTCAACTATCCAAAGAACTAGACTAATAGAATCCTCTAAAAATGAAGTCTGTGCAAATTGCTTTGTTTATTAAAGAGTCATCGAAATTGTAAGAAAAACATCTACGTATGTCAAATACAGTAAGCTTAAGTGACAAATAAATCATCATTATTATTTTTGTTTATTTTAATTATTAAATTATTTCATTAACAATCAGCACAAAGTGCAATGGTCAATTTTTAATATTTTGCAGGCAATTGTTCTAAATTCAAAGCTGCATATGATTCTCAAGGATGCAATGGTGGAATCACTCGCATCCGCGATCAGCATTTCCGAAAATGATAAAAAGTGCATAAATACTTCGTGGAACTCTCATGTAGGGTCAAGATATAGAAATCGACATTAATCTGCCGGACTAATAGTTATTAGCTGCGCAATTATTGGAATTGCAATTGAATAGATGTACTATATTGTTACAGACCGTCATTTCATTTTTCGATGAAATAAGGTCGCATTTTCATATTTTCCAATATGGTCATATTATCATCATTTAATAACATGAAAAGCCTCCGCTATCATTTTGGCCTGTTCACTTTTCATCATTCGTATATAGACTTCAGAATGTAAAATGCAGTTCCATAAAAGACAACAGTTTAGTTGAATACATGCTGCTGCATACAATTACAAATTCAATTATGACATTTGCTACCACAATGTATAGTACAGCAGTTCTTAAAATTGCGCTCAAAAGTGCACAATAAAGGAATTTGAACATTTTTCTGCCTTTTGAAATTGGTGGCTATCTATTCCAACTGAGTTGTCCTCCACTGACCTATGGTCTCCATCTTATCTTGCGACAGAAGTTGCAGAAGTTGTTGAGAAGGATGTTGTCGATCTATCGTGCACATTCCATCGAGGTTTGTCTTACAGTCTGCAATGATTTCAGAATTTCTAGAACTAAACTGTATATATGCAGCATCTACCAAAGAATGCAGACTGTAATGAGGCTTGTTTCTCATTTGCTATCTTAGACTATCCCCTCATCACATAAGTCACGAATCAAAACGCGCTCACAGTTCATTTTATTAATGTGCGCTTTCCGCGAGCGTTGCTCCCTCGTGAACAGAAATGCATGTGATTATTGCTGATAATGTCTAAAGTTGCATGTAAAAGGAAAACAGTTTCCATGTAGATCAATCAACCTTTTGAAATGATTGCTTGCTTGAAAATCCCTCACAGATTAATACGATTTTTTCTCATTAGCAAATGAACGGAGAGTCATCTAAAATATAGCGAACTTGTTTCGATTTCATCCTGCCAGCCGCATATCTTTTGCATGGCAATTTGATATATCGTTTATTTAATTTCATTGTTGTTAAAGATAAATAATCTTATCAACTTATCGACCCTGTCAACTGGACTACTTTCAGCAAGTTATCCGGTGTTTGGGTACATTTTACGAAACGCACGTTTTACAAAAAATTGCAATCAACTCATCAGGCATTATTTGCTTTATTAGACTTATTACTTCATCAAAGTCAATTTCAATATAATTGATTTCCCGACTCATTTTGTCAGATTCACCAACTTCCCAATATGCATATTGATGAAGCATAAAGTACTCTCTTATACTCTCTTGCAATCTGCTACTCAAAAATCATGACAAAACGTAAATAGCCATAAAGTAAATGGACTTCGAGTCTCGACAAAGTAGCAAAATCATTATTCTTAAATGTTCATGAATTCCATTCCACATGAATTCATCAACTGCCGCAGAAGCGAAATTCATCAACTTATTATGAGTTGAGTGATTTTGAAAAGCGTCGATGCAAGTTTGCGGCAGTACTTTTATCGGTCTCAAATTATCCGTGAGACATTCGGGTTGCTCTCTGATTGTCAAGACTACATGCAGACATTATCGAATGATAAATATCTTTTTCGAAGCTGTCTTCAATCAGTCTGCTTCCACATAAAATCCGTTGCTGTATAATTAAGTATATATAAGTGTTTCTCAACGTTTCTCAATGTGCCTTACAGGACCCGAATGGAATTTTGAGTGAAATCTGTATGCGCATGAATCGGCTGAAGATAATGTGAGACCCTCCGTGCTATTCCTAATTACTTCCAATCATTAACTTAAAATCCATTGAATCCCAATGTTATCAATTTTCTGACTTCTCTAAACGCTTTTTACATGAGCACACTAGAAATCAACGACTTGTCTGACTTCGACCTTAAAGCCATAGAAACTAAATTGCCAGGTATCTTACTTTTTGCCAAGTAGCTAAAAATGTCTGTTCGATTAAGCTACACAAAATGATAATAACACAAATATGGCGACAACATACTTTCAATCTTAAACCTCCCTCCACACACCCAGTTGTCAGTTGCGATGACTTAAGGGGGTGTCACACGGGCAAACTTGTCGTCCAAAAAGTTTGCCGATAAGTTTGCTGAAGTAAGTTCAATGAAAATGCACCCTATCGAACGAGCAAACTTGCTGGCAAACTTTATTGATTATATAACTCTAAAAACAGCACTTGCTTGCTTTGAGAAACAAAGATTTGGGAGCCAGCGGTAAATCATGACTGTTGTTGTTGGTCAGACAGACTCTGACTCCACTTAGCCGTCAGAGTGCGCCAGATAGTGTTCTCATGTCTTCGTCACGAAAGAAAGACCTGTGGGCTTCTATAGCCATTATTACTGCTGCAAAGAAGAGCCAGAAGAAGAAATAGAGTCGGAAATGGCTGATGCAACGGGATAGGCAATGAAAAAAACAACGGTCACCTGTGTATGCTGAATCAGTTATTATGCGCATGTTTGCGTAGTCATTTTACAATTTCAAAACATGAACGAGCATCTGCATTGGATGCTGTTACAATATCATGCATTACGAATTCGGGCAATTGAAAACTGATTTCCGTTACATACATGTAGGCCTATGTGTTCATAATCCGTAATCAGTAAAACACCCAATACCTATTCCAACCGGTTTCTGGGTTGCAAACCCCTTCTTCAAGAAAGATATTATAATAATAGCAAAGTGTATATTTTGAAAGTAATACAAATCATAATGTACAAAAGTATGAAGACAGTTGACACTTTTTGAAAATTCTGAGAAGTTGCGAATTCACCTGGCTTTTCTTAGGTTCACGTTGATGAGACAAATCCTGTATGGAAGGAACATTTTCTTTCTACGTAAAGTTCTGCAGTAATTGATGAGATATTGGCTTCTGAGTTTACGATTCACTCGCTGGAACAATACATGAGATTTCTTAGATTCAATCATGTGAAAGACTTTAATACGGGCTTTCTCACGTCGATCTTGGATTTCGTTTCTCTTGCAGTTGCATTTTTGTTTGTTATTGCTACCATAGTAAAAATTGTAAATAAGACGATGGGCTCGATTTTTTATTCTTTGAAGTTTTTGCGATAAAGATTTCCCAAAACCAGCAAATACCGGCGATGCGTACTCTAGAAGAGATCTGAACAGCGCTATATAGAGATCATGCAATTCTTTATCTATCACAATTTTCGTGAGTCGTCGAAGAATGTGAAATTTCCGATTGGCCTTCCCACATATTGCATTCACATGAGATTTCATGCTGATTACTTTATCAATGATTACTCCTAAAACATTTCATCGACATTGGGGACAGGAGTTGGTGATGAGGAGATGACTTGCTTTCGTGTGAAGAGCATCAGTTTAGATTTATTTTCATTGAGAATTAACTCGTTTTTTCCACACCATGCCAATACATATGAAGTTTCATCACGAATATAGCGGTTTATTATGACTTCATCATCACAAGAGATAGGAAGAGCTATGTTAAAGTCATCAGCGTATTCAAAGTCTCGGACACCAGTTGATTTGGTTTGGAGATCACTGACAAAAATACAGAAGAGGGAAGGGGAAAGAACCCCTCAGTTAAACTGTACGGAGTCTCCAATAGCAGGTCCGATCCTCACTCTCGCCGTCCTCTGTTGCAGATAGCTGTGGGGCCACATAAGGAAACCAGAAGCAAAACCTTTCTTTCTTAGCGTTGAAATTAAAAAGTTATGATTGACCGTATCGAAAGCTCGTGAAAAGTCAAAACTAAGTAGAGCAGCATCGAAGTTTTCCTTGTCATCCATCATTGTACTTATCTGATCGAGCATGTCCATGATGGCGGTAGTTGCTGAATGTGCTCGCCTGAAGCCATGTTTTGATAACCCGTAGGATTCCTTGAGATGGTTTCGCATTCGATCAGTAATGATTCTCTCTAAAATTTTGGAGGGGACAGGAAGGAGAGCAATATACATAATGTATCTCAGCTCTCCGATGTCCGCAAGAGTTGTTTTTGGAATAGCAGTGATAGTACAGTTCTTCCATTTCTATGGGAATATTCTATTTCTCAATGAACAGTTGAAAATGATCGAGAACAGTTTCGCCAGATAGATTGCCATTGACTTATAGAGTCTGGTCGGAATATTGTCTGGGCCGCAAGCTTTGCCGGCCGACAGTTTCGAGAAGTATTGGTACCACAGAATTAGGTTCATCTGCGCGCGCTTCGGTTACCTAGAAAGGAAGAATTGTATGTAGCCTTAATATCGAAATGGCACATCACAGAATTAGACAACTTGCTCCTTCTCGAATGGATAATTCGTGTATCGCTTGCTATTGGAAATGCCGTCTGCAGAGGGCAGCAGAGGGCATCAGAACCAGTGAGAGATGCGTACAAGCTGTGATATCACTTCGCACACACGAAACACATATCGATGCCTGGCTTCGATTCAATGTGTATACACTATACAGTGAGCAATGCCAAGGAGAGGATGTGAAATCAAGTGAACTAATTTTCGTACGCCTGCTACTTTTTTTTAATAATGATCGGAGGGGCCAACATCATGAAGAAAACTTGTGCGCAATGATCTGAATTCTTCGAATCTGAAGGAATTCTGGCAATCGAAGCACTTTGCTGGAACTCACATTAATCCGCAAGTGACACACGACTTTTTTCATATCTCTGTAAGGTATAAGGAATTCCTTTTTGCCCACTTGATAGGTTCCTGGATGTGCCGTCAATTTCGTATTAATCACACTTTTAGCAAACCGAAGCAGATAGACAAAATATCTAATTCTGTGATTGGTACACTTCATACTCGTCAACGGAAATATGCCAACCATCGTCCTCAAGACAAATAAGATTTTCGCTCTGACTGCTGGAAAAACTGGACGATAGGTCGTCTGAGATAGCGTCAATCAAATGTTCAGTTGAGCCAAATTGCATACTAAGTTGAGAAATCCCACTGTTGTCTTTGCTACCTGTTTCCTCTTTCATCACAGACCAAATTTCTTTCGCCAATTTTTTAGATTATCTGACCAGTTCTGTTTTGACTTGATAATTTCGTCTCGAGCTTTGTACTTAAAGTGATTGTAAAGTCTCCAGTCATGACTTCGATATGCCCCCCCCCCAGCGGTCACTGATCAAACTTTTTGTAAGTGGTGTCATCCATTCCTTGTCAGTGTTTGACAGTGCTACAACTTTAGTTGGAATTGTCTCACTGATCATTCTGAGAATAGTGCCATGCATCCAAGTCCACATATCATCCACCGTTTGAAATGATTCTATGATCGACCAGTCTGTCAAACTCATTGTATGGTTAAGACGTTGGATGTTTGATGCACGAAAGTCATATACTGTATGATAGGAAAGTACGCTCGTAGTAAAAGACTGTTCCTCATTTGGCAAAGCGGTGACGATAGCATGGTCTGATGTTCCCAAAGGGACATCAAGACGGATGTGATCGCGCTAAGCGCTTGATGAATATCGCGAAATCAGGATATGGTCTAAGGTACGATCCCCTCTTGCAGGAAGATAGACAAGATCACTCGGGTACAGGTCTTCACAGAGGTCACTAACTTTCAGGTTGTTCAAATCTCCTGTTATCACCACACCTAAGCTCGAACTTGAAGACAGATAGGAGTCAACAAAGCTTGTGACAAAGTCGACAATTTCAGACAAAACATGAGCAGATAAATGTTCTCACATCAATAGCAGTGATTTCAAAATCGATGATATCATGCACTGGGGTAATGTTTTAAAGTTAAGCAATGAAGACAAAAAAAAATAGCCGTTCCTCCACCTTTCCTCGAAGTATGATCGGAAAGTCAGGAAAATCAGGAAGCGAGATAAGAGAGGAATCAATAGTCGGATCTAGCCAAGTTTCTGTAACACATATAATAGTAGGCGCTTTAGTAGCAGCAAACCGCCTTGAATCGTCTGCTTTATGGAATACGGAGCGGGCGTTTATTAAGGAGATTGATGGAAACTGTTTAGCAGGATTTAAACGAATTCAAAAATTCGAATTATTCCAATTTCGCATTCCTGCTATGATTTTTCCATCGCGAATGAAAGCATTCTCGCCAGCTGCTCTTCTTCTTGTCAGTTCATCTTGAATGCGTCTTCTTGCTTCTCTTTCTTTCTTTGTCCTGCTTGGATTGAGGTAGACATGCTGTAGACCAGTCACAGAACTGTGGCGAAGCTTCTTTGCACTCTCCATCACAAGATTTCGCCCTTCTTCTGACTTGCACTTGAAACGCAATAAGCGTGGCTTATTATGAGTTTGTTTTCAGATTCGAGTAACTTTGGAAATCTCCACATGATCGCAGTCAATTTGATTCAAGATACTTTTGACCATCTCTTCATCAACATTGTTTCTTTCCTCTGCTGTCCCTATTTGGGAATCCTCAACCCCAGAGACCACTACAAATTTCCTTTTAAGTGTCTTTGTTGCATTTCTGCAAAGATCTCTTCACCAAAATCATCATGAACAGAGGCCAGCTCATTTTGGAGACTGCAGCACTTTGCATTCAGTGAGGCATATGCGGCAGTAAATTCACTGATCTGATGTATCAGAGGCTGTAATTGTTTCTCAACTTGTTCAATCAACAGATCCTTCGGAGAAGCAACATCGACTGAGATAGCATCTTTAAGTGCACAGAAGAGTTGCTCTTTGTTGAGTTTATTAAATTGAGTTGAAGACATGCGTTTGACGTCAGCGAACTTCATGGGTGTAGGCATCATTAGACAGAAGAATAGCTCACAAAATTTCTGCAAAAAGCAAAATTCTGTCCAGGCAATGACTCGAACCCAGTACGGTAAAGTCCGCAAACTAACCGCTTGACCAAACAACCAAAGATCAAGTAATCAATTCAAGACTTCACTTGCTCCGAAAGTTAGAGATTCGCGTGCATAACATGTACAATTAGATGACGTCACCCCACATGATTCAGCAACGATAGATCGCATAAACATGATAGCTGACCAGTCAAGCGACACAACCGCACAATGTGATGCGACAATTTGTGTCGACAATTGTGTCAATTGTGTCAATTTGTGTCGACAATAATTGACCTCGTCTTCAAGTGAGAATCAAGATTCCATGCTCACACACACATACATGAGACAGATGTGACACCGCGAAGGTAAAAAATGGATTATCTGGATCATTCGACCCCAACCCTTCACCACTATCGTCATGTCAGTGATGACCGTCAGCCAATCGGCAAACAGAAATGGGGCAAGTTGGTTAAAAATATTTAACTAGTTGGAATCGGTGGTTTCAGCAAACTCACGAGTTTGCCCGTGTGACACCCCTTTAGATTGTGTCGGATGTACACGACATTTCCTTTCGGTCTCGTTTAGCAAAAATGACTTGCGAGCTGTGAAAAAGGATGCTGCATTTTCTATTGATAAATAATGATAGGTTCAGAAGCTTCCAAAACAAAATTTGGTTAAATGAAGGAAGAAAAGAAATTTAATGTACTATGTTTATGTCGTATTGCTTTGCATTTTCTATATTTTCTATATTTTGTCGCAATTTTTGATTTTTTATCACATTTAAGAAGTCCATAAATTTATACTTACATGCACAGCAATCTCTCAAAATTGATTCTGAAGTTTCATTCAGACGATTGGTCTTACTGCTGATCATCTGTCTGTCTCGACTAAACCAGATCCTAAATAAGATGATGAAGGTGTCCAACCGTAATGATAATTACTACACATATAGATTTCAAATCACATTGTGACAATATACAGATTGTTTCATAAAAAATGGATCACCCTTAAACATCGCCTTAACTTCAACTTTGTCTAACTCCGCCAAACTTGAACGAATTTCTCTGAAATTTGGAAGATATGTCAGTTGTGCTTACTAATATCATTGTGGGAAATTTCAAGCATGAATATTGAGTTGTTTTCCTGTTATAGATAAAAAAGTAGTAGATAATTTGATCTTCATTTAGCAATGTTACACAAAATCATACCTCACTCTTATAAAATTACATTTGTTTCCTTTGTTATGTAATATGTTGTTCTACAAACCAAAGCTATCAAGCAAAAAAAAATAAAGAAAATCGGTCAATCAGAGCCAGTATAGCACCATTATTCATCAACAGTAATGTAACTGCTACATGTGATTAACTGGACTTCATGTTCCATAGCTTCCTGACTTCGTTGCGGTGGTGTTGGCAGCACTCCTGATTGCTTTCAGCTAGAAATCTATCTCTTACCGGTTGAAAACAATACAAAGCACAAATGAACAATAACGAGATCGCATTCACAAAAGGCAAAGTGTCAGCCTTGCTAGAACTAGGGTTTTCTTTGCGAGCTACAAGCAAGCGACTAAGTGTCCCTTACACAAATGTGCATCGATGGCATAATGATGATTTTCGACTCTGTCGTAAAGAGGGCTCTGGCCGTCCACGCAAAACATCCAAACGTAGAGACCGCCTAATTTTGAGATTTGTTAAAGTTGATCCAAGTCTCTCGTTAACTGAGATGGCTGCACTAGTCTCGTCTATTTCTAAGTCCACTATTCGTAGAAGACTTATTGAGTCGAATTTCAAGAGCTGTAAGAGGCCCTCTCAGATCGAATTATCAGATCAGCATACAAAAAGACGTCTCAGATGGGCAATGAGTCATTGTCACTGGCGAAATCAATGGGATCGGGTTGTCTGGTCTGATGAGGCATCAGTCCGTCTGAAGGATAGCGATGTTCGATTGAGATTATGGATAAAATCTGATCAGGAAATTCCGAGACATTTACATCGTCCCCGGGTACAAAATGGTGCGACTCTACTGATTTGGGCTGGCATTTGGACCAATGGCCGCTCTGAACTTTACATACAGCAAGGAACCATGAATTCTGAACGCTATGTGAATGTTTTACGAATAAACATTGGCCAAATGACAGATCAACTTGGTCATCCATCGACTTGGTTATTTATGGATGATAATGCTACGTGTCACAGGAGTAGCAGAGTCAACTTATGCAAGTCTCAATTAGGGCTTAGGACATTATCTTGGCCAGCTCGTTCTCCTGATCTGAATCCCATAGAAAATGTATGAGGTATTCTAAAACGCAACGTTCGTCGTTCACTGCTACCTACAGATGGCGTATCACAACTTACGTCACTGTTAAAAAGAGAGTGGAGAAAGTTAGGTCAGTCAAAAATCAACAATATCATCGAATCAATGGCTAAACGAATTGGTAATGTCATTGACAATAAGGGTAGGGCCACAAAATATTAGCTTCTTAAGAACCGTTGCTGTATCATAGCTTATCAGATTATATAAGGACATTTAGATATATTAGGGACATGAAATAACATGAAAAATGCTTTCTGTATCATACTTATGTTTTATTTAGTCAAATTTTAGGATGATCCACTTTTTATGAAACGGACTGTGTCTGAAGACTGATAGTGATGATGTTCCAACTTCACTACTCACGGTGCTGATATTTGTCCGGATGCACGTCTTGCGGCTTCCAGTGACAATTTCGAGATCGACCACTGAACCGAAGGATCGCTACGCCAAGCACTTAGCCACTGCGCTACGGACGTCACTGACAGCCTAATCAACTTTATGTTCTAAAGCTATTGGAAATACGCTTTCATGAAATGGATTTGGAGAAGATAGAAACGCAAATCTTTTTTTCCCTGACTAAGTTGAGTTTGAACTGATAGATAAGATTCTACAAAATGCGCTCATACATTCTACGAGAAATAATCCCCTATTGGCATATAAATGCATTCATTCTATTGTTTAGTGCGTTACGCGGAACTCACCTGATTTCCAGAGCTGTAGAATGCACAATGAATTAGCAATAAGATTATTTTATCTGTGAGCACCCAGTCAGCAAGGTCAATCACCGCATGAGCGTCGACGCTTGACCTCAGATCACTGAGTCCCCCGATTTGAACTGCATCGTCAACTCAAAAGTGCTCAACATTATCGACGCAGCTACAGCAAGCATGTGTGTCTCACAAAAAATCAATGCTTGCCACACCAAGTCTGTGGGACCCGATAATTGGATAAAGAGAAAAATCAATACAGAAGCAACATTTGAAGATACATGTAGACGCATCAGAGCGAGAAGTGGATAGGTAAGCGAACATGAAATAATGCATGCACTTCATTGCGCCGACATGGCCATATCACATGTAAATGCACGATGAACTTGTCATATGAGCAATCTAAGGAATATTAAAAAGAAGACAGTAAAAGCAACCGATTGCTGAATTATTTTGTACAGCATTTAGTAAGATCTAGATGCAAGCATTTAAAAAAAATGTTCTATTTAGAAAAATCCATTGTTAGCAAAAAATAATAACTAAAATAATTGTTAACCAAAAATAATAAAATTGTGCATGAATGTGTTTGGCTTGCATCAATTTGCGCTATTTTTAAATATCAATTTCCTTTGCTTCTAGGCACTTTTTCGTGACATCAGACTATAAGTTCGACCTACATTAGCTTAGTTAAAATTAGTGTTGTAGTCTCCGTTGCCTGCAGGGCCTTCAGTGAAGACTCATAAATAATTTATTTTTCCAATACTTTGGATGCAAAAGACTCATATTCATTAGTCTTCATTGGTTGATTACTTTGCACAACTTGGACAGCTTTCAAGTCCCATCCCAGATCAGATGCAGAGACAGGCAGATTTTCAGCTGTTTTTCAAAATCATGCAAGCACACGCATTACTGAACTGTGGCAATTGATGCACCTGCAGTGCACGCACTTCCAATCACGGTTGCAGCCTTGTCTCTCCTTTTGTCAGAGACAAAATAATAATATGCCCTCTCTAACTTTTAACAAAGCTACAAGCGAATGTGCAAGCCATAAGCTTTATCCTATTAGATTCAATCTTCCATAGCAAGGCCAGGGAGAGAGAGAGAGAGAAAGGGAGAAAGAGAGAGAGTTAAGGAGCAATTAAAGTCGCAAAGACCATACCTTTTTTGGGTTCCTCACATTGCATAAAAGTGTAATTTGAGTTTTTTCATGTTTCGTATCATTTTGTTTTTATAACTTTCGCATACAATTGTGATTTGCTTGCATTTGCGATTTTTATTTCTATTCCTATTCTCTTATCATTTGTTTGCTTCCTTTTAAGTATGTAGTACAATGGATTCAATCTTCACATCCATTGAAAATATTCGATTTTTATTCTCCACCACAAAAACATAAATGACACAAGAAACAAATGTAGCTAGAACCTGCTCATCAGGCATTTCAATTTGCAAGGATTTTTCACCTTTGCTCTTGCTATTGATCATCAAAAAGTGAGAGCAAAATTCACTCATCGCTGATATTGCCTCTTAACCATGTTGTTTATGGTTACTAGATACTAAATGCTTTTCATCTAGGGAATGTCATCACTCTATAAAAAGAAATTCACGAATTCAGTTTCCGAGTATGATTAGTCTATTGATAGCTTTTCTCTCAATACTGCCGTATTAAATGACCAAACGATCAGCTGATTGATGGAATGCCATAAAACAATCTCATATTCGAATATCACATGCTTGATGTATCTAATGTATAGTCCATAATGCGAAGAGCGTTTACTGTCAATGATCATCGCTTCGTATCCTGATGTATCCTTTAGTAGATAATTCACATCCAATTCGGCTATCTTTTGTGAAACTGTTATAGAGCACATGTTGTACAATGGACATGTGTGTGCTGGATAAATGAACCCTGGTTAATAAATTAGAAATGATAAAATAACAGGCCAGCAGCTGAAAGTCAATATCAGCTATGATATGAAAATCATATTAAAGATACAGTTTAGAATGAAATTGATAATGAGATTCGAAGAGAGACACAGCTACGGTTTGAACACTATATTTACAAAAAGCATAATCATAATGCATTATTCGCTTCTGCTTCTTTACATTTTCAGTTATTAATTGCTTTTTATTCCGGAATTTTTCATGGTTGGTTTATTTTCAATTGAAAAAGAAAGAAAAGAAAAGAAAGCAAGTGCATATTTTTCCATCAATTAAAATCGATCAATACCAAAGTAATTTCTCGAAATACTGCAGATATTAAAAGGGAAAAAGGTTCGCGAATAAAGACGCGTTCTTGAAAAAGGAACACAAACCTTCTTTGTAAAATATAGCCTTTGAGGAACCAAGTGATGTAAAATATGCGATAAATTTCCTTCAATATGTTTAAAAGTCTCATGGATGTCAGCCTTCTTCTTTCCTATAATGAGTCGTCACTGCAATTGCATTATCTGTCAGAGCTATGCTCAATGTTATATATAGCACGATGAGCGCGATTCTCGATTCTCTGTAGCACATGTTTCTCTCTCTTAGTCAAACCAACGAAAACAGGAGACGCAAATTCACAAACTTCATGAACATGACATAGACCTTATGAAGCTCTGAAGCCAGAATAAGTCCTTTCAATCGTCTCAAAACATGAATTCTTTGTCCTCCCTTAATTCTTAAAGTATCTACGTGATCACGATAGCTCAGTTTCTCATTCATTGTGAAGCCAAGGATCTTCAGCTTGCTTATACTTGCTTGATTGAAAGAGGTTGATCAAAGATGACCGGACGACGAGTTACCAGAAGTGTCTTTGACTTCTGAGCATTCAAAGTTAATGCGTTCTTTGAGCACCAGTTCCATAGAGTAGGGATATATAGGTAGAGTGTCGACTCAAAAAGTATCTGTACACAGTGAAAATTTTTATATTAAAAGATTCAGCATTTCGCGGAGATTACGTTCCCGTACTCCAAATAATT
The DNA here is from genome assembly GCA_907163375.1 of Prostheceraeus crozeri. Lineage (NCBI taxonomy): Eukaryota > Metazoa > Platyhelminthes > Polycladida > Euryleptidae > Prostheceraeus > Prostheceraeus crozeri. The sequence goes on from CAJQUW010014518.1 coordinate 143,090, forward strand.
ATTTGAGCACTTTTGAAAAAATTCAAAATTTGCCAATTTGTATACTACCGAGATGACTCTCCTACATAAGTAGTATGAAGCAAGTTGGATATCAAAAGGAATGAATATTTGCTAGCAAGCATCCCAACTATGCGGAAATCAAGCTGATTATCAAGGGAATTTCATGATCCGTTTTATAATGGAAGTCTTCATGAAAAAGTCGCGATATTATTCGTGCTTTCTTGGCTGAAATTTCATATTTCTAATTCAATTTTCACCGGCCTGATCTTATGATTAACTAAATTCATGTTTCATTTCTAGAATCTGAATAGTGATGTGGAACCATTTACATCTTTCAAAGTTACATGAAGTCATTGTCTTTGATTATGTGATTTTGCTGTGCCACTGGCAAGTTGCCTGTGATATGATCACGCTTAAGAAAATACTCTTGAGGTTGAGCATGAAAGTAATAGAAACCCATCGAATTGCTTATTTAACAAACATTACCTTTCGAAGGCTGCCATGACACGGAGAATCTGTAAAAAAAATCCATCATTCCTTCTGCATTACAGTCATGATCAGTCAATTCCGTTGTAATTTCTGCAAAACTGCAAAAGTTTGCATATCTCACATTTGGTGATAATACTACCTGCATCTTTCTCGAGTTCATTTGATAAAATTGAAAGTGTATACACTTAGGGTATTTGATAAATGCGGAGTTACCACTCTACCTAATATACTTACTCTATGACCTGTTCAGTATCTGATTCGTTTCATCATCGATGAGCAGTCCAATGGTATTTGGATCTTCTGAGAAGAGGCAAAATTACAGTTATGTCATCTGCATACTTTGTATGCAAGTACTTTGCATACTTGTGGTGGCCGAAGGTGTGACGCAGAGAAAATCACCAATAAGAGCATTGAAAATGGCTGGTCCTAGATCTGAACCGTGTGGCACACCTCTTCCAATGGCAATTGGCCGGTAGTATTCGAAGTTTACCCGCATTATGACCTTCCTCTTCTTCAAATACGATTTTATCCAGAGGACAAAACCACCAGGAAATTCATTGTCTATCAGCTTCTGCACGGCCATCTCATGATCTAAACAGTCAAAAGCGCGGGTAAGGTTGTAACTAAGAATCGCGCTACCAAAGATAGAAACATTATCATAATGCCTTGTGGCAGCGTCTGTAATTTAAATAAGAGCTGTAGAAGTAGATGCAAGTCGACGAAAGCCATGTTGTTCATGTCAGAAAGCCTTTGCAAAATAGGAGTACATTCTTCTCAAGACAATCTTCTCTAACAATTTTGCCGGGGTGGGAAGTAACGTGATGTATCTCAGTTTATCAATGTAGCAATTTGAGCAACCTATTAGATGATTCTGCCATCTCAAAGGCTGTTTTAATGTGTAAAATGTGGCACCCGTGATGCTGCTAACATGCCATTCGCAAATTCACTTGAACCTACATTAATCGGGTTAATTTGAGCTCCGAAAACCCAGGAGGTTCCTGGAGCCCTTCTAATGTTGATGTTCCATAGCTTCAATAGTTCCTAAAATTACAGTAGGGCACAATTAGCGCATGCTCGTTCTGATGGTGGTGTCAGCTTTACCAACTCGTTCATTTTGTTACTACAAATAGCAATGCAAGTTAGAATTTCACTTCTTAAAAAAACTGATGTTTTGGGCATCAGTTGTTGCGTGATAGCGAATGAAGACATGTGGGAATATGCTTGGTTGCATTGGGATGGTATAACGAAGCTGGATACAAGTAGAACAGATATTTTTGAAAATACATGCACATTTCATATTGTCTGCTACTATTCTGGTTACAGATTGTGTAAAATAATAACAGTCACTGCAGACAAATGAATGAATGCAACAAGATTGTTAGGCATGAGAATCTGTCCATTTTCTGACTTAAGATTGGACAAATTTTATTAATGACATAAAATTGACAGCATCGATTGTAAAACCATTATAAGTAGTGTTTAAAGCATATTGCTAGTATTCTCATGATGATTACACAGATGCATTCGTGGATGAGTGAATGTGTTAAATAATCATTTACTTTTTACTCTGTCAATGGCCTGTACGTGATTTGAATTGATTAAGATGCTTAATTTAGAAAGAAATTGACGGAAATGCTGGATTTTGAAATATTTATTTCAAGCAAGGATCAATTTTCAATGTTCCAGTAAAATTTGGGTTGCATATTTGAAACGATGATGCAGGGAGGCAATTTCAACTACTAGGTCAGAAGCCAATCTATAGGTGAATGCTGCTAGATCTTAAGAAGAATAAATTACTGAAACCGTGTTGTACTTAAAATAAATTCTGTGAATATCATTTTGTGATCAGGACAGTCTGCTCGTTTATCTGTAACAATAACATCGTTTGTCATGGCGTATTCATGACCTTTATCATCAATTCGGCCAAGCTACCTGCTACGAGGAATATCACATTTTTGCCTTCTCTGGAAGATGTCTGCCTTCAAAGTGCAATCATAATCATAAAAATGGCAAATCTCATATTGAGTGATTAAATGACTGTTGGATCATTACGATGGTAAGTATACCAAACTCGGAAGTTCGTGGCTCTTCACAAACAAATGGGATTTTGTGATGTTTGACGCTTCGTAACTTGCAAGACGACTGTGGAGCCACCGCTTAAGAATTGTCGTTTTACTGATGTCAAGTGACAATCTAAAAAATAATATGAAGCGCGTGCGAAAATTTAGGAGGAAATTGTCAGTAGCTCTTGCACTAATATGTCATGGCCACTGCACTTCGTCCTTTGATGCTTCGTTAACGTACCTTGTCTGGTAATCAACATTAGATACGGCCCCTCCACAACACAGGCAAATCTAAAACGGAAGATTTTCTGCCTGCAATGGCAAATTGCGACAATCACTGACTGCACCGGTTCGGAAGTATTTTCGTTTTCATTGCTGTGCAGATTAGATTCTAGCAGGCATACATAAACATACAAAAGTTGTTATCATTTCAAATATTGTCATAGCAGTAGCGAAGATTCACATGGTTTGTCAGGTAAGCACAGTTTCAGTCACGCTATTTATCTTTCTAATTATTTTACTTACTATTAAGATAGGACGACAATATAATGGAGGCAGTTCGACAATTAAGATTATCTTTTGTCAGCCAAGATTCACAGTGTGAGAACCTCGCGAGGGCCTAAAGGAAGCCGGTCAGGTGGCCGATTTTTAAAAGATGATCTTCCTTGACGTCCTGTTAAACTTACTATTTCTTTTCTATCACGCTGATGCACATCATGATCTATCATGAAGAACGCTGATATCATTGATGGATGAGCTATGAGTTTCCTTGACACACGCGCATAGTCCTCTCCTAACGAATGATTGTAACAATAAATTTAAAGACCAGCGCGTTGTGCACAGATGAAGTCAGAAGGAATGATTTCTCCGAATTAGGACATCAGTTTCAATGCATTCTACATTGATGACTTAGTAATTTCCATTTCGTGCGCCAGCAACAATTACGGTTTGAAAAGAAAGCACGAGTTTGCATATTTCGAGTTATGACAGCGCATGAAGTAAATGAGTGCATACCCCTACAATGTACATGTGACATATTCATGAAAATTGAATTTTGGACAAGAAAGCATCATGAGTAACTATTGAACTATGATCGTCCCTGATTGATCACTCAAGCATGATTTACAGTCGCATTCAAATGGTTGCTAACATTAAATACAACGGAGCTTTGGTCGAGGCCTGGCCGACGTGAACAACTGCAACGGGCCGCACCGGGACGGAACCCGGTTTTCACCCTGTGGAGTGGACGCCATATGAAGTCCAGCCTCCGGACACCAGGAGGCTACATGTCTTTCGTGTGGCGGTCGGTTAACACGCCATCAATAGACGCAATTGTATGCTGTATTTTCCCTATTCCTGTACTCTTGCAAAGACGGCAGACAGCCGACCTATAAGCGGCTATTGTGTATCTTTGTCAGCGTAAAGTTGGGCGTAAAGCCATCAATAAAGCATAACCTCTCGAACACAGTCGCTATACTTTCGTATATCCTTGAATTGTCAGCCGTAGAATCATTGGCATTCCTAAAGTGTCTTGAGCTTGGCAACTCAAATCTCCAACATATTCTAAACTAAGTTATCAAAATCACAACGCTTCTTTTCTGCAAGACAATATTGTAAGCCAGGAAGAGATCACCTACAACCGACCCGAAGCCATTGAAGTAAGCCATTGAAATCTCATTCGGCTTCCTGTCTGTGCGTGTAGACAACATGTATAGAATATCCTGAAGATCATCTTTTAAGAAACCATTGCCTTTAATATTTCAAGTCAGTGATTTAGCAGATGAAAATTATTCTCAGGACAAAGAAAGCTATGAACACAACATTTTCTTACTTCGTATAGCATTTCATGACACTATTTTATGCGCATAATAAAAAACTGAAAAAAGTGATTTTTCAACACATTCTTACTAATTAATTATTCGCCAGTCCAGCACTTCTTAAAATTCACGAATTTACAAATGCTTTACTATCTTTTGTGTAGAGCAAATATGAATTTAGGGTACAATAGGTCTCTTTCTTTCATGCTGCTTCGAAAGGGTGATAGTAACCTATGGATGGCATTGGTTATAGTGAGACATTGTTATCAATCTTTTCACGTACTATGTTCAATAATGTACGCGAGCGACATTGAAAAAAATCGTCTTCTCATTCTTCGTGTAAAATATCGTCTTTTTGTACTCTATAGAAAATGGGTGTGTCGAATATGATAAGAAAGCTAGAGCTGAAGATTCAGAGATTGCTGTCAAAATAATAGTCAAGCGGTGCAGTGTTAAATGAGGATAAAAATGTAGGAATTTTTCAACATCCACAGAGAAAGATTGCTGATTTTGGGATTATGTAAAGCAGCGGTGGTGAGCCAATTGTTTCTGATTATCGTTAGCATTTATAAAGATTCACTTAATGAAGTTCAATTAGCTTGCATAGATGTGCCGGACATGTATACTAGATCTTTGTTAAAAATTCTGAATAAGAACATCAACGAATTTATAAATGTAGTCTTTATTTCACTGGAATGTTAAAAACTTACATGCGAATATGACAATTGCTGAAGCTATCATTGAAGAAATTGAATATTTTGTTAAAGTGCATTGGAATGAAATTGATTATTGCAGGTACTAAAAAATAATTCACAAAATTCAAGCACAAAATTTAATTACAAAAATATTTTTTAACTCAATAGAATTAAATATGTACGCAATCGTTGTTCGGATACTTGCAGTAGTGATAATTATAGAAACGTTGATCATTAAAAATGGCATCCTTATTCAATAATACCTATATCCTAAGTCAATCAGGATAATAATGGAAATCAAGCTAACCTTTGTGTTGATTTCTTTAGCGAGACTTACTTTCAAAGTTTCCCCCGATTTGAAATTTCAATCGGGTCGAGGTCAGGTTCTTTTATCTTCATTCGAAAGTATTTTGAATACTTTGATCTTGTGGGAATGTATCACATATCATGGACCATGCTATAGGCCGAAAGAGGTAATTATTGCGGTGTATGCCCATGTTCCAATATACATGTAATAAGCAACGAATAGTAAAGTTAGCATAGTAGTACGCATCTTTAGGTAACTCTTACTGGTGAAATAGGTCGGAGCGCTTCTGCTCATGAATGCAAAGGCTTCTCAATGGTTTAAGGCACAAAAATGACTAAAGTATAAAGGAATTTAAATTACAAACAACTGAGGCAATGAGGCTTTGAATGAAAACAATGAGTCATTATAGCCTACGCGAACATTTGTATTATATACATGCATATCATTCCATAAAACTGGGCTAGTGCTTGGGCTAGCGATAGGCCTTGTATCAGACTTAGACGGTCGATCGGTTTAAAGCTGAGGAAAATTGTCAAAAACAGAATAACAAGGGCTATTGAAGAGAATTATTTGACTTCAAAAATAAAATCCCTTGTACTAGGTCAGCCTGAGGGAAATTTTCATTACGTAAATTTCAGCAACTGTCCGACCTCGACTGTCCGACCTCGACCTCGATATACTTCCTTTATTATATAGAACACTTATATTTCACATCGAGGTCGAGGTCGGGAAAAGTTATCGAGGACACGAGGACGAAGTCGAAACTCTGCCTACTTTAAAAGAAAAATAAATAAACGTGAGTAGTAAGGAAGTGACAAACACCAGATAGCGCAAGATGGCCGCCATCGCTGAGTCCCCCCCCTCTGGAACGGCAGAGTGTCGTGGTCGGCCGCCGTGGTGCTTCGGGTCTGAGTCCCCCCCCTCTGGAACGATAGAGTGTCGTGGTGGACTTGGGCGACCGCCAGGATTAGTCTTGAGGCTATAGTGTGTGATGTTTTTGGTGCAATCTGCTGAATGTTGGGTTGTAAAATCGGTTGTTTCGAGTGGAAGGAGTGGTCGGATGAGAAAACGGAGGTCGGATTCGTGTTCAGCGTGAAATTCTTCATCGGTAGGGTGAGTTTCAAGGCAATCGGTGAGAAAAAATTTTTCTTCAAAATTTTAACAGAGTTAGAATTTGGGACGTTTTGGCGTGTAGCGCCCAAACGAAGCATCGGATGAGAAAACGGAGGCCGGATTCGGATTCAGCGTGAAATTCTGCATCGGTATGGTGAGTTTCAAGTCAATCGGAGAGAAAAAATTTTCACTGACGTCCCCCCCCCTCTGGACAGCTTGCTTCGATTTTGGCTTCCAGTGGACGGATTTTGTCGTGCGATAGCTCGTTTGAAAGCTAAGAGTGAGACAAATTCAGTGAAAGAATCGGCTTGTTCCTATCTGTCTTCGTTTAGATGTGAGACGCCATTTAAGATTTTGGGACATTGGCGAAAAACGACAGAGTTAGAATTTGGGACGTTTTGGGCTCTAGCTTCAAAACGAAGCATCGGATTGGAAAACGGATTTCAGATTTGGAATCAGCGTCAAATTCTTTATCTGTATGGTGAGTTTCAAGTCAATCGGAGAGAAAAAATTTTCAACATTTTTCGAAAAAACGACAGAGTTAGAATTTGGGACGTTTTGGTGTGTAGCGCCCAAACGAAGCATCGGATGAGAAAACGGAGGCCGGATTCGGATTCAGCGTGAAATTCTGCATCGCTATGGTGAGTTTCAAGTCAATCGGAGAGAAAAAATTTTCACTGACGTCCCCCCCCCTCTGGACAGCTTGCTTCGATTTTGGCTTCCAGTGGACGGATTTTGTCGTGCGATAGCTCGTTTGAAAGCTAAGAGTGAGACAAATTCAGTGAAAGAATCGGCTTGTTCCTATCTGTCTTCGTTTAGATGTGAGACGCCATTTAAGATTTTGGGACATTGGCGAAAAACGACAGAGTTAGAATTTGGGACGTTTTGGGCTCTAGCTTCAAAACGAAGCATCGGATTGGAAAACGGATTTCAGATTTGGAATCAGCGTCAAATTCTTTATCTATAGGGTGAGTTTCAAGTCAATCGGAGAGAAAAAATTTTCAACATTTTTCGAAAAAACGACAGAGTTAGAATTTTTGCGATGGCTGCCTACTGTAGAGCCAAAACGAAGCATCGGATGGGAAAACGGAGGCCAGATTCGGATTCAGCGTCAAATTCTACATGGAAATGGTGTATTTCCAGCTCAATCGGAGAGAAAAAATTTTCACTGACGTCCCCCCCCCCTCTGGACAGCTTGCTTCGATTTTGGCTTCCAGTGGACGGATTTTGTCGTGCGATAGCTCGTTTGAAAGCTAAGAGTGAGACAAATTCAGTGAAAGAATCGGCTTGTTCCTATCTGTCTTCGTTTAGATGTGAGACGCCATTTAAGATTTTGGGACATTGGTGAAAAACGACAGAGTTAGAATTTGGGACGTTTTGGGCTCTAGCTTCAAAACGAAGCATCGGATTGGAAAACGGATTTCAGATTTCGAATCAGCTTGATGTTATTGTCCAATGAGGATCATCATCCAATGAGAATCAAGCATTTCTTTATAAATAGCGAGCCTTCCACAGTGAGAATCATTCCATCGTTGAATCACACGAGTGACGGACGCACATTTTCTCTCTCTCTCTAGTTCCCTGTTCTATTATCCAACTAAAATGGTAAGTCGCTACTTCCCTCCCTCTCCTCCCTTGAACGTAAACTTAATACAATCTTTTTTCATTTTCAGGCATCTACTCCATCTGCTGCACTAGTAGGACAAAATGGCGGTCAAACGTTACAAGGTTCGCTACGGTCAGATCATCTACAACTGAGGCCAGTGGAAGAAACATCCAAGGTACATAATCCTACACCGCTACAGCGTAAATTTAAACAAGCCTTGCGTTATGATGATCATAGCGTAGTACTCCAAACGGGAATGCTCCCTTCCACGGATGTCAAGATAATGCACAATCAGTATGGGGACTACATACTGATCCCCGTGAGTCCGTACATTCGCCACCAACTTGATATTATTGAGGAGTACGTGACATTAAATATGGACATTCCTACTCCTCTTGCTCAAGACTGGAAGGCGAGAGATGACAAGGATACTCCCTATAGAAAGATTTGGGATGGCAATCACATTTGCCTACCGGTATCACATTGGTGTACTTACTATAAGAAGGATGGAGATCATTCAATACCCATCAGATGTGATGAGCTCGGAGAAGGTACTTGGGATATCCTTTTCAAAGTGAATGGGCTATATTATGGTCGACACAAGGATAATAAAATAGCCTCTCTCTCCATGCATATGGAATCCATCCTATATATTCCGAAACCACCCAACGTGGACGACATAATTGATCAAATCCTTAACAGCAGTGGTACGAAGCGCAAGTCGGAGAAGAATGCTACATCAAAACGCAAATCAAAGAAGGAGAATTACTAGTCCTTTCCTAACTCTACCCTATGACAATTCGCTTATGTGCTTTGAGTGTCGTAGACGTGGTCTTATTAGATACATTTTACTTCTTCGTTGCCATCATATCATTTGTGTATTTTGTCGTAAAAAGCATCGATGTAATTCTTCATTTTGTAATATGTTATAGAACGTTTCCTTAGATGTGTAAATTTCCGTTTTAGGCTTCTATCATCATTTTTATGGATTGTGAGGGTGAACCTGTACAGGAGCTCAGTGCTATTGCTATGAACAATTGGACATATCAGATTGTTAGTGTCTATCATCAACATGCCAACTGCGATCCCAATGTTGATCAATGGGCGAGAAAACACATTCATGGACTTAATCTGAAATATTTGCAAGACTATGGCTTTTCTTGTGAAAGTGCTCTTCTTCTTGACTTTAAACGATGGTTAGCTGCTTTCAATGTTATACGCATCTTTTGTAATAATCCTGGTAAGGAGAGGAAAGTATTTCCCAATCTAATCATTGATGATATTTTGCTCCCGCCTTGGGATAGTAGAGTGAATCAACATTATCATGAAGTCACGAAACGTTTTAAGGATTTGTGTGTTCCTATTTTGTCTGTTCGTTGTAGTAGCTACGTTCATAACCAATGCTTCTTTCGTCCTTACCTCAACACTGCCAAAGTCCTGTATGGTTATCATTGCTCGCTGTATGATAGTTATCAGCTGTATCTATTTTATCTCTTTCAAACCATTGATTTATAATGCATGCTTGTTACCGTTATTCAATAAATGTTACTATGAGAAGAGTTGTTGTTTTCATGCAATGGATGGGTTAGTTAAAGGGCGATCATGTCTTTCTCAAACGACTGCGGAACATTACGTTTTCATAGGCAAAGTTTAAAAGGAGCTGTTCAAGATTATGTGATAAATTTTCATAAAGATGAGACCGACATCGAAGCAGTGGTCGATGATGCTAGCACTCTATTTCTAGAGTTAATGAATACATTCTCTGATAGCATTGTCATGGCGCGATTAGTTGCGAAAATTAAGTTTAGTCATTTTGGAAAGGAAGAGGTGGAAAGTCGCTCTTTCCATTTTGCTTCTTATTCAATGGAAGTGGTAGATCACCCCGAAGAATTTTTTAAAAGACATATGATAAAAATTGCTGAACGTCTTAACGCATTTAACCATCATGGTAGCAGTCTAGTGATTGAAGCGATTTCAGATATTCACATTCAACTTTCCATAAAGAAAAATTGAAAATGCAGTGGTACTTGATTGTAGCACAACTGGTTTTCGAGCTATGTCTGCTCACTCTCGAAGTATATTCCTTCTGTACATGCGTCTATTATTTAGAAAAGGCTAGCAAATTCATATCTTCAAAAAGACTTGCTATAGACATCAGTAACGGTGAAACTATGTGTTGCGATGTACGTAAGCGAAAGGATGGAAATGAAAAGCGCATCTTCAAGAGATGTAAGCATGCTTTTTGTCAACGCTGTTTCATACGTAATTGCATTCAACTTTGCCAATGTAACCACTGTGACATTGCTCATTTCGAGTGTCACTTATGTCGCAATAGTTAGTACCTATGCAAATGTGGTAAAGATAGGTTTTAGCAAAGACTAACACGGAAAATGGCGAAACGTAAAATGACGAAACGTAAAAGTCAAAAGTTTTCTTCAGCCATTCAAGCTCTCCGACGAATGAAAGCAAATCAGCGATACAATGCTATACGACATGCTAACGATAAATTCATTTGTGAAATTATTTCTCATGTGAGGAAGTTGAGGACGAAGAAATTAGCGCCAAAACAACGAAAGTTACTTAAGCGATATGCTACGAAATTGCGTTTCATCTCCAATCCTAAAGTCGCCCTTCAAAGAAAGAGGAAAACTCTAACACAAAAGGGCGGTTTCCTTTCAGCAATACTTCCAATGATAGCTCCTGCCGTGGGCAACCTATTGGGAAATATCTTTGGCTCTAAGCGTTAATTATGCAAATGTTGAGTCTCAAAGTAATAAAATGGATTTCAGACTTCAATGTGATAAAGTTCTGACTGTATCAGGTCCATCTCATGCAGGTAAAACTGTTTTCACGCTGAATTTATTGGATAAAAGAAGGGAGTTGTTTAAGGAACCTATCAATCGAGTGATTTGGTGTTATGGTATTTATCAACCGTCGCTGTTTCAGGAATTGCAAAGTCGCAACTTTATTCGACATGAAGGAATTATTCCAGTGGATAAACTTCAGTCTAATGATGTTGTTGTATTGGATGATTTATTAAAAGAAAGTAAGAATTCAAAAGATGTTACAGATATGTTCACTCGCGCAGCACACCATGAAAGGTGTTTTATCATCTATATTACACAAAATTTGTTTCCTGATGGAAAAGAAGCTCGTACACGAAACCTGAATACACACTATTATGCTATTTTCAAGAATCCGCGAGATAAAAGTCAATTTGAAATTTTAGCGCGACAAGTTGCACCCAGAGGATCAAAAGCCTTAATTGAAATTTTTCAAGCAGCTACTGAAAAACCATACGGTTACTTATTCATTGACTTTACGCAAGAGTGTCCGGAAGAATTTAGATTTCGAAGTGATATTTTGAAAACTCCCATGATCATCTACAAACTATGAGTTCTTATTCTCGCATGATTGTTATTCCTCAGGATGAATATGTACAATTGACTGCCATGCAGCAAGTAAAGCAACCTCTTGCAAATCAAATGTATAGGAAAGAAATAGATTATCAGCAAAATGTTCACATCAAAGATCCACATCGTGCTGTATTATTACAATCGGAAACTGTTGAGCAATTGAAAAACTTGAAGAATAAGATGCGTGACTCTGTATCGACTGCTACACCTTTAGCATCTCGCGCACATGCCATATCTCTTTTCAACAGTATTGAACCCCATCTCAATGTAAATGATAGAGGAGAAATCATTACAGATGAAAATAAAGTGATTGATGCTTCACGTTATGAAGACTTGATTCAGTATGCGACACGTAGAAAGCGCCGTCAGGGCTATGTTCCACCTGGTTGGTCATACTTTCTTAAACTATTGAAAAAGCATAATGTGCCAAAATTTGCTTTAAATAATGAGACATTGAAAGAACTTGATTCAACAGTGGCTACTACTCCAATGCTTCAGGCGATGAAAATGCCAACAAATTGGTTTAAGACGTCACCTGCTACATCCCCTCCCACACTCACTAAGCAAACAAGAGGAAGAACTCGACGTAGATCTACATCGCCACTAAAACTGGTAAAAGGAAAACGTAAAACAGCTCCTCCTAGGAAATACATGTTCTCAGACTATTAATATGAAGCAGATGTGTTGCTTGCCATGTAATGAGCCGCCAGAGGTGAATGTCGTTGTCACTTGCACTTGCTGCGCCAGCTCTCATAATGAAACCCCTAAGCAATGTGAACACGATCGCAAGACCGCTAAAGCTAAATGCTGCAGTTGTTGTAAATGTAGAAAGGCAAGAAAACAAAAAGATGAGAAGGAGGAAAAAGAGTCAGCCGTCATCGACTGAACGTTTGAAGTCAATCTATTATGATGTAAAACATCCGGCAGGATTTGCATCTATCAAGAAATTATCAAAAGCGAGTGGTCTTCCACAATCACAAGTGAAACGATGGTTAAAGGGTCAGGCTACCTATACACTCCACAAACAAGCGAAAAAGAAGTACCGCACCCGCCATTATATTGTTCATGACATCGATGAACAGTGGCAAGCAGATTTGTGTGATGTTGCCTCCATTTCAAAACATAACTCGGGCAATAATTTTATTTTAACCGTCATTGATATTTTCTCGCGTTATGCGTGGGCTCAACCTTTAAAAACTAAAGAAGGGAAAGGAGTAGCAAAAGCATTCCAAACAATTTTTCGAGAAGGTCGCATTCCAAAAAGAATTCAGAGTGATCAAGGAAAAGAGTTTGAAAATCAGCATGTGAGAAAATTATTTGAGAGGCATGACATTGAGTTGTTTAGTGTAAAGAGCGCTTATAAAGCTGCACTCGTTGAACGTTTTAATCGCACATTAAAAAATCGCTTGTGGCGACATTTCACTGCCAACTTCACACAAAATTGGACAAAGGTTCTACAAGATACACTCCATGCCTACAATCACTCTATCCATCGTTCTATTGGACTCAGACCAGTAGATGTAAATGCTGACAATGTAGATAAAGTGCGCGAATCATTCCAACGTAAACGCACTCATGTGAAACGTGATGTGAAAATTGGTGATAAAGTTCGTATCTCAAAAGTGAAAAGTGTTTTTGCTAAAGGGTACCTCCCGAATTGGACAAAGGAGGTATTTACAGTATCAAGGATTAATCAAAAAGACTCTCCGACCACCTACAAGTTGAAAGATTACGATAATGAAGAAATTGAGGGTAGCTTTTACCGCGATGAGATTGAGGTAGTCACTGAAAGTGAAACATATTTGGTAGAGAAAATCATTCGATGTAAAAAACGGCAAGGTGAAGAATGGTGTCTTGTTAAATGGACTGGTTATCCTTCAAGTATGAACTCTTGGATGCGTCGTGCCGACATCTTTCATCTAAGTGATCGACAGTGATTCATGCAAAGTTGTAACTAACAATGTTTAGGGTTTGAGCTATGAATCCAACTGCCTCATTTTATTCACGACCCTCCTATGTAAGTGGCGGAGGACAAATTTACATCGGTGCTCGCCGCCAACGTGGAGGTAGCATACTTGGTGCACTGAAATCTGTTGTAGCACCTCTCATATCCAATGTCGGTAGATCTTTAAAACGAAATGTTTTAAGTAATGCCGTTGGCTTTGCTGGTGATGTTGCTAGTGATCTTTCCAGAGGTAGAAGTTTTAAGAGCAGTTTGTTGAATCGTGGGAAGGAACGCGGTTTAAAAACATTGAAGCAGACCATTGCTGGTGTTACTCAAGGAAAGAAATCACCTAAACGAATGAATAAAGGAAGGAAGAAACATCGCGGAGCTGGTAAGGTGCGATCTTCAGTCAAAAGGCATTCACGCAAACGTCGCAGAGGCTCTAATCATTCATCAGGCGCTAAACGACGACGCTGCTATAACTTCTAATCATGGAGTGTAAAACTTCCGGTTTTTGTTTGTTCGATCAACAAGCCATACAGACAGATATTCTTAGTTCAAGTATTGTAGATTATCATCCTCAAACAGCTGAGAATGCTGGCCCCATTGAATTTGTTATTCCTGGTGGTAGTGATGACTACATAGATTTGAGTTATGCGATGCTTGATTTGAGGTTTAGAATTCAGCAAGCAGATGGAACTGCTATTGACGATGCACATAAAGTTGGACTGAACAATTTACCATTGACTACATTACTTCGTGATGTTTCTCTAACGATTGGAGAGCAGCAGGTGGAAGGTGGTCAAAGCGATTATCCCTATAAATCATATTTCAATCATGTATCACAGTTTCATCCAGCAGCACAAAAAAGTCATATGGAAGCCATGGGATGGTACAGAGATGAAGCAGGAAAATTTGATGTTGAAACAAACAGTGGCTTTGTAAAGCGATCTGCTATGATTAAAGATAGTAGAGTATGTCAGCTATATGGTCCGCTGAATTTAGACTTCTTTAGACAGTCAAAGTTTTTACTGTGTAATACCAGCATGCGACTCAAGCTGACATTGAATAAGCCTGAATTTGCGCTGAATGCATTTGCTAAAGTTGACAATTTTAGAATTCATGTGGAAGATATTGCACTTTACATTCGTCGAGTAGTACCGAATCCAAGTGTCATTAGAGGGCATGCTGAAGGCCTTAACCGCCAAAATGCCATTTACCCCGTTCAGCATACAAAGCTTCTCACCTTTACAATTCCGAAAGATCAAAAGAGTTTCATGAAAGATGGCCTCTTTCCATCGGAAGCACCGAAGCTCCTCATGGTGGCAATGGTTGAAAATGATGCATTTAATGGTAATATAAAGAAGAATCCTTTCAATTTTAAACACAATCAGTTAAGTGAAATTGCTTTACGTGTAAATGGTGTGAGTCATCCTGGTCCACCCTACAAACCAGATTTTGCTTCGGATCAATTTATGCGCAGTTATGTTGATTTTATGGATGTTTTTGGCTTTTACAATACGGATGACACCAACGGACTGACTATGAAAGAGTTTAAGAGTGGATATACTATTTATGCATTTGATTTGACTGCTGACAGCGATATTAGTGCACCCTATCGTCAAGCGAACGTGCCTCATAATATTCGTTTGGATTTGACGTTCAAAAGAACACTACCTGAGACGATCAATGTATTAATTTATGCAGTCTTCGATTCAAATATTGAAATTACAAAGTATCGTGACGTGATTCTTCAGTATAATCGTTAATGAGTTGGTTGACTGCTGACGATATTAAGACTAAAGTGCAGCGTAATGCAGACGAAGCGACGTTGAAAGCTTTCGATAATGTCTATTCACTCGATACCTTACCACCTGCAGTAAATCACTATCCCATCTTTATTGTGCTAAACACTCATTCACAGAATTTAGGCGGTGAGCATTGGAAAGCGATCTTTATTGGAGAAGACCGACGTGGTGAACTATTTGACTCTCTTGCTCAACCTCCAAATATACCAACACAGCAGTGGTTGAGAAAACATACGCGTCAATATCAGCGAAATGAACGCATACTACAACATCCACTTTCATCAACGTGTGGTGCTTTTGTACTGTACTTCATCTTAAAACGTTTACATGTATCTCGATTTGCATCTATTATTCAAAACTTTTCATGTAATCCATCCTCTAATGAAAAAATGATTTGTAAGTTCTATCATGATTTGAAATAAAAACATCATGTTGGAAAAATTGTTTTTTATTTTACAATCCGCTGGGTACGTACATACTCAATGAGATAGTCTAGGATCATATTTGCTTGTACATGAGATTTTAGTCCAGTAATGATCACTTTACTATTATGAAAGATTGCCACATGCACAGGTAACCAACAACTAATGAGAGCTGCAGGAAAAAGTTCGGGTTCATAACACAAACTGTAACTGCTGGTACGAATCTTCAAAAATGATAGACTGTCACTCAATTGAGTAGAGATCACCATATTGTCCACAGTCAGATTCGACATCACACACCTCTCCCTCTTCCATATCCGACGTAGTAGTCTTTGTAGCTCTAAGCGCATTGACTGCGCCGATGAATGAGAAAGGGCGCCGAGAATCTGTACAGTCCCATTTGGGAAGAGTTGAAGATTTCGTGAATTGTTCATCTTCACCACTAACATTTGAGGACGGCCCGGGTAATACTTGCTGTTTGGAAGGTGTTGGTGTAATGTTGTGAGATCGATTTTGGTGTAGAGTCTGAAGCGACGGAGAATGTTGACGATGGTGTAGCGATGGCGCTTCATGATGAAAGAATGAGTAAATTGAGCGATGTACCTTCCTTTTATACTTTTCCCAACTACCTTGATGAAATGTGAAGTTAGTATGAAGTTGGGAATGATAGAGTTGAATTCGCCGATTGTTGACGCGCAGCCAGATGCGATTTCCAATACGTGAATGTCTTTTCATATAGAAGTATTTCAAGTCCTTCATGATATGATGTAGAGATTGAAAATGACGATAAGATAAAGCAAACTCTCTTCTCACATTTCCAGTTGAATCTTTGAAATAGACGTTTCGATCATGATCCGTTTCAATACGTTGTAGGGAATCTAATTTCCAACTCATGATGTGTGGTAGTCATGTCTGATTAAGATTTGCATAGTAGGGCGATGAACTCACGACGAATAAATGTCATGATGGAGCGATGTATATATCTTCTATACTTCTCCCAATTGTATTTGCGAAATGAGAAACAGTTTGCGGAATGAGAATGGTAGATTTGAATTTCATTTCTGTAATGTTGAAGCCAAACTTGATCACCCAAGGAGATGAATCTTAATGTTTCAAAATATTCCAAATCCCTCATGATATCATTTAGGTTGACAAATTGTCGCCATGTTAATGTAATTCCTCTTGATGTATGACCATGAGAATTTTTGAAATGTACGTTTCCATCACGATCAACTCTGATATATTGTAGAGAGTCCAAAATCCAAGTCTTCATGATGTTATGCAAAGTTGCAGATTAGCAATATAAAAATGTCGTTTTATCATATTTTGCTTAGCAATGCGGCTACAAAGAGATTTACTAGTAATCGAGCTGCACTCTTTTCTACTCCCATTAATCATGTACAACAGCTAAATGGAAATTGGGAAGTGGGTGTCACTCAACTTGTTTATAGCAACTGTGTCTATACTTTTGATCATGAGGTGATGACTATTAATATGAGGCGTACAGCTGCTTATCAATGTGAAAAGGGGTGCCGAGTATACATTCCACAGTGGTCAAAGAAAGATCTCTTATCATGTAAAAAGTTTATATATGATTTCTTGAATAAAGCGTGTAAACATATTGTCCAATTTACTCCGCACAATGATGATTATAATTATGTACATCATGTAGTTGAGAAAGATTGGATTGTTGGTTTAAGTCCAAGTTTAAGAAATGATTTAGGCTACCTCGCTAGCGCCTTAACAAGCTATGATAATTTTAACGTTAATTACCACATAAGTGGTCATAAACAGTTAATATATCGAGAGGAAGCTTATTATGTAGATCTTATTCCAAGAAATGAGAAGACGTTGGTGAAGAAGATTGTGATTAAGCCAAGAAAGACAAACATGACTCCTGAAACATTATTGAAGAAATTTAATTATCTCCTTCGAGTTGATGGTAAACAAGTGGCAACATTGACTTATATCAAATCATCTAATCATATTGCAATAAGCAAATTAAATGATGATGATCTAGTATTAGTTTGTTCAAAAGATTTTCATCAGTTCTTACGACATCGTTCTGCAGCTGTTCATGGAAAATCTGATATGCAACATTTACCATGTGAAAGGCCAAATCAATTTGATACAGAATGGGCCGTATCTTTATACAGAAAGTGTGTAGAGCTTTTTGGTGGTTTCTTACATGAAACAAGAGTGTTGATGCCTCGCATTATTACTTCGGTTAAATTGGTTGTAGATTATTTAAATGAAGTGATTAATGAGCAACATATTTCATTTTCTGAAAAAGAAGGTACTTTGTCTCTCACTATAAGTGGAAAAGGTATTGAACTAATTATGGATAAAACTCTAATGGACATTTTGGGTTTTGATCAAAATATCTTTAAAAGTGGTACTGTAACCAAAGCTAGCGCAGACATGTCGCTATCGCGTCGTATTAACTATTTTCAGATATATTCCAATATTGGTGAAGATGTACGTGTGGGAGATGTTGAAGCTCCATTGCTAGCAATGATACCATACCAGCCAAAAAGCTGCAGTATTTTATCTGAGCATACTTTCAAGAAAGTGCATTATACAAAGCTGAAATCAAACTACATCCCACAAATTGATATTGCCATTTATGATGATGCTGGTGCGTTGATTCCTTTTCATAAAGATGCTGTGACAAGTATTACACTCCATTTCCGAATGAAGAGTTAATGCAAAAGTATGCTAATATATTTTTCCAATGTGAATAATATGGAAAGTGAAAATAAGGACTCGTTTCTAATCTACTTGCCCAGTAATGCTTCTATGAATAAATTTCCCAAAAATAAACCATCAGACTATCGAGTAGAATTAAATCGGCCACTGCATTTAGAAGGTGAATGGGAGGTTGGCGTTTCTAGTATTTGCTATGATAGCAATATTCAGAATGTGAATGATTTGGAAGAAATGATATTGACTCCTCGCACCCATGATGGAATAACGATGAATAATGCATTTCAGTTCCCATACAATTTAACATCAGATGGAAAATGGAACTATGAATGGATTCAGATAAAATCAGATTCTTATGAGCCATTTGGGAATGAGAAAATTATTAAGGCATTCAACAGTGGTAATACTTCCATCATGAAGAATAAAAATCAGAAAGCTTATGAGTTTACTATCTATCATTGGAGTGGGAGACAGTTCCTCCGCTTTCATTCTTTTACTAAAGGTCTTACGCTGAGGTTGGATAGTGAATTCTATCCGCATCTTGGTTTTGGTCATGGACTACATCTAACGTCAATTGCTACTGCAAATGTTAGAAAAGTTTATTCAAATCGAATCAACAAATTTCATTATAGATTTAAAATATTTGATGAAGATGTTGTAGAATGCGAAGAACGCATCATTTTGAAAAAGCGTGGTGTTCAACCTTTATCACTTATTGAGTTAGTAAAACGATGGAATGAGACTGTGGGTAAGAAGTATGGAGAAAAAATTATGGCGGACAAAAATAAGTTGGTTATTCAGAAATATAATGACAAACTTACAGTTTATTTCTCTCCAACCTTGCGTCATTTTGTAAGACATTATACACCTATTATTGGAAGCGGTGTGGTGTATGCTTCTCATGAATATCACACTAAAGCTGATTCAGTTAATGATGAATGGTGGGTGGACATCTATGGCGATCGCATCAAGAAAATTTACCAGTCTTATGAAGAATCTAAAGTTGCTATCAATATAATGCCGCATCTATATCATACAGTTGAAAGCTTCATTCATGTAGTAAATCCTTATATACAACAGAAGTTGAAGCATGTGATGAAAAGTAAATATGATGTAAAGACACACCACATTTCGTTTTCAATTGAAAATCAACGCGTTGTTCTGAAACTGGGTGATGACATTCAATGTCAATTGAGTAAAAATTTGAAAAAACTCTTTGGTTTTTCAATGCTACAAACAGTGTTTGCTGCTGCGCATACGATTGGTATAGAAACACCAATGACACTTGATAAACATGAACAGCACCTTTACATTCAAAGTGATTTGATTCTACCTATTTCTGTTGGTGAGAAAAAAGAATACATTTTACGTGATTTCATTCATGATAAAGACGCTTCATATGGAATAGTCGAGAAGATGTTTGAATCTATTTTCTATCATCCCGTCGTCAAACAAACTATACCCTCTATTGCTATCAAAATTACCAATGGTTTACAAGAGTGCATCCATGTGAAAGATACTAAATCCCTCATAACGTTAGTGTTTCGGAAAACAAAGTGAAGTCATTGTGATATGTTTATTGAAATATGTACATGAATGTGAAGCAATAGACTTTATACAACATCCACTGAAAATATATACATGAGCGCGCTTCAATAAACATTGTTATATACAAAAAGTCTTTTTACTTCGTGAAGGGAGGAAATATACAGGGATAGGAAAAATGTCTTTCAGTGGAAAAGTCATCACATGGGGAATGTACAGATGTGGACACATATTCACAAGGAAAAAACAATCTCATGCGATACATAAAACAACAATGTTTATCTACAGAAATCAACATCAAAATACTAAGTTAAGGATGATTATGCTAAGACGTCTCCTGAATGTGGTAGTGTGAGTTTAATTCTTTTGGGTGGTGGTATGTTTGTGTCAGGATGTCCATGTGGAAGAGATATGTTGTGTTCTAACCAGCACCTCTTATCCTCCCATGCTGAAAGCGCCCGTTTCCTAAAAGTATGAGTTTTGATCTCATGCGACTTAGATTTTAAGATTGTCATATTGACAAACGTTATATTTTTATTTCTATAGGCTTTCCTGAAATTCTTATGTTTCATATTTTGCACAATGGATTTTGATATGCCTTTAGCGCGCTTAATGCTATCATCACTATCCTTTAATTTCATAGAATACATTTTTGGACGGAGGAGAATCATTTCATCTATTTCCTTCCCTGCTGTCTCATCCTTAAAGCAGCCAAGTTTTGCCTTATTTTTGATGGAGTAGAGTGGATGATCAGCAGGATAATTTGATGTATCAAAATATCTTTCTAAAGATTTTCCTACTTCATTGAAATTTAAATCTTTTTGAGTGGTAATACCTAAGAAGAAACTATCTGTATCACCACCCAACAAACGAACCTCTTTTACGAGAGGACATGGTTTTAGTATTTTATAAAAGAGTTGGTACATTTCAAGCTTAGAATAATCTAGTACAGCTTGACCAATATAGACGGGTTTGCACAACTCAACTTCAGATTTTATCATTTTAACACCTATAAGGTCCTCATCGATAATGTCTCTATCGATGAATAGAGGTGATGAGGTCAATTTGTGATACTTTTGATCATCATTAACTAGTTTGTAGTTTACGCGCTTTCTAACATCCTCCATCGTCTTACCAAATAGACTGTTGTTCTTATATTTATAAAAATCTTTTTCAAAGTTATTTTGGGCTAGTGCACGTTTCTGGCTGTTGCTATCAATATATGGCTTGAGGAAGGCTTTCTGTCTAAATTTAATAATGCGGTGAACTCTTTTTAAAATCATACCCATTTCTAAATAAAATTTTAAGATGCTAAAGTGGACTAGATAGTTTTCTTTATCATACTGGGTGAGTAAAAGTTTGCGACAAGGCTTATAGTCGGGTTGTCCACATGATTCTAAATCTTTATGAAATTGTTTCATAAAGTCGGAAAACATATCTTTACTCACTTCACCTGATTCGGGTGCGAGTGGAAAATCTACGGTTTTATGTTTAATATTATTTGGATAGATTAGATCTATCTCAAAATAATATCCCCAATCACCTTCATCTGGAATTGCTAGTATGTTAGAAGGGTTGGAGAAATGTTGAATATCACTATCATCTAACCAGCTAAACTCAGAGTGAGGTAGCGGTTTGGATAATGAACTACCATACAAATTATTTTGGTCATAATACTTCAGATGAGTCTGGTCATTGCCTACTATTTTTGATTTTAACCTATGTTTATTTACAAATGTGAGACCACCGCGAATTCCTCGCTCAAATAAATTATACATCTCTGGATCTTGTAAGAGATGAATGGTCTCACCAGTCATTTTAAAATCAGACTTAAATGACATGGCTGGCAGACTGACAAAGTGGACGGGATCTAACTTATCTTCTTCTAATGCCACTCGTCGAAACTCCTGAAATACATCAGCCAGCAAAAATACATCTAACTTAAGGTAGGCAATCATATATTCACCAAATGTATGGCAGTCAAATTTTATCCATGCATCTTGTGCATGATCATAATCTTCGGTCTTACATTCTGCGCCGGTCAAATCATTTTTAAATTTATCTATGGGCGGAAGAGAAGTCTCGCCGAGTTTACTAATCGCATCAAAATATGCATATGGAAAGACTCCTTTCCGTGTGATGACTTCATCGGTTAGATTTGGGTATTGTTTCTTAAGATTTTGTGTTAGTGGAAGAGACTTTAGATTTTGCACGAGAGAGGCCAGTGATGCAGTCATAAATTGGTAGGAATCTAAAAATTTTATATCAAAATAGACCGTCTTATTTTCTTTAGTTTTATCGACAGGCACTTTTGCTGTCATGGCCATAAACTTCTCTCTCGTTTGCGCTATTACATCAAGCTTCCACTCTTTCATTTGACCTAAACCTCCTTTTATTATCATATGGCTGTCGTAGCCCTTGAAATTATGGAAAATGACGGGTAATGTACGCCGTTTCATCCTAAGTGAAAAATTACATTTTGAACAGAGCGCGTTTCTAAATTTACCAGTGATGTGATCATGGTCGCGCACTTTCTTAATCTTATCATCATCAAATGTTTTCCTACATTTGGGGCAAATGTTGCAGCTATCAAATTTTGCTTGATCATCTGCTGTCATATGCAATGATCTGCGATAGAGTTCACCATCATACTTTTGTTGAAATTTTACAGCCTGTTCGAGGAATTGTAGGAATTGGTAAATACAATCCTCACCTTGCCAGACGCGCATTTTATTTTGCCTACTCCTAAAGTGATCATGCCATACTTCATAGCAGGAAATGGCTGCTGGTCGATGGATGTTATCATCGATATAGCATTCGATGTCAGCATAGATGACACGAAGAGGACTTAGTTCATCGCCATTCTCTCTATATGAAAACTCCTTATCTTTGGGTATGCGTTCCATTTGCAGTTTACCTCGCTTACACCACTCATAATGAGTTTCAAATTTAGTTTTCCTCCTAAAGTGGCGAATACATCTGTCGCAGTAATATAACTCTCTACTAGAGTTTTCTAAGTGGTGGTATAAGCGAGAGATTTTGGGAATACCGCAGTAGTGCCATTCCTCACTATCATCCTGTTTTACTAATAACAGGTTTACTGTACGCTCATAACAACTCGAACGTCATTTTGATGTTGTTCAATTTTTCAAATTTTTCTATATCTTTAATTTTCATATCGTCACTATTACAGTCATCGAAGTTTAATTCATTCTCCCACTGCCTATAGCTATATGTGCGATTTCGATTCGCATTGATGTCATTATAGTGGAGAATGGAGAGGACAGCATATTTAAAACATTGCGATTCGCAGTCGACATTGATGACTGCTGTTTTGTTTTTTAAATTTTTTGGAAGTTTAAAGGAGCCTCGACCACTATGATTTCCTAATAAACTGATTTTAATCATGGCGGACTCAATACCGTCAAAAATGAGACCGCTATCGCGCTCGTTAAACTTATCAATATTTAATTTTAATCCTTGGATGTGAAAATTTATCCAAGACTCATAGTCTACAACCTCGGTTGCAGGAGAGGAGGGTATTTGAAACTCTAACCTCTCTATTATTTGTCCAGTATGGTGGTCGATTTTTACATATTTTATTTTAAGATAGATGAGCGCCTTCATCCTAAAATTGTCTAAATTGTTGAAGAGCGCTTCTATCAATGATGAATTTTGATGAAACCATTCCTCAAAGTTAGCAATGGTTTCTGAGGAGTCCATCTGGTAGTTCCTCACTAAATTATTTATGGACACTTCAGTGAGTCGGATAGAGGAGGTACCGTTGGTGTAGGTATCGTTCGTGTGTGTATGTTGAAGTCTGTGCGAAGATAGTTCAAAACGTGTCTCGAAAGACTGAGCGCACAAGTCGCAAGAAAAGGAGACGACGTTAACAGAATCATCCCCACCTTCGGAGATTGATGCCGGCTTAGGTCGACAAACACCTCGCTTGATGTGTCGGGTGAGATCCCATTTCCTCGTGAAGATGTGCCCACAGTCAGCACATTCCCACTCGTTGCCATGTCGCGACAGTTCTGAGCTGGAACTCGCATCACCTGAAAGAGAAATCATTCTATCATCTCTGTTCAAGCCTCAGTGTAGTGTTACAACCTACCTTGACTCAATAACTCTAAACTTTCCTCGAGAAGAGAGGACGTTGGTGATGAAGTTGATGCCTGAAATTGAGGAAGATGCTATTAGTCACACGTTTGAGGGAGATGAGAGAGGAAATCTTTAACTTACCATTTTAATGAAATATGATCAGACAGAATAATAGTCAAAGAGAGAGAGATCGTGCGTTCGTCACTTGTATGATTCACAGATTAAATGAAATGACATGAATGTCACTTTGCTTATATACTTTCATATTCATCATTCATTGGATGTTCATTCTGATTGGTTGCTTGTTGATACTTAAGAATTAGAAAACATTTCAAAGTCATTATTCACAGTCAACATGACAAGCCCTCCGACAACACCAAACACAAAATTCTCTTCTCCATGCTCAACACCAAAGGCGCTCGTTACACCAAACGCTCCAAGAAAGGCGAAGGTGGAGAAGGTGTACCAACTGGACAATATCAGGAAGTTATCATTACCAGCGGATGAGGAAGAGGAGAGTGTATGTGAGAAGGAGTGTCCCGACTTAACAGGCGTGAGGTGGAAGTATCTCCAGTACGATACTGACGATGTGATGGAGATCACCAGCACGAAATTCCTCCACCAATTATGGGAGTGGTACACCCCTAACTCCCAGCCACGAACTATGGCAGAGTGGGAGTATATTGATAAAGTGAGGCTCGCAGTGGAAGAACGATTAAAGCAACTGAACTGTTTTTGTTATCTATGTAAAGTCAGACTCTGGGACGATATTGACGATGAAGACCTTTTGAAATACATGCCATAATAAATGTTTATTTCGTATTATCTTTGCTTTCATACTGACTTACTTGAATGGGGTTTTAGTGAATAATTTAACCATGTATACTTTTTCATTTGGAAATAGTAGCACGCTTAGTCTAACTTGTAAATCTTATGACACTTCATATGGCTGATGATGGTAGATGAAATAGTGTCAAATAAAATTAAGATAGCTTACATGATTCTGGGATAGCAATCGACTGCGATCCATGTGTAAAGAGCTTGTTAGACTACGGAAGAGAGAAGTGTGTTATGTTGCGTGTGGCGCGTGAGTGTCCTCCCATTTCATTCCATTCATCAATTCGTCTCATTGATAGAGACAGGTAGAACTCATGGCTCTCATAACGTATGCAATGGAAAGTTTTAGGCAACCTTCGACAGTTGGCTAAATGTCGCCCTGGCGCGAATGCATACTACGTTGAGACAGAGGCAATCACTTGCAAACATGACGCAGAGAGGTTTAACAAGATTGACCATTGCCGAATGTCCCTTGCGGTATACATAGCTACGGGTTTCACCGCCGCCCTTTACAGGAACGCCCGTCGAAAGGAAGTATTACACCGAACTTCATTTGCAACGTTTAAGTTGACTGATAGCAGATTCAACTTAATGATAGTATTCGCCAGTCCGAAGACTGCCCAGAGCAAACCGCGAGGAGGTTCTATCATATCTTGCCCCATGGTGGCCCTTAAGAGAGCCGATGGTTCGTTCTCGTCGTATCTGAAAATAGAAGGAAAAATAGATGAAAATATATTCAAGTGATAGAGATGATATTAACTTACCATAAGAGAAATTTAGCCGGTTCGCGACCCCTTCGATGGTGATGGTTGAGGCAAGTACTTGGCCGGCAGTTTTCGCTTCCGGTGGCGCAATTCTTTGATGTTGCCATCATGCTTGATGGAGACATGGATACAGCGCATCTCCGCCATTGCTCCCTCGTAGCATTCGAACGTGCTGTCGACATCCTCACTTTGCAGCAGAATGTCATCAACAATCCTGCTGTTGATAATTGGTAGGTGGAGTGTTGTTCTGCTCTCCTTGTGCTGCTCGTTCTCAGCCATTTTCATTTTTAGTTGCTCAATCTTGAGCTTAAGCACCCCTTCTTGTGATTTTAAATTTTTAATATTTGCTGCCTGCTCTTCAACTCGCTTTTCACTTTGCAGTGCCCTATCCCGAAAAGCCTCCAAATTTATGACCTGCGTTTTGAGGTTCTTGATTTCCTGGACTTGAGCTTTCAGGTTAAAATTTTCACCTCTCAAAGTCTCGCATTCGTTTCTAAAGCGACTCAGCTCATCTTTCAATTTATTGAGCGCAAACTCCTGGCTAACTTTGGCAGCCTGATCGTCCTTATTCCAGGCTAAAGTTTGGGCTTTAATCCCCTTCAATTTTTTTGGGGAAGATTGGCTGATTGGCTTCGCTATTCCTTTAACGGGCACTACAACCTCCTCAGAGTCGGACTCGTCTGAGGTGTCTGAATCACTGCTTAGATCATTTCCTGTAGTCGGAACAGCAGGATCGGCTGTTATTACATTCTGTAATTCTTCATTTCCTGTAGTCGGAACAGGAGGATCGGCTATTATTGCATTCTGCAAATCTTCATTTCCTGTAGTCGGAACAGGAGGATTTATGATATCTGCAATTGCATTCTGCAGTTCTTGATCCAAATCGACCAATTCAAAATAGGGGGCTATGATTTTGCCTATGTCCGAAGTTGTATAATTTGCGAACTTCACAACTGGACAGTTCTGATGCCTCTCATAAAATTTTTCGTGCTGCTTGCCTCTTAAAAACTTTTGGCAATGTGTACAGCCGGAAACAACACCTTTCTCAACATGAATGTGAGGCGTATTCTTATATTTATTCAAGTGGCGTTTAAACTCACCACCTCTCTTCACTTCACCACAAGAGCATTTTTTAAACAGAAATTTTGAGTTGCCTCCCATATTCTGTAGAAGGAAAGATAAAATAGAATTACTGACAAGTAACATTGACAATCATTTTAAAAATACAACTAATATGTCATTCAATACTTGAGGATAGACAAGCTAGGCTGATGAATCCGTTACAGGCATTACTCAGAGGGGATCTTATCCCGACTCCAAGGCCTCGGCCCTCAAATCCAACCTCCCGCGGACAGAGCGTGCGTCATATCACTGTGTTGGTATTCGGACCCCGATTTTGACATGAAAACCGGTGGAGTTATTTACATCAGGAAGCAAGTCTCGAGCCGAAGCTCGCCTCTGACAACTTTATAAATGTCTTAGTTGAATTCAGAAGGTTTGAAAACCCCGAAAATTGCCAAAAATAGCGAATTTAAATTTTTCAATTTTTCAGCACTACTTATGAAATTTTATGAGTAGTCTATCACTTAGGGCAGGTCAATAGCGACCGAACCTTTTTTGAATCAAGTCAAACGGACTTGTAGAAGCAAAGTTACAAGCCTTTAAAGTTTTGGAGTCTTTTATGGCCTGGAGACGAAGGCCATCTCCTGGCTAACCTCTAAGTCTGACGCCTTAGCTGATATCAGCAATGAAATTTTCTAAGTCGGTTTCTTACAGAAACTCGGGATTTGGAATGTCCGAAGCTATCATCGGAGCTCAGAGAGACGACTTACCGTTGACAATCTCTCGTCTTAATGACAAGTCTCTCTCGGTTCCCAGCTTATATAGTGTGTGGCGATCAGCTGATGACGTAACACCCATCATCCAAACACTAAAAATCCCGTCTATCTCCGGTTCTAGTGCTCCGATTGAGCTGAAAATACACCATTTCCATGTAGAATTTGACGCTGAATCCGAATCTGGCCTCCGTTTTCCCATCCAATGCTTCGTTTTGGCTCTACAGTAGGCAGCCATCGCAAAAATTCTAACTCCGTCGCTTTTTCGAAAAATGTTGAACATTTTTCTCGCCGATTGACTTGAAACTCGCCGATTGACATGAAACTTACCATACAGATAAAGAATTTCACGCTGATTCCAAATCTGAAATCCGTTTTCCATCCGATGCTTCGTTTTGGGGCTACAGCCCAAAACGTCCCAAATTCTAACTCTGTCGTTTTTCGCCAATGTCCCAAAATCTTAAATGGTGTCTCACATCTAAACGAAGACAGATAGGAACAAGCCGTTTCTTTCACTGAATTTGTCTCACTCTTAGCTTTCAAACGAGCTATCGCACGACAAAATCCGTCCACTGGAAGCCAAAATCGAAGCGAGCTGTCCAGAGGGGGGGGGGACGTCAGCGAAATTTCAGAATTTGATGAAAAATGTTTTGGTGACGGTCCCAGGTCGAAATTCCACACTTTGGAAAATTTTCAAAATTTTACCCATACAAAGTCACTCTGACACTTAGGATTTTTTCAGGTAAGCGAGCTCTGACCTAAAATCTTGTAACCGCTCTAACTTTTGAACGAAGACAGATAGGAACAAGCCGATTCTTTCACTGAATTTGTCTCACTCTTAGCTTTCAAACGAGCTATCGCACGACAAAATCCGTCCACTGGAAGCCAAAATCGAAGCAAGCTGTCCAGAGGGGGGGGGACGTCAGTGAAAATTTTTTCTCTCAGATTGAGCTGGAAATACACCATTTCCATGTAGAATTTGACGCTGAATCCGAATCTGGCCTCCGTTTTCCCATCCGATGCTTCGTTTTGGCTCTACAGTAGGCAGCCATCGCAAAAATTCTAACTCTGTCGCTTTTTCGAAAAATGTTGAAAATTTTTTCTCTCCGATTGACTTGAAACTCACCATACAGATAAAGAATTTGACGCTGATTCCAAATCTGAAATCCGTTTTCCAATCCGATGCTTCGTTTTGAAGCTAGAGCCCAAAACGTCCCAAATTCTAACTCTGTCGTTTTTCGCCAATGTCCCAAAATCTTAAATGGCGTCTCACATCTAAACGAAGACAGATAGGAACAAGCCGATTCTTTCACTGAATTTGTCTCACTCTTAGCTTTCAAACGAGCTATCGCACGACAAAATCCGTCCACTGGAAGCCAAAATCGAAGCAAGCTGTCCAGAGGGGGGGGGACGTCAGTGAAAATTTTTTCTCTCCGATTGACTTGAAACTCACCATACCAATGCAGAATTTCACGCTGAATCCGAATCCGGCCTCCGTTTTCTCATCCGATGCTTCGTTTGGGCGCTACAGTAGGCAGCCATCGCAAAAATTCTAACTCTGTCGTTTTTTCGAAAAATGTTGAAAATTTTTTCTCTCCGATTGACTTGAAACTCACCATACAGATAAAGAATTTGACGCTGATTCCAAATCTGAAATCCGTTTTCCAATCCGATGCTTCGTTTTGAAGCTAGAGCCCAAAACGTCCCAAATTCTAACTCTGTCGTTTTTCGCCAATGTCCCAAAATCTTAAATGGCGTCTCACATCTAAACGAAGACAGATAGGAACAAGCCGATTCTTTCACTGAATTTGTCTCACTCTTAGCTTTCAAACGAGCTATCGCACGACAAAATCCGTCCACTGGAAGCCAAAATCGAAGCAAGCTGTCCAGAGGAGGGGGACGTCAGTGAAAATTTTTTCTCTCCGATTGACTTGAAACTCACCATACCGATGCAGAATTTCACGCTGAATACGAATCCGACCTCCGTTTTCTCATCCGACCACTCCTTCCACTCGAAACGACCCATTTTACAACCCAACATTCAGCAGATTGCACCAAAAACATCACACACTATAGCCTCAAGACTAATCCTGGCGGTCGCCCAAGTCCACCACGACACTCTATCGTTCCAGAGGGGGGGGGACTCAGACCGGAAGCACCACGGCGGCCGACCACGACACTCTGCCGTTCCAGAGGGGGGGGGACTCAGCGATGGAGGCCATCTTGCGCTATCTGGTGTTTGTCACTTCCTTACTACTAACGTGTAGGCCCACTTCCTGTTCTTGTCACACGTAAACCTATAAGGCGAACTTCAGTCAATACTACTGAAGATAAGATCACAAACATATATGCCATTGTGAAATATTGGACCTAAGATAATTTGTATTGATAAATAGGCTATTTTTAATTTTGAATGTAAATTTGTCATGATTGTCGACCTTTGACGTTATGGCGTGTTGAGCATAGACGTAGTTTTAGCGGCCAAGCCTGTAAAATTGCCATATCTGAATGACTTGATTGACAATGCCGATAGAATGATGAGCATCGATTATTTCAATCCTTCTGTCCTAAATAAACAAATGAATTCGATACATGCTAAAATAGCCGAAGCACGCTTTACAGTGTTGAACAAGTCACAAATCAACCGAAAACATTAACTGATCTACAGAGTCGTCACTTCCCAAAGATATTGTATTCCTGTACATTTACATCCGCCTTGAAATTGTCCACTCTGACAAAGAGAATTGGGAAATTTTACTCTGAAAACCATAAATTGTCTTCAAATAGGGGGTGATAATTTTCTCGCATCTCTTGGCAAATTGATAAAATTTGCTGCAATGTATACATTTCACTGTATTCAGGGCACTGTGCCGACTTGCCTATCCGTCCAAGTGAGAGAAACCACACAGAATCCAAGCAGACGAAGACTGCGATCTGCTGAGGCTTTGGAATGAGAATGGAAATGGGACTGGCTGTTCTAGAAAATTTGTGATATGACGCCCTCATGTAATGTGCTCCAAAATTCTACTTAAGTGATAGGAATACAAATGGTAGAACAGTAGGTGCGCCAACTGTGACTTCACTCCTATCGATCCTTGACAATGCGAGTCGCCTCGCGAGAACTCGGGTACTACCTTATGTCATTTAAGCATAAATCGTGCGCATATATTTTAGAAGTTTTCCGTCAGCTGCCATCAATGGTGTTAATAACTTCTCAATTGTCTCTAATGAGATACCTCTCAATTGATATCTTGCTAAGATTTGATTGTGTATAACGGCTATTTGCCAAGCATATATCCAATAATATTTCCAATTTTTTTTCACACTGTTCAGTGTTTTTCGAGATGAATTTCCCGTGGTGCGAAGCCATCAAAATTATTTAACTGATTAATCAAGAAGTAGCTAAATTAATGCATTAATGTAATTATTATTTTATTTCATTTTTCATCTACTAACAACGGATAGTTTTATCTCGCTCAAACGATTTCTGAAGTACTGCGTAAACCGCACATGATAATGAAATTACTCAATGCTATACTTAGTATGAGTTACTGTCTCTTATCTGCTTCAGACGACATCGGAGGTAAAACTGTAAGTAGCCTGACAGTTCATTTTTTGAGGGCAACTTTAGTTTGCATCATTTTAACCGTGTTGAATGATTCATGCAATGATGACATGCATAATGATGCACGCATGTCAGTGAATGCTACAAATAATTCATGTTGAACTTCATAGTTGCTGAACTTCATGTAAATGTTTAGGCACCCAAATACTATTATCCGAGTAAAGTAAGCTATTATTACAAGAACATAGTCATCAATTTAAAATAAAAGTTTACAAACATGCATGCCTTATTCATTCGTCTGAGTTGCATTCACTGCCCGAATCCATCCTATCAGGAATTTAATGTTCAAAAATGACTGCTAGGTTCCTGCCATCAGTCTATCATCAGAATTACCAAAGAGCTTTCAAAATTTATGAATTTCAGTGCGACGATGAACGAGTAACATCAAATAAAAACGATCATTAAAAAACATGTGCCAAATGTCAGTAAATTGATATTCCTGCATATCTGAGCAAACTTTTATAAATCAGCTACTTGAATTGACTATGATCTTGATGCGTTTCATAGCTGGACTATAATTATACAGGGTGGCGCACGTAAACCGCCGGATTTTAAACTTTTATTACTCCTCAAATATTCATCCGATCGTCATGAAATTTCGACTCATACTAGTTTGGAGTATAGGATTTATGATGATTATACCTGTTGTACTGAGAATTGTCAGAAAATTCTGATTCTATTGACCGAATGACATGTACTCATTTTGTTGACATCGAAAATCTAGATCAAGTTAATTAACTTAACATGGATCGTATTCTGCACAACGAATTGTGCGCAGTCTTGAAGTGAATATTGTTCAGTTGCTTCCATGTCATATAAAATACCATTCGACGATTAAATCACTATCTGAAAAGAATCGAACATAGACGAATGGATGATTATTCGGTTGCAGAACGAGCAAAATGCGCGGCTTGGTACGAATGGCTCAAGAGTCCAGTGGAGGTACAAAGGCTTTATCATTCAGAGTATGGCAAGAACGCGAGATGCATGTGGATGCAACCGGATGCCCGTACCATAAAGCGGTGGCACACAAACCTGTTGACCAGTGGTAGTGTGGTGACTGTCAAGCATGACCGGTTATCTTCTGAACGAACGGAGCAGAATGTGGAACGAGTAGTGCAGCACTTCGAGGAGGACCCAAACACATCTACCCGTCGTGCATCTAATGCTCTTCAAGTGAGTCGCCGCACTATCCAGCGATTCCTCCATGACTATGGATGTCATCCGTACAAGGTCCAGGTGGTGCAGCGATTACATGAAGAAGATCTGGAAAACCGAATGGAGTTCGCAGAACAGGAGCCACATCGCATCCAAGCAAACCCGAGCCATTTAGTGGAACTAACCTGATCCGATGAAGCTCACTTCCATCTGGATGGTGGTGTGAATCGCCACAATTGTCATTATTGGGCCAACCAGAACCCTCACTGGATCAAGCAAGAGTCTATGCACTCGCCACGCACCACCGTATGAGCGGCAATCAGCCAATCAGGTATCTACGGACCGTTCTTCTTCGACACCTCCGTCAACAAGGATCGGTATCTCAAGATGCTACAGAAGGAATTTTGGCCAGCGGTGCAGTCGTACAAAGAGGCAGGAGCATCATATGCAGGATGGTGCACCTCCACACTGGGGACTTCCTGTGCGTGAGTGGTTGAACAAGAAGATGCCTAACAGATGGATGGGACGTGGATCTCCTAACATGCCCTGGCCACTGCGTTCACCTGACGCCTTGCGATTTCTTCTTGTGGGGTTTTGTCAAGTCCAAGGTTTACCATATACGGCCAACATCCATGCAAGACCTGAAGGACCGCATCATACAAGCATTTCAAGAGGTGACAACTGAAATGAGTCGAGAAACTGCTCTGGCCTACCAAAAGCGACTCGAATCCGTCCTCGACAATGGAGGAGGACACGTTGAAGTTCGATGACTACTAACACTTTTTTCTTACGTTTTTCATTTAATAAATGTTTTCTATATGACATTTACCTTAATTCGTTTTGGTCATTATTGATAAAGACATGGGGGAAATAAAGGGAAAAGTTTATCATTAAATTTTACATGTTAAGATACATTGTTGGTATGTCAATTTTACTACATGTCATTCGGTCAATAGAATCAGAATTTTCTGACAATTTTCAGTACAACAGGTATAATCATCATAAATCCTATACACCAAACTAGTATGAGTCGAAATTTCATGACGATCGGATAAATATTTGAGGAGTAATAAAAGTTTAAAGTCCGGCGGTTTACGTGCGCCACCCTGTAAAAATAATTATAGGGCTGATGAAAGAGTTTTGACCGATAGAAATTTGATCCTAGGACTGTTTTATTTCAACCTATAAATTATAGATTATATCCACGTACTACATATATAGGTGCAATCTGAAATGCCCCGTATTGACTTAGCACGGTTATTTTTACACTTTATCAACGTTATGGTTTGAAAATGTCAAGCTTGCGTCCTATCCCATACATCTTCAGAAACAAGGAAGAATTTGTCTGAAATCGGACTGTCCGCACTCGAACATCCTCCTTTTTCACCGGACCTATCTCCATCTGACTATTGCTTCTCTTCTCCGATGAAGAATTCGTCACAGACACAGAAGGCATTGTAGTTGTAAATCAATGTCTCGAATCAAAATCGGCATTTTTACTGGAAAGCTTCCACAATGCTACCAAGGAGATGGCAAATTGCATCAATGCTTATTGTGATTGTTTCGAAAACTATGCATAGAATGATGCATACAAGAAGTAATTCAACCTCCTTTACTTGGAATTGAATAGGCCTAAAATTAATCGAAATTGAAGTGACCGTTTTTCTTTTTCAAACTGATGGTCTCTATTCATGTCAATGTAAAACAATAAAACCCTAGACCAATATTTTGCATAAATTTGATGAATATTAGACCATTGCTCTAAGGAAGTGAAAAAGTAATCGTATCAGATTAACACGAGGAATTTAGGATTACATTTACATAAGTAACATTTGACTAAAGCATTTCTTCACAGGTTGAAAAACAAAGGAACCAGGATTAAATTTCTACTTGCCAAAACTTTTTCATCAACCCTATATAGTAATAATCGTCATGCTGATTTCTCAGATGCCAGTATTCTTCATTGATACTGCAGCATTCTTCATCACGAAGCAAGTGATTATCATTGCCATCTTTATCAATGATTATTAATTACTTAATATAATTGAAGCACGAAAATATCAATAAATAACAAAAATTTCGAGAATTAAATTCATTGACGATGAACGTTTATCCTCCACTTTTGTAGAAAAATCGATTCGAAATTTCTAAAATCATCGCTATTTTTTATCTATGAGGCAGGCGAGGTGAGCCTTGTAAGCTCATGAATAAGTACAGAGAGCTTCCTCAATCTTCGCCCGCGCTGAAATTCTATATCTGTGCATCTTTGAGCTCACAAAGCACTTTTGAAATCTCTATTTTTCAGAATTGTGAAATATGAATCGAAAAGACAGGTTATATAAAGTTCTGATAATTGGTCCATCAGAAACAGGGAAAACAAGCATTGTCAGAAGATACACGCAAAATTCTTTCACTCCAAGTTACAAATCTACGGTAAGCATTCTTAGATTATTTTCAATGCTACTTTACACGACAATCTGTGCTCTCTGAAACTGATTCTCATTTGACACACTTGTGCGTTCCAGGAACACAATATAATATTTGTTCAACGCAAACAATGTATTTCCTATATATATTTTCAATGTAAAAGCGCAGCCGCGTTTTTCCACATATTATCAACATGCATTCTTTCAAATCCGTGTTGTAATAAATAATTCAAATATCATTCCGCATTTTTGTAAAAGATTTTCATGTCAAATTTTATAGTTTTTCTAATTTTCGAAATTTCGAGGCTTTTATAGAAGGAATTAATTTGGCGCTCGTATGGTTATCGCATACACGTATATGGTTCTCTTTATACATTATTACTTGTAAGCTCAATGCGAGCAGCAAGTCAAGTATTTTTATGGATATATAATCGGGTGAACGCGTTTAATGTTCACTTTTATTGAATCTGTTTAATACTAAACAGTCAAAAAACCGCTACTTGTCTAAATTGCTAACTAGCGAAATTCATTCTACTGTCAATGAAAAGAATTCAACATAGGCCTACTCATACAAATGGAATTTTCTTAGCTGGGGTCCAAAGGCTCTCACATTTGCATCCAAGGGTGGAGTTTTGTTTTTTTATCTGAATATTGAATAATATTGGGGACTTTTGACATGTATCTATAGGTTTATTGTGATCACTGTCTTTGATTGTGATAATTTACTCCTTCTTCAGTTTCAAGTAAATTGTGCCATGATCAAACGTGAGAAATGCTCTTAGTAATCAGGCTGAGCCTTTAATTAATGGTCACTTCCATCGAAGTTGATTTAAATAAATCATTATCTCTCTCAGGCACTAATCATGACTTGGAGGATTTGCAAAAAACTGTCCTTTCTTCTGCATTATACTATCATGATCATGCAGTTAATTCCTTTCAAATTTCTCCAAAGTAGAAAGAAGTTGCACATCTCAGATGTGATGACGTAACTACACGAGTTCATGTAGTAAAATCGAAATAGAATAATGCTATCAGATTGGGGATTTAATTGATATTGAGTTGTTACTTTGCCTGGTATACTTACTCTATGCTTACACCTTAAGAAGCTACAGTATGCGAGCATGTAATGAAGAGCAGCATACTTTCTAATATAGCTGCATATGCGTTTTCAGATTGGTGTTGATTTTGCGATAAAGAAACTTCCATGGACAGAAAATTCGATTATATCACTTCAACTGTGGGACCTTGATGGACAAATGACCCCTTCCGAATTTCCAATCATTTATTGTCGCGAAGTTTCAGGAATCATCTATGTCTGTAGCTGTATTGATCGGCAATCGATTGATAGTATCTCTGAGTGGAAAATAAAGATAGACGAATTAGTGAGACTGGAATGCGGAAGACTTGTACCAAGCATCTTGATGCTGAATAAAGTAAGTAGAAACAATCATAATCGGGAAACAGATAGTCGAGTAGCATTACTTCGATTGAGCAAATGAACTCATTCTTTGCCAGGTACCGCGTACGACTCTAGAGGATGTCGCCAAAACGCGGAGGATGCGTATACTTGACAAATTATGCGTGAAATGGCCTAAAAATCTAGCAATTGTCGAAATTAGATTGAAGGTGTATGTATGCTGCCACAGAGTGTTGCGGGGTATTCTTCGCTACTGAAAAGTTTTTTAATTTCAATGAATCATCAGTCTGACAATGTGCAGTAAATTATATAGGGGCATACATACTCTTGCAATTTGAAACAATAAATTCCTTTTAAAGCAGACGGTCGTTGGTGACCAAACACCTTGGTGTTACTCGTACATTTTCTTTTTTGTTTTCTTTTCTGACCACTAACTTGTGCTTCTAGAATTGGGACGAAATATTCACATTGATTATATTTGCTATGAAAGCTAATGAAAGCACCAATGGCAAAGACCTGTTCCCAGTAATTAACTTTGATCTTGAAATCTTTGTTCCATCTCAGTTTTGCGCGATCAGGGATTGG